>CM033111.1:44239-644239 GCA_019321725.1 Paulownia fortunei
CCTAAACCCTAAACCCTAACCCTAAACCCTAAACCCTAAACCATAAACCCTAAACCATAAACCCTAAACCCTAAACCCTAAACCCTAAACCCTAACCCTAAACCCTAAACCCTTAAACCCTAAACCCTAAACCCTAAACCTAAACCCTAAACCCTAAACCCTAAACCCTAAATCCTAAACACTAAACCCTAAACTAAACCCTAAACCCTAAACCCTAAACCCCAAACACCAAACCCTAAACCCTAAACCCTAAATGCTAAACCCTAAATCCTAAACCCCAAACCTTAAACCCTAAACCTAAAACTTGAAACCTAAAACCCAAAATTCAAAACCCCAAACCCAAAACCCAAAACCCGAAACCCAAAACCCCAAACCCTGAACCCTAAACTAAACCCTAAATCATAAACCCTGAACCCTAAACCCTGAACCTTAAAACCCTAAACCCTAAAACCCTAAACCCTAAAAACTCTAACCCTAAACCCTTAAACTAAACCTTAAACCCTAAACCATAAACCTTAAACCCTAAACCCTAAACTAAACCCTAAACCCTGAACCCTAACCCCAAAACCCTAAACCCTGAACCCTAAACCCTAAACCCTATAAATTGAACCCTAAATCTTTAGCCTAAACCCTAAACCCTAAACCCTAAATCATAAACCCTAAACCATAAACCCCAAACACCAAACCCTAAACCTTAAACCCTAAACCCTTTAAGTTTATTAGAAAAAATTAAATTTTTCAGAACATAAACTTTTAAAATGGGAAAAATCAATTAAAATATAAATTTAATAATAAAGCCCAAAATAGGTACCAACATTCTTAGTCACTTTTTTAATTTTTAGCCATAATTAAAAATAAAAGTAGAAATTATATAGTTTCTCACATTGGAAATAAAGTAAGTTTTTTTTGAAATTATATAGTAAAAAGAAAAAACAATCCACTTAAACTATAATTTGAATACGTAAGTGAGAAATGGATATTAAATTTTTAAATTTTTAATCTTATTTAATCTTAATAATAAGAAATTATTTTTTCTCATTCTAACTCATGTGTTATAGCCTTTGCTTTAAATTTATTAAAAATAAATAAATTTTTCAGAACGTAAACTTTTAAAATAAAAAATATCTATTAATATAAAAATTTATAAAAAAGCCCGAAAGAGATATCAACATTCTGGGTCGGTTTTTCAATTTTTAACCATAATGAAAAATAAAAGGTGTAAATATATTGTTTCTGTCAATGGAAATAATGTAAATTTTCCATCAAAGTATACGGCAAAAAGTAAATACAATACACTTAAACATTAATTTGAATACGTAAGTGAGAAATGGATATCAAGTTTTTTAAAATTTTAATCTTATTTAACCTTAATAGTAGGAAAGTATTTTTCTTCATTTTAACTTATACGTTATATCATAAACTTTTAATTTATCAAAAAGAAATAAAATTTTCATAACGTAAATTTTTAAAGTGATAAAAATCAATTAAAATAAAAATTTAATAAAAAGACCAAAATTGGTCCTAACATTCTGAATAGCTTTTTTCAATTCTTAGCCATAATTAAAAATAAAAGTAAGAAATATGTTATTTATCTCAATGAGAATAATGTAAGTTTTCTATGAAATTATACAACAACAAAAATAAACAATCCACTTAAACTATAATTTGAATACGTAAGAGAGAAATGGGTATCAAGTTTTTTAAATTTTTATTGTTATTTAACCTTAACAGTAGGAAATTATTTTTTCTCATTCTAACTCATGTGTTATAGCATACACTTTTAATTTATTAGAAAAAAAAAATCAGAATGTAATCTTTTAAATTGAAAAAAATTAATTAAAAATAAAAATTTAATAAAAAAATACCGAAATATGTACCAACATTCTAAGTCACTTTTTTAATTTTTAGCCATAATTAAAAATAAAACTAGGAATTATATTGTTTCTCAAAATGGAAATAATGTATGTTTTTCTTGAAATTATACAATTAAAAAAAAATAATCAACTTAAATTATAATTTGAATACGTAAGTGAGAAATGGGTATTATGTTTTTAAATTTTTAATCTTTTTTTACCTTAACAGTAGGAAAGTATTTTTTTTCATTCTACCCCTATGTTATACTATACGTTTTAAGTTTATTAGAAAAAATAAATTTTTCAGAATGTTAACTTTTAAAATAAAAAAATCAATTAAAATAAAAATTACTATAAAAACCCAAAATTGGTACCAACATTCTGAGTAACTTTTTCAATTTTTAACCATAATTAAAAATAAAAGTAGGAAATATATTGTTTCTCTCAATGGAAATAATGTCAGTTTTCTATGAAATTATATAGTAAAGAAAAAAATAATTCACTTAAACTATAATTTGAATACGTAAGTCACAAATGGGTATCAAGTTTTTAAAAATTTTAATCTTATTTAAACTTAATAGTCAGAAAGTTTTTTTCCCCATTCTACCTTCTCTGTTATATACCATACGCTTTAAGTTTATTAAATAAATAAAATTTTCAGAACGTAAACTTTTAAAATGAAAAAAAAATCCATTAAAATAAAATTTTAATAATAAAGTCCAAAAGATGTACCAATATTCTGAGTCATTTTTTTAATTTTTAGCCGCATTTAAAAAAATTAGGAATTATATTGTTTCTCTCAATAGAAATTACAAATTTTCTTTGAAATTATACATTAAAAAGAAAATACAGTCCACTTAAACTATAATTTAAATACATAAGTGAGAAATGAGTATCAACTTTTAAATTTTTAATCTTATTTAACCTTAATAGTATGAAAGTATTTTTTCTCATTTTAACTCCTACGTTATACCATACACTTTTAATTTATTACACAAAAATAAAATTTTCAGAACGTAAACTTTTATAATGAAAAAAATCAATAAATATAAAAATTTAATAAAAAACTGAAATAGATACCAGCATTCTGAGTCATTTTTTTAATTTTTAGCCATAATTAAAAAACAAGTAGAAACTATATTATTTCTCTCAATGAAATAAATGTAAGTTTTCTTTAAAATTATACAGTAAAAACAAAAAAAACAATCCACTTAAACCATAATTTGAATACGTAAGTGACAAATGGTAATCAAGTTTTTAAAATTTTTAATCTTATTTAACCTTAATAGTAGGAAACTATTTTTCTCCATTCTAACTTCTGTGTTATAGCATACGATTTTAATTTATTAGAAAATAATAAATTTTTTAGAACGTAATATTTTAAAATGAAAAAATTCAATTAATATAAAAATTTAATAAAAAAGATTGAAATAGGTACCAACATTCTAAGTCATTTTTTTTTAATTTTTAGCCATAATTAAGAAAAAGTTGGAAATATATTGTTTCTCAAAATGGAAATAATTAAGTTTTCTTTGAAATTATACAGTAAAAAGAAAAAATAATTCTCTTAAACTATAATTGGAATACGTTAGTGAGAAATGGGTATCATATTTTTAATTTTTTAATCTTATTTAATCTTAATAGTAGGAAAGTATTTTTCATCATTTTAACTCCTATGTTATAGCATACACTATTAATTTATTAAACAAAAATAAAATTTTCAGAACGTAAACTTTAAAAAAAATAATTAAAAATAAAAATTTAATAAAAAAGACAAAAATAGGTACCAACATTTTGAGTAACTTTTTCAATTTTTAGCCATAATTAAAAATAAAAATATAAAATATATTGTTTCTATCAATGGGAATAATGTCAGTTTTCTATGAAATTATATAGTAAAAAGAAAAAATAATTCACTTAAACTATAATTTGAATACGTAAGTCACAAATGGGCATCAAGTTTTTAAATTTTTCAATCTTATTTAAACTTAATAGTCAAAAAGTTTTTTTCCCCATTCTACCTTCTCTGTTATATACCACACGCTTTAAATTTATTAAAAATAAAAAATTTTTTCATAACATAAACTTTTAAAATGAAAAAAAAAAATTATTAAAATAAAATTTTAATAATAAAGCCCGAAATAGCTACCAATATTATGAGTCATTTTTCTAACTTTTAGCTACATTTAAAAAAAAAAGGAATTATATTATTTCTCTCAATGGAAATAATGTAAATTTTTCTTGAAATTATACAGTAAAAAAAAAAATACAATCCCTTTAAACTATAATTTGAATACGTAAGTGAGAAATAAGTATCAAGTTTTTAAATTTTTAATCTTATTTAACGTTAATAGTAGAAAATTATTTTTCCTCATTTTAACTCCTATGTTATAACATACACTTTTAATTTATAAGACAAAAATAAAATTTTCAGAACGTAAACTTTTATAATGAAAATCATTAAATATAAAAATTTAATAAAAAAGTCGAAATAGGTACCAGCATTCTGAGTCATTTTTTTTAATTTTTAGTCATAATTAAAAATAAAAGTAGAAACTATATTGTATCTCTCAATGAAAATAATGTAAGTTTTTTTTAAAATTATACAGTAAAAAAAAAAATAATCCACTTAAATCATAATTTGAATACGTAAGTGACAAATGATTATCAAGTTTTTAAATTTTTATTCTTATTTAACCTTAATAGTAGGAAACTATTTTTCCTTATTCTAACTCCTGTGTTATAGTATACTGTTTTAATTTATTAGAAAATAACAAATTTTTCAGAACTTAATATTTTAAAATGAAAAAAATCAATCAAAATAAAAAATTCAATAAAAAAGATCGAAGTAGGTCCAACAATCTAAGACGTTCTTTTAATTTTTAGCCAATATTAAATAAAATATGGATATATATTGTTTCTCAAAATGGAAATAATGTGAGTTTTCTTTAAAATTATATAGTAAGAAGAAAAATAATTCTCTTAGACTATAATTGGAATACGTTAGTGAGAAATGGGTATCATATTTTTAAATATTTAATTTTATTTAACCTTAATAGTAGGAAAGTATTTTTCTCTCATTTTAACTCCTATGTTATAGCATACGCTTTTAATTTATTAGACAAAAATAAAATTTTCAGAACGTAAACTTTTATAATGAAAAAAATAATTAAATATGAAAATTTAATAAAAACGCCAAAATAGGTACCAGCATTTTGAGTCATTTTTTTTAATTTTTAGCCATGATTAAAAATAAAAGTAGAAACTATATTGTTTCTCCATGAAAATAATGTAAGTTTTCTTTAAATTATACAGTAAAAATAAAAAAATAATCCACTTAACCCATAATTTGAATAGGTAAGTGACAAATAATTATAAAGTTTATAAATTTTTATTCTTATTTAACCTTAACAGTAGGAAACTATTTTTGCTCATTCAAACTCATGTGTTATAGTATACACTTTTAATTTATTAGAAAATAACAAATTTTTCAGAACGTAATATTTTAAAATGAAAAAAATTAATTAATATAAAAATTTAAAAAAAAAGATCGAAATAGGTACCAACATTCTAAGTCGTCGTTTCAATTTTTAGCCATAATTAAAAAAAAGTTGAAAATATCAATATTTTCATAACCAGACCGGTGATCAAATCGATTTTGTTAAAATTAACGGTTCAATCGGCGGTCGGACCGGTTTAATAAAAATTAATTATATTTTTTATTTTTTTATATAAAATGATAATATAATAGATTAATTGTTATATAATATATTTTAAATGTAAAAATAAATAAATAGTTACATAAAAACACATATAACAAAATATAAAATTCAAATAATCACATAAATATAATAAAATACCAAATTTAATCTTTATAAAAATTTAAAATTAAAAATTAAAAAAAAAGACAAAAATTGGTCGAAATCGGTTCTGGGCGATTTTGACCGATCAAACCGATCAAAATAATTTTTGAGCAAAATCGAACCGGATCGACCTCCGGTTCCCAATTAAACCGGTTGAACCGGCCAGTCCGGTCCGGTTTTGAAAACATTGGAAAATATATTATTTCTCAAAATTGAAATAATTAAGTATTCTTTGAAATTATACAGTAAAAAGAAAAATAATTCTCTTAAACTATAATTGGAACGTATCGTGTTTTTAAATTTTAATATTTTTTAACCTTAATAGTAAGAAAATATTTTTTCTCTCATTTTAACTCATATTTTATAGCATACACTTCTATTTTATTAGACAAAAATAAAATTTTCAGCACGTAAACTTTTTAAAAAAAATAATTAAAATAAAAATTTAATAAAAAGACAAAAATAGGTACCAACATCTAAATAACTTTTTTAATTTTTAGTCATAATTAAAATAAAAGTAGAAAATATATTGTTTCTCTCAATGGGATTAATGTCAGTTTTTTATGAAATTATAAATAAAAGAAAAAAAAAAATCAATCCACTTAAACTATAATTTGAATACGTAAGTCACAAATGGGTATCAATTTTTTAAATTTTTAATCTTATTTAAACTTAATAGTCAGAAAGTTTTTTCCCCATTCTACCTTCTCTGTTATATACCATACGCTTTAAGTTTATTAAAAATAAATAAAATTTTCAGAACGTAAACTTTTAAAATGAAAAAAAAATCTATTAAAAAACATTAATAATAAAGTCCGAAATATGTACCAATATTCTGAGTATTTTTTAATTTTTAGCCACATTTAAAAAAAATTAGGAATTATATTATTTCTCTCAATGGAAATAATATAATTTTTTTTTGAAATTATACATTAAAAAGAAAAATACAGTCTACTTAAACTATAATTTGAATACATAAGTAAGAAATGAGTATCAAGTTTTAAATTTTTAATCTTATTTAACCTTAATAGTATGAAAGTATTTTTTCTCATTTTAACTACTACGTTATACCATACACTTTTAATTTATTACACAAAAATAAAATTTTCAAAACGTAAACTTTTATAATGAAAAAATTAATAAATATAAAAATTTAATAAAAAAACGAAATAGATACCAGCATTTTGAGTCATTTTTTTAATTTTTAGCCATAATTAAAAACAAAAGTAGAAACTATATTGTTTCTCTCATTGAAAATAATGTAAGCTTTTTTTTAAAATTATACAATAAAAACAAAAAAATAATCCACTTAAACATAATTTGAATACGTAAGTGACAAATGGTAATCAAGTTTTTAAATTTTTAATCTTATTTAAACTTAATAGTAGGAAACTATTTTTCCTCATTCTTACTGCTGTGTTATAGCATACGATTTTAATTTATTAGAAAATAGCAAAATTTTCAGAACGTAATATTTTAAAATGAAAAAAAATCAATTAATATAAATTTTTTAATAAAAAAATATCGAAATAGGTACCAACATTCTAAGTCATTTTTTTCTAATTTTAGCCATAATTAAAGAAAAAGTTGGAAATATATTGTTTCTCAAAATGGAAATAATTAAGTTTTCTTTGAAATTATACAGTAAAAAGAAAAAATAATTCTCATAAACTATAATTGGAATAGGTTAGTGAGAAATGGGTATCATGTTTTAAATTTTTAATCTTATTTAATTTAATAGTAAGAAAATATTTTTTCCTCATTTTAACTCCTATGTTATAGCATATACTTCTAATTTATTAGACAAAAATAAAATTTTTCAGAACGTAAACTTTTTAAAAAACAATAATAAAAATAAAAATTTGTTAAAAAAGACAAAAATAGGTACCAACATTTTGAGTAACTTTTTTAATTTTTAGCCATAATTAAAAATAAAAGTAGGAAATATATTATTTCTCTCAATGGGAATAATGTCAGTTTTCAATGAAATTATATAGTAAAAAGAAAAAATAATCCACTTAAACTATAATTTGAATACGTAAGTTACAAATGGGTATCAAGTTTTTAAATTTTTCAATCTTATTTAAACTTAATAGTCAAAAAGATTTTTTCCCCATTCTACCTTCTCTGTTATATACCATACGCTTTAAATTTATTAAAAATAAATAAATTTTTCAGAACGTAAACTTTTAAAATAAAAAAAATCCATTAAAATAAAATTTTAATAATAAAGCCGAAATAGCTACAATATTGTGAGTCGTTTTTTTAATTTTTAGCCACATTTTTAAAAAAAAAAATTATATATGTTTCTTTCAATGGAAATAATGTAAATTTTCTTTGAAATTATACTGTTAAAAAAAATACAATCCCCTTAAACTATAATTTGAATACGTCAGTGAGAAATGAGTATCAAGTTTTTAAATTTTTAATCTTATTTAACTTAATAGTAGAAAAGTGTTTTTTCTCATTTTAACTCCTATGTTATAACATACACTTTTAATTTATTAGACAAAAATAAAATTTTCAGAACGAAAACTTTTATAATGAAAAAAATCATTAAATATAAAAATTTAATAAAAAAGTCGAAATTGGTACTAGCATTCTTAGTCATTATTTTAATTTTTAGTCATAATTAAAAATAAAAGCAGAAACTATATTGTATCTCTCAATGAAAATAATGTAAGTTTTTTTAAAATTATACAGTAAAAAAACAATCTACTTAAACTATAATTTGAATACGTAAGTGACAAATGGTTATCAAGATTTTAAATTTTTATTCTTATTTAACCTTAATAGTAGGAAACTATTTTTCCTCATTCTAGCTCATGTGTTATGTATACTGTTTTAATTTATTAGAAAATAACAAATTTTTCAGAACTTAATATTTTAAAATGAAAAAAATCAAGCAAAATAAAATTTTCAATAAAAAAGATCGAAATAGGTACCAACAATCTAAGACGTTTTTTTAATTGTTAGCCAATATTAAAAATAAAAGTTGGATATATATTTTTTCTCAAAATGGAAATAATGTAAGTTTTTTTAAAATTATACAATAAGAAGAAAAAATAATTCTCTTAGACTATAATTTGTAATACGTTAGTTAGTGAGAAATATGTATCAAATTTTAAAATTTTCAATCTTATTTAACCTTAATAGTAGGAAAGTATTTTTTCTCATTTTAACTCCTATGTTATAGCATACGCTTTTAATTTATTAGACAAAAATAAAACTTTCATAACGTAAACATTTATAATGAAAAAAATCATTAAATATGAAATTTTAAATAAAAACGCCAAAATAGGTACTACCATTCTGAGTCTTTTTTTTTTTAATTTTTAGCCATGATTAAAAATAAAAGCAGAAACTATATTGTTTCTCTCAATGAAAATAATGTAAGTTTTCTTTAAAATTATACAGTAAAAACAAAAAAACAATCTACTTAAACCATAATTTGAATACGTAAGTGACAAATGGTAATCAAGTTTTTAATTTTTAATTTTATTTAACCTTAATAGTAGGAAACTATTTTTCCTCATTCTAACTCCTGTGTTATAGCATACGATTTTAATTTATTAGAAAATAACAAATTTTTCATAACGTAATATTTTAAAATGAAAAAAATCTATTAATAAAAATTTAATAAAAAAGATCGAAATAGGTATCAACATTCTAAGTCGTTTTTTTTTTAATTTTTAGTCATAATTAAAAAAAAGTTGGAAATATATTGTTTCTCGAAGTGGAAATAATTAAGTTTTCTTTGAAATTATACAGTAAAAGGAAAAAATAATTCTCTTAAACTATAATTGGAATACGTTACTCACAAATGTGTATCACGTTTTTAATTTTTAATCTTATTTAATTTTAATAGTAGGAAAGTATTTTTCCTTATTTTAACTCCTATGTTATAGCATACACTTCTAATTTATTAGACCAAAAATAAAATTTTCAGAACGCGAACTTTTTTAAAAAAATAATTAAAAATAAAAATTTGTTAAAAAAGACAAAAATAGGTACCAACATTTTGAGTAACTTTTTCAATTTTTAGCCATAATTAAAAATAAAAGTAGGACATATATTGTTTCTCTCAATGGGAATAATGTCAGTTTTCTATGAAATTATATAGTAAAAAGAAAAACAAACACTTAAACTATAATTTGAATACGTAATTCACAAATGGGTATCAAGTTTTTAAATTTTTAATCTTATTTAAACTTAATAGTCAGAAAGTTTTTTCCCCATTCTACCTTCTCTGTAATACCCATATGCTTGAAGTTTATTAAAAATAAATAAATTTTTCAGAACGTAAACTTTTAAAATGAAAAAAAATCCATTAAAATAAAATTTTAATAATAAGCCTGAAATATGTACCAATATTTTGAGTTGTTTTTTTAATTTTTAGCTGCATTTAAAAAAATTAGGATTTATATTGTTTCTCTCAATGGAAATAATATAAATTTTCTTTAAAATTTTACATTAAAAAAAAATGCAGTCCCCTTAAACTATAATTTGAATACGTAAGTGAGAAATGAGTATCAAGTTTTTAAATTTTTAATCTTATTTAACCTTAATAATAGGAAAGTATTTTTCCTCATTTTAACTCCTACGTTATAGCATACACTTTTAATTTATTAGACAAAAATAAAATTTTCGGAACGTAATTTTTTATAATGAAAAAAATCATTAAGTATAAAAATTTAATAAAAAATCTGAAATAGGTACCAGCTCTGAGTCATTTTTTTAAATTTTAGTCATAATTAAAATAAAAGTAGAAATATATTGTTTCTCTCAATGAAAATAATGTAAGTTTTCTTTAAAATTATACAGTAAAAAAAAAACAATCCACTTAAACCATAATTTGAATACGTAAATGACAAATGGTTATCAAGTTTTTAAATTTTTATTCTTATTTAACCTTAACAGTAGGAAACTATTTTTCCTCTTTCTAACTCTTGTGTTATAGTATACTGTTTTAATTTATTAGAAAATAACAAAATTTTCAGAACGAAATATTTTAAATTGAAAAAAATCAATCAAAATAAAAATTCAATAAAAAAGATCGAAATAGGTACCAACAATCTAAGATGCTTTTTTATTTTTAGCCATTATTTAAAATAAAAGTTGGAAATATATTGTTTCTCAAAATGGAAATAATGTAAGTTTTTTTAATTATATACCGAAAAAAAAAAATCTCTTAAACTATAATTGGAATACGTTAGTGAGAAATGAGTATCATATTTTTAAATTTTTAATTTGATTTAACCTTAGTAGTAGGAAAATATTTTTTCTCATTTTAACTCTATTTATAGAATATACTTTTAATTTATTAGACAAAAATAAAATTTTTCAGAACGTAAACTTTTTAAAAAACAATAATAAAAATAAAAATTTGTTAAAAAAGACAAAAATAGGTACCAACATTTTGAGTAACTTTTTTAATTTTTAGCCATAATTAAAAATAAAAGTAGGAAATATATTATTTCTCTCAATGGGAATAATGTCAGTTTTCAATGAAATTATATAGTAAAAAGAAAAAATAATCCACTTAAACTATAATTTGAATACGTAAGTTACAAATGGGTATCAAGTTTTTAAATTTTTCAATCTTATTTAAACTTAATAGTCAAAAAGATTTTTCCCCATTCTACCTTCTCTGTTATATACCATACGCTTTAAATTTATTAAAAATAAATAAATTTTCAGAACGTAAACTTTTAAAATAAAAAAAAATCCATTAAAATAAAATTTTAATAATAAAGCCGAAATAGCTACAATATTGTGAGTCGTTTTTTTAATTTTTAGCCACATTTTTAAAAAAAAAATTATATATGTTTCTTTCAATGGAAATAATGTAAATTTTCTTTGAAATTATACTGTTAAAAAAAATACAATCCCCTTAAACTATAATTTGAATACGTCAGTGAGAAATGAGTATCAAGTTTTTAAATTTTTAATCTTATTTAACTTAATAGTAGAAAAGTGTTTTTTCTCATTTTAACTCCTATGTTATAACATACACTTTTAATTTATTAGACAAAAATAAAATTTTCAGAACGAAAACTTTTATAATGAAAAAAATCATTAAATATAAAAATTTAATAAAAAAGTCGAAATTGGTACTAGCATTCTTAGTCATTATTTTAATTTTTAGTCATAATTAAAAATAAAAGCAGAAACTATATTGTATTCTCAATGAAAATAATGTAAGTTTTTTTAAAATTATACAGTAAAAAAACAATCTACTTAAACTATAATTTGAATACGTAAGTGACAAATGGTTATCAAGATTTTAAATTTTTATTCTTATTTAACCTTAATAGTAGGAAACTATTTTTCCTCATTCTAGCTCATGTGTTATAGTATACTGTTTTAATTTATTAGAAAATAACAAATTTTTCAGAACTTAATATTTTAAAATGAAAAAAATCAAGCAAAATAAAATTTCAATAAAAAAGATCGAAATAGGTACCAACAATCTAAGACGTTTTTTTAATTGTTAGCCAATATTAAAAATAAAAGTTGGATATATATTTTTTCTCAAAATGGAAATAATGTAAGTTTTTTTAAAATTATATAAATAAGAAGAAAAAATAATTCTCTTAGACTATAATTTGTATACGTTAGTGAGAAATATGTATCAAATTTTTAAATTTTTCAATCTTATTTAACCTTAATAGTAGGAAAGTATTTTTTCTCATTTTAACTCCTATGTTATAGCATACGCTTTTAATTTATTAGACAAAAATAAAACTTTCATAACGTAAACATTTATAATGAAAAAAATCATTAAATATGAAATTTTAATAAAAACGCCAAAATAGGTACTACCATTCTGAGTCTTTTTTTTTTTAATTTTTAGCCATGATTAAAAATAAAAGCAGAAACTATATTGTTTCTCTCAATGAAAATAATGTAAGTTTTCTTTAAAATTATACAGTAAAAACAAAAAAACAATCTACTTAAACCATAATTTGAATACGTAAGTGACAAATGGTAATCAAGTTTTTAAATTTTTAATTTTATTTAACCTTAATAGTAGGAAACTATTTTTCCTCATTCTAACTCCTGTGTTATAGCATACGATTTTAATTTATTAGAAAATAACAAATTTTTCATAACGTAATATTTTAAAATGAAAAAAATCTATTAATATAAAAATTTAATAAAAAAGATCGAAATAGGTATCAACATTCTAAGTCGTTTTTTTAATTTTTAGTCATAATTAAAAAAAAGTTGGAAATATATTGTTTCTCGAAGTGGAAATAATTAAGTTTTCTTTGAAATTATACAGTAAAAGGAAAAAATAATTCTCTAAACTATAATTGGAATACGTTACTCACAAATGTGTATCACGTTTTTAATTTTTAATCTTATTTAATTTTAATAGTAGGAAAGTATTTTTCCTTATTTTAACTCCTATGTTATAGCATACACTTCTAATTTATTAGACAAAAATAAAATTTTCAGAACGCGAACTTTTTTAAAAAAAATAATTAAAAATAAAAATTTGTTAAAAAAGACAAAAATAGGTACCAACATTTTGAGTAACTTTTTCAATTTTTAGCCATAATTAAAAATAAAAGTAGGACATATATTGTTTCTCTCAATGGGAATAATGTCAGTTTTCTATGAAATTATATAGTAAAAAGAAAAACCAAACCACTTAAACTATAATTTGAATACGTAATTCACAAATGGGTATCAAGTTTTTAAATTTTTAATCTTATTTAAACTTAATAGTCAGAAAGTTTTTTCCCCATTCTACCTTCTCTGTTATATACCATATGCTTGAAGTTTATTAAAAATAAATAAATTTTTCAGAACGTAAACTTTTAAAATGAAAAAAAATCCATTAAAATAAAATTTTAATAATAAAGCCTGAAATATGTACCAATATTTTGAGTTGTTTTTTTAATTTTTAGCTGCATTTAAAAAAATTAGGATTTATATTGTTTCTCTCAATGGAAATAATATAATTTTTCTTTAAAATTTTACATTAAAAAAAAATGCAGTCCCCTTAAACTATAATTTGAATACGTAAGTGAGAAATGAGTATCAAGTTTTTAATTTTTAATCTTATTTAACCTTAATAATAGGAAAGTATTTTTCCTCATTTTAACTCCTACGTTATAGCATACACTTTTAATTTATTAGACAAAAATAAAATTTTCGGAACGTAATTTTTTATAATGAAAAAAATCATTAAGTATAAAAATTTAATAAAAAATCTGAAATAGGTACCAGCATTCTGAGTCATTTTTTTAAATTTTAGTCATAATTAAAAATAAAAGTAGAAACTATATTGTTTCTCTCAATGAAAATAATGTAAGTTTTCTTTAAAATTATACAGTAAAAAAAAAAAACAATCCACTTAAACCATAATTTGAATACGTAAATGACAAATGGTTATCAAGTTTTTAAATTTTTATTCTTATTTAACCTTAACAGTAGGAAACTATTTTTCCTCTTTCTAACTCTTGTGTTATAGTATACTGTTTTAATTTATTAGAAAATAACAAAATTTTCAGAACGAAATATTTTAAATTGAAAAAAATCAATTAAAATAAAAATTCAATAAAAAAGATCGAAATAGGTACCAACAATCTAAGATGCTTTTTTAATTTTTAGCCATATTAAAAATAAAAGTTGGAAATATATTGTTTCTCAAAATGGAAATAATGTAAGTTTTTTTTTAAAATTATACCGAAAAAAAAAATTTCTTAAACTATAATTGGAATACGTTAGTGAGAAATGAGTATCATATTTTTAAATTTTTAATTTGATTTAACCTTAGTAGTAGGAAAATATTTTTTCTCATTTTAACTTCTATTTTATAGAATATACTTTTAATTTATTAGACAAAAATAATTTTTCAGAACGTAAACTTTTTAAAAATAATTAATTAAAAATAAAAAGTTAATAAAAAAAACAAAAATAGGTACCAATATTCTGAGTAATTTTTTCAATTTTTAGCCATAATTAAAAATGAAAGTAGGAAATATATTGTTTCTCTCAGTGGAATAATGTCAATTTTCTATGAAATTATATAGTAAAAATAAAAAATAATCCACTTAAACTATAATTTGAATACGTAATTGACAAATTGTTCTCAAATTTTTAAATTTTTATTCTTATTTAACCTTAATAGTAGAAAAATATTTTTTCTTATTCAAACTCCTATGTTATAGTATAAGCTTTTAATTTATTAGAAAATAACATTTTTTTAGAACTTAACATTTTAAAATGAAGAAAATCAATTAAAATAAAAATTTAATAAAAAAGATCGAAATACGTACCAACATTCTAAGTCGTTTTTTCAATTTTTAGTCTTAATAAAAGTAAAAGTTGGATATATATTGTTTCTCAAAATGGAAATAATGTAAGTTTTTTTTGAATTATACAGTAAAAAGAAAAAATAATTTTCTTAAACATAATTGGAATACGTTAGTGAGAAATGGGTATCATATTTTTAAATTTTTAATCTTATTTAACCTTAATAGTAGGAAAGTATTTTTCCTCATTTTAACTCCTATGTTATATCATACACTTTTAATTTATCAAAAACAAAAAAAATTTTCAGGACATAAACTTTTAAAATGAAAAAAATCAATTAAAATAAAAATTTAATAAAAAAGCCAAAATAGGTACCAGCATTCTGAGTCATTTTTTTTTAATTTTTAGCCATAATTAAAGATAAAAGAAGAACTATATTGTTTCTCTCAATGAAATAATCTAAATTTTCCTTTAAATTATACAGTAAAAATAAAAAATAATCCATTTAAACCATAATTTGAATACGTAAGTGACAAATGGTTATCAAGTTTTTAAATTTTTATCTTATTTAACCTTTACAATAGGAAACTATTTTTTTTCATTCTAATTCTTGTGTTATAGTATACGTTTTTAATTTATTAGAAAACAACAAATTTTTCAAAACATATATTTTAAAATTAAAAAAATCAATTAAAATAAAAATTTAATAAAAATCATCGAAATAGGTACCAACCTTCTAAGTCATTTTTTTTAATTTTTTGCCATAATTAAAAATAAAAGTAGGAAATATATTGCTTCTCTCAATGGAAATAATGTAAGTTTTCCTTGAAATTATACAATAAAAGAAAAACTATTCTACTTAAACTATAATTTGAATACATAAGTGAGAAATGGGTATCAAGTTTGTATATTTTTAATCTTATTTAACCTTAACTGTAGAAAATTATTTTTTCTCATTCTAACTCCTATGTTATACCTTACGCTTTAAATGTTTTAGAAAAAAATAAATTTTTCAGAACGTAAACTTTTAAAATGAAAAATATCAATTAAAATAAAAATTATTAAAAAAGACAGAAATAGGTACCAACATTGTGGGTTGCTTTTTCAACTTTTAGTCATAGTTAAAAATAAAAGTAGGAAAGATATTGTTTCTCTCAATGGAAATAATGTAAGTTTTCATTGAAATTATATAGTAAAACAAAAAATAATCTATTGAAACTATAATTTGAATACGTAAGTGAGAAATGGGTGTTAAGTTTTTAAATTTTTAATCTTATTTAACCTTAATAGTAGAAAAATATTTTTCCTCATTCTAACTCATGTATTATAGCTTACGCTTTAAATTTATTAGAAAAAAATAAATTTTTAATAACATAAACTTTTAAAATGAAAAATATCAATTAAAATAAAAATCTATTAAAAATGACAGAAATAGGTACCAACATTATTTCAATTTTTAGCCATAATTAAAAATAAAAGTAGAAAATATATTGTTTCTCTCAATGGAAATAATGTAAGTTTTCTTTAAAATTTTACAGTAAAAAAAAAAAAAACAACCCACTTAAACTATAATTTGAATATGAAAGTGAGAAATGGTATGAAATTTTTAAATTTTTAATATTTTTTAACCTTAACAGTAGTAAAGTATTTTTCCTCATTCTAACTCATGTATTATAACATACGCTTTTAATTTATTGTAAAAAAATAAATTTTTAGAATGTAAACATTAAAAAAAAAATCAATTAAAATAAAAATTTAATAAAAGAGATAGAAATATGTACCAACATGCTGATTCACTTTTTTAATTTTTAGTCACATTTAAAAATAAAAGTAGGAAATATATTATTTCTACTAGTGGAAATAATGTAAGTTTTCTTGAAATTATACAATAAAAAGTAAAAACAATCCACTTAAACTATAATTTGAATACGTAAGTGAGAAATGAGTATCAAGTTTTTAAATATTTAATCTTATTTAACCTTAACAATAGGAAAGTATTTTTTCTCATTCTAACTCCTGTGTTATATCATATGCTTTAAGTTTATTAGAAAAAAAGTTCAGAACGTAAACTTTTAAGATGATAAAAATCAATTAAAATAAATATTTAACAAAAAAACTCGAAATAGGTAACAACATTCTGAGTCACTTTTTCAATTTTTAGCCATAATTAAAAAAAAAGTAGGAAAATATTATTTTCTATCAATGGAAATAATGTATATTTTCCTTTAAATTATACACCAAAAATAATAAACAATCCACTTAAACTATAATTTAAATACGCAAGTGAGAAATGGGTATCAAGTTTTCAAATTTTTGTTATTATTTAACTTTAGCAGTAGGATAGTATTTTTCTTCATTATAACTCCTGTGCTATAGCATAAGCTTTTAATTTATTAGAAAATAATAAATTTTTCAAAACGTAATATTTAAAAATGAAAAAATTAATTATAATAAAAATTTAATAAAAAAGACCGAAATAGGTACCAACATTTTAACTCGTTTTTTTAATTTTTAGCCATAATTAAAAATAACGTAGGAAATATATTATTTCTCAAAATGGAAATAATATAAGTTTTCTTTGAAATTATACAATAAAAAGAAAAAAAAATCTATTTAAACTATAATTTGAATATGTAAGTGAGAAATCGGTATCAAGTTTTTAAATTTTTAATCTTTTTTAAACTTAACAGTTGGAAAATACTTTTCCTCATTCTAATTTATGTGTTATAACATACGCTTTCAATTTATTATAAATAAAATAAAATTTTCAGAACGTAAACATTTAAAATGAAAAAGAAAATCAATTAAAATAAAAATTTTTTAAAAAAAGACAAAAATAGGACCAACATTATGAGTAGCTTTTAATTTTTAGCCATAATTAAAAATAAAAGTAGGAAATATATTATTTCTGTCAATGAAATAATGTAAGTTTTCCTTCAAATTATACAGTAAAAACAAAAAATTATCTATTTAAACTATAATTTGAATACATAAGTAAGAAATAGATATCAAGTTTTTAAATTTTTAATTTTTTTAACCTTAATAGTTGGAAATATTTTTCCTCATTCTATCTCTTATTTTATAGCATACGCTTTCAATTTATTGTAAAAAAATAAAAATTTTAGAACGTAAACTTTTAAAATAAAAAAAATCAATTAAAATAAAAATTTAATAAAAAAGACCGAAATAGGTACTAGCATTATAAGTAGCTTTGTCAATTTTTAGCCAAAATTTAAAATAAAAGTAGGAAATATATTGTCTCTCAATAGAAATAATGTAAGTTTTCTTTGAAATTATACAGTAAAAAGAAAAAAATAATCTATTTAAATTATAATTTGAATACGTAAGTGAAAAATTGATATCAAGTTTTAAAATTTTTCATCTTTTTTAACTTTAATAGTAGTAAAGTATTTTCCTCATTCTAACTCTTGTGTTATAGCATACGCTTTTTATTTATTGTAAAAAATAAAAGTTTTAGAACGTAAAATTTTAAATTGAAAAAAATTAATTAAAAATAAAAATTTAATAAAAAAGACCGAAATAAGTACCAATATTCTGATTTATTTTTTTAATTTTTAGCCATAATTAAAAATAAAACTAGAAAATATTTTGTTTCTTTCAATGGAAATAATGTAAGTTTTTCTTGAAATTATACAATAAAAAAAAATCAATCTATTTAAACTATAATTTGAATACATATGTGAGAGATGAACATCAAGTTTTAAAATTTTTAATCATTTTTAACCTTAACAGTAGGAAAGTATTTTTCCTTATTCTAACTATTGTGTTATAGCATACGCTTTCAATTTATTGTAAATAATACAATTTTTAGAACGTAAACTTTTAAAATTAAAAAAATTAATTAAAAATAAAAATTTAATAAAAAAGACAGAAATAGGTACCCATATTCTGAGTAGCTTTTCCAATTTTGAGCCATAATTAAAAATAAAAGTAGGAAATATATTGTTTCTCAAAATGAAAATAATGTAAGTTTTCCTAAAAATTATACAATAAAAAAATAAAATAATCTATTTAAACTATAATTTGAATACATAAGTTAGAAATGGGTATCAAGTTTTTAATTTTTTAATCTTTGTTAACATTAACAGTAGAAAAATCTTTTTTCTCATTCTAACTATTGGGTTATAGCATACACTTTCAATTTATTGTAAAAAAAAAATCAGAACGTAAAGTTTTAAAATGAAAACAATCAATTAGAATAAATATTTAATAAAAAAGACCGAAATAGGTACCAGCATTATAAGTAGCTTTGTCAATTTTTAGCCATAATTAAAAATAAAAGTAGGAAATATATTATCTCTCAATAGAAATAATGTAAGTTTTCTTTGAAATTATACGGTAAAAAGAAAAAAAATAAACTATTTAAACTATAATTTGAATACGTAAATGAGAAATCGGTATCAAATTTTTAAATTTTTAATCTTTTTTAACCTTAATAGTACGAAAGAATTTTTTTCTCATTTTAACTCTTATGTTATAGCATATGATTTCTATTTATTATAAAAAAATTAATTTTTCAAATCGTAAACTTTTAAAATTAGAAAAATCAATTAAAATAAAATTTTAATAAAAAAGATAGAAATAGGAACCAACATTCTGAGTAGTTTTTTCAATTTTGAGCCATAGTTAAAAATAAAAGTAGAAAATATATTATTTCTCAAAATAAAAATAATGTAAGTTTTTCTAAAAATTATACAATAAAATGAAAAAATAATCTATTTAAACTATTATTTGATACGTAACTGAAATAGGTATCAAATTTTTAAATTTTTAATCTTTTTTAACCTTTACAATAGGAAAGTATTTTTTCTCATTCTAACTCTTGTGCTATAGCCTACAGTTTCAATTTATTGTAAAAAAATAAAAATTTTAGAACATAAACTTTTAAAATTAAAAAACTCAATTAAAATAAAATTTTAATAAAAAAGGCCGAAATAGGTACGAATATTCTGAGTTGCTTTTTTAATTTGTAGCCATAATTAAAAATAAAACAAGGAAATATATTGTTTCTCTCAATATAAATAATGTATGTTTTTCTCTAAATTATACAACAACAAGAAAAAACAATCCACTTAAACTATAATTTTAATACGTAAGTGAGAAATGGGTATCAAGTTTTTAAAATTTTAATATTTTTTAACCTTAACAGTATGAAAGTATTTTTCCTTATTCTAACTCTTGTGTTATAACCTACACTTTCAATTGATTGTAAAAAAATAAAATTTTAGAACGTAAACTTTTAAAATGAAAAAAATCAATTAAAATATAAACTTAATAAAAAAGACCGAAATAGGTACCAATATTCTGAGTTACTTTTAAAATTTTTAACCATAATTAAAAATAAAACTATGAAATATATCATTTCTTTCAATAAAAATAATGTATGTTTTCCTTAAAATTATATAGTAAAAAGAAAAAATGATATATTTAAACCATAATTTGAATACATAAATGAGAAATGGGTATCAAGTTCTTAATTTTTTAATCTTTTTTAACCTTAACAGTAGAAAAATATTTTTTTCTCATTCTAGCTATTGGGTTATAGCAAACGATTTCAATTTATTGTAAAAAAATAAATTTTTCAGAACGTAAACTTTTAAAATGAAAACAATCAATTAAAATAAATATTTAATAAAAAAGACCGAAATAGGTACTAGCATTATAAGTAGCTTTGTCAATTTTTGGCCATAATTAAAAATAAAAGTACGAAATATATTGTCGCTCAATAGAAATAATGTAAGTTTTCTTTGAAATTATATAGTAAAAATAAAAAAATAATATATTTAAATTATAATTTGAATATGTAAGTGAGAAATCGGTATCAAGTTTTTTAAATTTTTAATTTTTTTTAACCTTAATTGAACGAAAGCATTTTTTTCTCATTCTAATTCTTGTGTTATAGCATACGCTTTCTATTTATTGTAAAAAAATAAATTTTTCAAAATATAAACTTTTAAAATAAAAAAAATCAATTAAAACAAAAAATTAATAAAAAAAGATAGAAATAGGAAACAACATTCTGAGTAGATTTTCCAATTTTGAGCCATAAATAAAAATAAAAGTAGGAAATATATTGTTTCTCAAAATGAAAATAATGTAAGTTTTCCTAAAAATTATACAATAAAAAGAAAAAATAATCTATTTAAATTATAGTTTGAATACGTAACTACTATGGGTATCAAGTTTTTAAATTTTTAATTTTTTTTAACCTTTACAGTCTGAAAGTATTTTTTCTCATTCTAACTCTTGTGTTATAGCCTACAGTTTCAATTTATTGTAAAAAAATAAAATTTTTAGAACGTAAACTTTTAAAATTAAAAAAATCAATTAAAATAAAAATTTAATAAAAAAGACGAAATAGGTACCAATATTCTGAGTTGCTTTTTTAATTTGTAGCCATAATTAAAAATATAGCTAGGAAATATATCATTTCTCTCAATGAAAATAATGTATGTTTTTTTGAAATTATATAGTAAAAAGAAAAAATAATCTATTTAAATCATAATTTGAATACATAAGTGAAAAATGGTATCAAGTTCTTAATTTTTTAATTGTTTTTAACCTTAACAGTAGAAAAATATATTTTCTCATTCTAACTATTGGGTTATAGCATACGCTTTCAATTTTTGTAAAAAAATAAAATTTTCAGAACGTAAACTTTTTAAATGAAAAAATCAATTAAAATAAATATTTAATAAAAAAGACCGAAATAGGTACCAACATTATTAAGTTGCTCTGTCAATTTTTTTGGCCATAATTAAAAATAAAAGTAGGAAATATATTGTCTCTCAATAGAAATAATGTAAGTTTTCTTTGAAATTATACAGTAAAAACAAAAAAACCAAAATATTTAAACTATAATTGAATACGTAAGTGAGAAATCGGTATCAAGTTTTTTAATTTTTAATCTTTTTTAACCTTAATTGTAGGAAGAATTTTTCCTCATTCTAACTCTTGTATTATAGCATACACGTTTTCTATTTATTGTAAAAAAATAAAATTTTCAAAATATAAACTTTTAAAATTAAAAAAATCAATTAAAATAAAAATTTAATAAAAAAGAGAAATTCAATAAAAATTTGGTCTTTTTTATTAAATTTTTATTTTAATTGATTTTTTAATTTTAAAAGTTTACGTTCTGAATATTTTATTTTTTCTAATAAATTAAAGCGTATACTATAATACAGGTGTTAGAATGAGTAAAAATATTTTTCTACTATTAAGGTTAAATGAGATTAAAAATTTAAAAACTTGATACTCATTTCTCACTTATGTATTCAAATTATAGTTTAAGTGGAATGTTTTATTTTTACTGTATAATTTCAAAGAAAACTTATTTATTTCCATTGAAAAAAATAATATATTTCCTACTTTTATTTTTAATTATGCTAAAAATTGAAAAAGTGACTCACAATGTTAGTACCTATTTTGGGTTTTTTTATTAAATTTTTATTTTAATTGATTTTTATAATTTTAAAAGTTTACATTCTGAAAATTTTATTTTTTTCAAATAAACTTAAAAGGTATGCTTAAACACAGGAGTTAGAATGAGCAAAAATGCTTTCCTACTATTAACGTTAAAATATATTAAAAACTTTATATCCATTTCTCACTTACGTATTCAAATTATAGTTTAAATAAATTATTTTTTCTTTTTACTGTACAATTTCAAAGAAACCTTACATTATTTCCATTTTGAGAAACAATATATTTCATACATTTATTTTTAATTATATCTAGAAATTAAAAGAAGTGACTTAGAATGTTGGTACCTATTTCGTTCGTTTTTATTAAAATTTTATTTTAATTATTTTTTTTCTTTTTAAAAGTTTACGTTCTAAAAATTTTATTTTTTCTATAAAATTAAAAGTGTATACTATAACATAGGAGTTAAAATAAGGAAAAATATTTTCCTACTGTTATGGTTAAATAAGATTAAAAATTTAAAAATTGATACATATTTCTCACTTATGTATTCAAATTATAATTTAAGTAGATTGTATTTTGTTTTTTGTTGTATAATTTAAGGAAAATATACATTATTTCCATAGAGAGAAATAATATATTTCCTACTTTTATTTTTAATTATGACTAAGAATTTAAAAAGCAACTGAGAATATTGGTATGTATTTCAGTCTTTTTTATTAAATTTTAATTTTAATTGATTTTTTTCAATTTAAAAGTTTACGTTCTGAAAATTTTATTTTTTTCTATAAATTAAAAGTGAATTCTTTAACATCGGAGTTAAAATGAGGAAAATACTTTCCTACTATTAAGGTTAAATAAGATTAAAAATTTTAAAACTTGATATCTATTTCTCACTTACGTATTCAAATTATAGTTTAAGTGGATCATTTTTTCTTTTTGTTGTACAATTTAAAGAAAACATACATTATTTTCATTGACAGAAATAATATATTTTCTACTTTTATTTTTAATTATGGCTAAAAATTTTAAAAAACAACTTAGAACATTGGTATATATTTCGGTCTTGTTTATAAAAATTATTTTTCTTTGAATTTTTTATTTAAAAAGTTTACATTCTGAGAATTTTATTTTTTTCTAATAAATTGAAGCGTATGCTATAACACAAGAGTTATGATGAGGAAAAATATTTTCCTACTGTTAAGGTTAAAAAAGATTAAAAATTCAAAAACTTGCTACCTATTTCTCACTTACGTATTCAAATTATAGTTGAAGTAGATTGTTTTTTTCTTTTTACTGTATAATTTTACAGAAAACTTACATTATTTATATTGAGAGAAACACAATATATTTCCTACTTTTATTTTTAATTATGGCTAAAAATTGAAAAAACGACTTAGAATGTTAGTGTCTATTTTGGGCTTTTTTTAAAATTTAATTTAAATTGATATTTTTTATTTTAAAAGTTTACGTTCTGAAAATTTTATTTTTTTGAATAAATTTAAAGTGTATGCTATAACACAGAAGTTAGAATGAGGAAAAATACTTTCCAACTATTAAGGTTAAAAAGATTAAAAATTTAAAAACTTGATACCCATTTCTCACTTACTTATTCAAATTATAGTTTAAGTGGATTGTTTTTCTTTTTGCTATATAATTTAAAGAAAAATATACATTATTTCCATTGAGAAAACAATATATTTTCTACTTTTATTTTTAATTACGGCTAAAATTAAAAAAGCTACTCAGAATATTGCTATCTATTTCGGTCTTTTTGTTAAATTTTTATTTTAATTGATTTTTTTCATTTTAAAAGTTTACATTTGAAAATTTTATTTTTTTAGAATAAATTGAATGTGTATGCTATAACACAAGAGTTAGAATGAGGAAAAATACTTTCCTACTATTAAGGTTAAAAAGATTAAAAATTAAAAAATTTGGTACCAATTTCTCACTTACGTATTCAAATTATAGTTTAAGTAGATTATTTTTTCTTTTTACTGTATAATTTCAAAGAAAACTTACATTATTTCCATTGAGAGAAACAATATATTTCCTCATTTTATTTTTAATTATGGCTAAAAATTGAAAAAGCAACTCAGAATGTTGTACCTATTTCGTGCTTTTTATTAAATTTTTATTTTAATTGATTTTTTTTATTTTACAAGTTTACGTTCTGAAAAAATTATTTTTTTTTCTAATAAACTTAAAGTTTATGCTATAACACAGAAGTTAGAATGAGGAAAAATACTTTTCTACTGTTAAGGTTAAATGAGATTAAAAATTTAAAAACTTGATAACCATTTGTTACTTACGTATTTAAATTATAGTTTAAGTAGACTTTTTTTTCTTTTTACTGTATAATTTCAAGGAAAACTTACATTATTTCTCTTTCAGAAATATTATATTTTTCCTACTTTTATTTTTAATTATAGCTAAAAATTAAAAAAGTGACTGAGAATATTGATATCTATTTCGCTTTTTTTATTAATTTTTATTTTAATTGATTTTTTTAATTTTATAGTTTACGTTCTGAAAATTTTATTTTTTTTCTAATGAACTTAAAGCGTATGCTACAGGAGTTAGAATGAGTAAAAATATTTTCCAACTGTTATGGTTAAATAAGATTAAAATTTAAAAATTTGATACCTATTTCTCACTTACGTATTCAAATTATAGTTTAAATAGATTGTATTTTATTTTTTGTTGTATAATTTAAAGAAAAACATATATTATTTCCATAGAAGAAACAATATATTTCCTACTTTTATTTTTAATTATGACCAAGAATTAAAAAATAACTCAAAATGTTAGTACATATTTCGTGCCTTTTTAATTTATATTTTAATTGATTTTTTTTTTTACAAGTTTATACTCTGAAAAATTGTTTTTTAAATAAACTTAAAAGGTATGCTATAACACAGGAGTTAGAATGAGGAAAAATAATTTCCTACTGTTAACGTTAAATTATATTAAAAAATTTAAAACTTTATACCCATTCTCACTTACATATTCAAATTATAGTTTTAATAGATTGTTTTTCTTTTTACTGTATAATTTCAAGAAAACCTTACATTATTTCCATTTTGAGAAATAATATATTTCATACATTTATTTTTTAATTATAGCTAAAAATTAAAAAAAAGTGACTTACAATGTTGTACCTATTTCGTTCTTTTTTTATAAAATTTTATTTTTAATTAATTTTTTTTCATTTTAAAAGCTTACGTTCTGAAAATTTTATTTTTTTCTGATATATTAAAAGTGTATGCTATAACACAGTAGTTAAAATAGAAAAAAAATTCCTATTATTATGGTTAAATAAGATTAAAAATTTAAAAACTTGATACCTATTTATTACTTACGTATTCAAATTATAGTTTAAGTAGATTGTATTTTCTTTTTGCTATATAATTTTAAGGGAAAACATACATTATTTCCATTGAGAAAAATAATATATTTCCTACTTTTATTTTCAATTATGGCTAATAATTAAAAAAACAACTGAGAATATTGGTATGTATTTCAGTCTTTTTATTAAATTTTAATTTTAATTGATTTTTTTCATTTTAAAAGTTTATGTTCCGAAAATTTTATTTTTTTCTGATAAATTAAAAGTTTATTCTTTAACATAGGAGTTAAAATGAGGAAAAATACTTTCCCACTGTTAAGTTTAAATAAGATTAAAAATTTAAAAACTTGATACATGTTCTCACTTACGTATTCAAATTATAGTTTAAGTGGATTGTATTTTCTTTTTACTATATAATTTTATGAAAAACTTACATTATTTCCATTCAGAGAAATAATATATTTCTACTTTTATTTTTAATTATTGCTAAAAATTAAAAAAGCGACTCAGATTATTGCAATCTATTTCGGTGTATTTATTAAATTTTATTAATTGATATTTTTCATTTTTTAAAAGTTACGTTTTGAAAAACTTATTTTTTATGCTATAACACAGGAGTTAGAATGATGAAAAATACTTTCAACTATTAAGGTTAAAAAAGATTAAAAATTGAAAAATTGATACCCATTTCTCACTTACGTATTCAAATTATAGTTTAAGTGGATTGTTTTTCTTTTTGCTATATAATTTAAAGGAAAATACACATTATTTCCATTGAGAGAAAAATATATTTTCTACTTTTATTTTTAATTATGGCTAAAAATTAAAAAAGCTACTCATAATATTGATATCTATTTCGGTCTTTTTTGTTAAATTTTTATTTTTAATTAATTTTTTCATTTTAAAAGCTTACGTTCTGAAAATTTTATTTTTTTCTGATATATTAAAAGTGTATGCTATAACACAGTAGTTAAAATAAGAAAAAAAATTCCTATTTTATGGTTAAATAAGATTAAAAATTTAAAAACTTGATACCTATTTATTACTTACGTATTCAAATTATAGTTTAAGTAGATTGTTTTTCTTTTTGCTATATAATTTAAAGGGAAACATACATTATTTCCATTGAGAAAAATAATATATTTCCTACTTTTATTTTCAATTATGGCTAATAATTAAAAAAACAACTGAGAATATTGGTATGTATTTCAGTCTTTTTATTAAATTTTAATTTTAATTGATTTTTTTCATTTTAAAAGTTTATGTTCCGAAAATTTTATTTTTTTCTGATAAATTAAAAGTTTATTCTTTAACATAGGAGTTAAAATGAGGAAAAATACTTTCCCACTGTTAAGTTTAAATAAGATTAAAAATTTAAAAACTTGATACATGTTTCTCACTTACGTATTCAAATTATAGTTTAAGTGGATTGTATTTTCTTTTTACTATATAATTTTATGAAAAACTTACATTATTTCCATTCAGAGAAATAATATATTTCCTACTTTTATTTTTAATTATTGGCTAAAAATTAAAAAAGCGACTCAGATTATTGCAATCTATTTCGGTGTATTTATTAAATTTTTATTTTAATTGATATTTTTCATTTTAAAAGTTTACGTTTTGAAAAACTTATTTTTTTATGCTATAACACAGGAGTTAGAATGATGAAAAATACTTTCCAACTATTAAGGTTAAAAAAGATTAAAAATTGAAAAATTGATACCCATTTCTCACTTACGTATTCAAATTATAGTTTAAGTGGAATGTTTTTTCTTTTTGCTATATAATTTAAAGGAAAATACACATTATTTCCATTGAGAGAAAAATATATTTTCTACTTTTATTTTTAATTATGGCTAAAAATTAAAAAAGCTACTCATAATATTGATATCTATTTCGGTCTTTTTTGTTAAATTTTTATTTTTAATTAATTTTTTCATTTTAAAAGTTTACGTTCTGAAAATTTTATTTTATTCTACTAAATTAAAAACATATGCTATAACACAGGAGTTAGAATGAGAAAAAATAATTTCCTACTGTTAAGGTTAAATAAGATTAAAAATTTAAAAACTTGATACTCATTTCTCACTTACGTATTCAAACTATAGTTTAAGTAGATTGTTTTTCTTTTTATTATATAATTTCAAAGAAAACTTATATTATTTTCATTGAGAGAAACAATATACTTCCTAGTTTTTATTTTAATTCATGGCTAAAAATTAAAAAAAAAAACGACTTAGAAGTGTCTATTTCGGGCTTTTTATTAAAATTTATTTTAATTGATATTTTTATTTTAAAAGTTTACGTTCTGAAAAATTTATTTTTTTCTAATAAATTTAAAGTGTATGCTATAACACACGAGTTAGAATGGCGAAAAATACTTTCCAACAATTAAGGTTAAAAAGATTAAAAATTTAAAAACTTGATACACATTTCTCACTTACGTATTCAAATTATAGTTTAAGTGGATTGTTTTTCTTTTTGCTATATAATTTAAAAAAAACACACATTATTTCCATTGAGAGAAAAATATATTTTCTACTTTTATTTTTAATTTTTATTTTTAATTATGGCTAAAAATTAAAAAAGCTACTCAGAATATTACTATCTATTTTCGGTCATTTTTTTGTTAAATTTGTATTTTAATTGATTTTTTCATTTTAAAAGATTACTTTCTGAATTTTTTTTTATTCTAATAAATTTAAAATGTATGCTATAACATAGGAGTTAGAATGAGAAAAATTACTTTCCTACTGTTAAGGTTAAATAAGATTAAAAATTTAAAAACTTGATACCCATTTCTCACTTATGTATTCAAATTATAGTTTAAGTGTATTGTTTTTTCTTATTACTATATAATTTAAAAGAAAACTTACATTATTTTCATTGAGAGAAACAATATATTTCGTAGTTTTATTTTTAATTATGGCTAAAAATTAAAAAAGCAACTCAGAATATTAGTATATATTTCGGTCTTTTTTATTAATTTTTTTTAATTGATATTTTTCATTTTAAAAGTTTACGTTCTGAATTTTTTTTTCTAATAAATTTAAAACCATCTGCAATAACACAGGAGTTAGAATGAGGAAAAATATTTTTCTACTGTTAAGGTAAATAAGATTGAAAATTTAAATAGTTGATACCCATTTATCACTTATGTATTCAAACTATACTTTAAGTAGATTATTTTTCCTTTTTACTGTATAATTTCAACTTAAACTTTCTTATTCCGATTTAGAGAAACAATATATTTCCTACTTTTATTTTTAATTATGGCTAAAAATTAAAAAGCGACTCAGAGTGTTAGTATCTATTTCGGCCTTTTTTATTAAATTTTTATTTTAATTGATTTTTTTTATTTTAAAAGTTTACGTTCTGAAAATTTTATTTTTTTCTAATAAATTTAAAACGTATGCTATAACACAGGAGTTAGAATGAGGAAAAATACTTTTTACAGTTAAAGTTAAATAAG
The DNA here is from genome assembly GCA_019321725.1 of Paulownia fortunei. Classification (NCBI taxonomy): domain Eukaryota; kingdom Viridiplantae; phylum Streptophyta; class Magnoliopsida; order Lamiales; family Paulowniaceae; genus Paulownia; species Paulownia fortunei. The sequence goes on from CM033111.1 coordinate 73,499, forward strand.
ATTAAAAATTTAAAAACTTGATACCCATTTCTCACGTATGTATTCAAATTATAGTTTAAGTGCATTGTTTTTTTTTTTACTATATATTTCAAAGAAAACTTACATTATCTCCATTGAGAGAAACAATATATTTTATTTACTTTTATTTTTAATTATGGTTAAAAATTGAAAAAGCGAGTCAGAATGTTAGTACCAATTTTGGGCTCTTTATTAAATTTTTATTTTAATTGATTTTTTTAATTTTAAAACTTTACGTTTTTAAAAATTTATTTTTTTCTAATAAAGTAAAAGTGTATGCTATAACACAGAAATTAGGATGTGGAAAAATACTTTCCTATTGTTAAGGTTAAATAAGATAAAAATTTAAAAATTTGATACTCATTTCTCACTTACGTATTTAAATTATACTTTAAGTGGATTATTTTTTTATTTTTACTATATATTTTAAAGAAAACTTACATTATTTTCATTGAGAGATACAATATATTTTCTACTTTTATTTTTAATTGTGGCTAAAAAATAAAAAAGTGACGCAAAATGTTGGTACCTATTTCGACTTTTTTGTTAAATTTTTATTTGAATTAATTTTTTTCATTTTAAAAGTATACGTTTTGAAAATTTTATATTTTTCTGATAAATTAAAAGTGTATGCTATAACATAGGAGTTAAAATGAGGAAAAATAATTTCCTACTATTAAGGTTAAATAAGATTAAAAATTTAAAAATTTGATACATATTTCTCACTAACGTATACAAATTATAGTTTAAGTGGATTGTATTTTCTTTTTGCTGTATAATTTAAAGAAAAACATACATTATTTTCATTAAGAGAAAAAATGTATTTTCTACTTTTATTTTTAATTATGGCTAAAAATTAAAAAAGCAACTCAAAATATTGGTATCTATTTCGATCTTTTTTATTAATTTTTTTTAATTGATATTTTTTATTTTAAAAGTTTACTTTCTAACAAATTTATTTTATCTAATAAATTTAAACCATCTACAATAACACAGGAGTTAGAATGAGGAAAAATACTTTCCTACTGTTAAGGTTAAATAAGATTGAAAATTTAAAAATTTGATACGCATTTCTTACTTACGTATTCAAATTATAGTTTAAGTGGATTGTTTTTTTTCTTTTTACTGTATAATTTCAAAGAAATTTTACATTATTTTCATTGAGAGAAGTAATATATTTCCTACTTTTATTTTTAATTATGGCTAAAAATTAAAAAAGCATCTTAGAATATTGGTATCTATTTCTGTCTCTTTTATTAAATTTATATTTTAATTGATATTATGCATCTTAAAAGTTTACGTTCTGAAAATTTTATTTTTTTACATTAAATTGAAAGCATATGCTATAACACAAAAGTTAGAATAAGGAAAAATATTTTGATACTGTTAAGGTTAAAAAAGATTAAAAATTTAAAAACTTGATACCATTTCTCACTTACGTATTCAAATTATAGTTTAAGTGGATTATTTTTTCTTTTCACTGTATAATTTCAAAGAAAACTTACATTATTTTCAATGAGAGAAATAATATATTTTCTACTTTTATTTTTAATTATGGCTAAAAATAAAAAAAGAAGCTCAGAATATTGGTATCTATTTTGGTCTTTTTTATTAAATTTTTATTTTAATTGATTTTATTCATTTTAAAAGTTTACGTTCTAAAAATTTTATTTTTTTAAAATAAATTGAAAGAGTATGCTATAATACAGGAGTTAGAATAAGAAAAAATAATTTCCTACTATTAAGGTTAAAAAAGATTAAAAGTTTAAAAACTTGATACCCATTTTTCACTTACATATTCAAACTATAATTTAAGTAGATTACTTTTCTTTTTACTGTATAATTTCAAACAAACTTTACATTATTTCTATTGAGAGAAATATTATATTTTCCATTTCTCACTATTAAGGTTAAATAAGAATAAACATTTAAAAACTTTATACTCATTTCTCACTTACATATTCAAATTATACTTTAAGTGGATTGTTTTTTCTTTTTATTGAATAATTTGAAACAAAACTTATATTTTTTTCATTGAGAGAAACAATATATTTTGTACTTTTATTTTTAATTGTGGCTAAAAATTAAAAAAAGTGACTTGAATGTTGGTACCTATTTCGGTCTTTTTTATTAAATTTTTATTTTTAATTGATTTTTTTCATTTTAAAAGTTTACGTTCTGAAAATTTTATTTTTTTCTAACAAATTTAAAGCGTATGTTATAACACAAGATTTAGAATGAGAAAAAAATTCTTTCCTACTGTTAAAGTTAAATAAAATTAAAAATTTAAAAACTTGATACACATTTCTCACTTATGTATTCAAATTATAATTTAAGTGGATTGTCTTTTCTTTTTACTGTATAATTTTAAAGAAAACTTATATTATTTTCATTGAGAAAATCAATATATTTCCTACTTTTATTTTTAATTATGACTAACAATTAAAAAAGCAACTCATAATATTGGTATCTATTTCGGTCTTTTTTATTAAAATTTTATTTTTAATTGATTTTTTTATTTTAAAAGTTTACGTTCTGAAAATTTTATTTTTTTCTAATAAATTTAAACTATCTGCAATAACACAGGAGTTAGAATGAGGAAAAATATTTTTCTACTGTTAAGGTTAAATAAGAATGAAAATTTAAATATTTGATACCAATTTCTCACTTACATATTCAAATTATACTTTAAGTAGATTGTTTTTCCTTTTTACTGTATAATTTAAAAAAAAACTTTCATCATTTCAATTGAGAGAAATAATATATTTCCTACTTTTATTTTTAATTATTGCTAAAAATTAAAAAAGCGACTAAGAATATTAGTACATATTTCAGGTTTTTTTATTTTAATCGATTTTTTTTAATTTTAAAAGTTTACATTCTGAAAATTTTATTTTTTTCTAGTAAACTTAAAGCGTATGCTATAACACAGGAGTTAAAATGAGAAAAATACTTTTTTACTGTTAAGGTTAAATAAGATTAAAAATTTAAAAACTTGATACTCATTTCTCACTTACGTATTCAAATTATAGTTTAAATGGATTGTATTTTCCTTTTACTATATTATTTTGTGAAAAACTTACATTATTTCCATTGAGAGAAATAATATATTTCTTACTTTTATTTTTAATTATGGCTAAAAATTAAAAAAGCAACTCACAATATTGGTATCTATTTCGGTCTTTTTTATTTTAATTTATATTTTTCATTTTAAAAGTTTATGTTCTCAAAATTTTATTTTTTTTAATAAATTTGAAGTGTATGTTATAACACAAGAGTTAGAATGAGGAAATATACTTTCCTACTTTTAAGGTTAAATAAGATTAAAATTTTAAACACTTGATACCTATTTTTCTCGATTACGTATTCAAATTATAATTTAATTGGATTATTTTTTCTTTTTACAGTATAATTTCAAGGTAAACTTACATTATCTTCTAGGAGATAAATCGTATATTTTCTACTTTTATTTTTAATTATGACTAAAAATTAAAAATGCAACTCATAATGTTGGTACATATTTCTTGCTTCCAAATAAAAATTTTATTTTATTTGATTTTTTTCTTCTGAAATGTTTTCGTTCTAAATAATTTATTTTTTTCTAATAAATTAAAAACGTATGCTATAACATACGAGTTAGAATGAGGAAAAATACTTTTCTACTTTTGATTTTAAATAAGATTAAAAATTTCAAAATTTGATACTGATTTATCAATTACGTATACAAATTATAGTTTAATTGGATTATTTTTTCTTTTTACAGTATAATTTCAAAGAAAACATATATTATTTTCTATGAGAAACAATATATTTCCTACTTTTATTTTTAATTATGATTAAATTTTAAAAAAATAATTCAAAATGTTGGTACCTATTTCTTGCTTTCTTATAAAAAATTTTATTTTATTTGATTTTTTTCTTTTTAAAAGTTTTTGTTCTAAAAACTTTATTTTTTTCTAGTAAATTAAAAACGTATCCTATAACATAGAAGTTAGAATGAGGAAAAATACTTCCTACTGCTAATGTTAAATAATATTAAAAATTTAAAAACTTGATATCCATTTTTAGATTACGTATTCAAATTATAATTTAATTTAATTTTTTTTTCTTTTTACAGTATAATTTCAAAGAAAACTTACATTATTTTCTATGAGATAAACAATATATTTCTAACTTTTACTTTTAATTATGACTAAAAATGTAAAAAGCGACTCTAAATATTTTTTTTCTTTTTAGTATATAATTTCAAAGAAATCTTACATTATTTTCTGTGACATAAACATTATATTTCCTACTTTTATTTTTATTTATGACTGAAAATTAAAAAAACGACTCAAAATGTTGGTACTTATTGCTCACTTTCTTATTAAATTTTTATTTTAGTTGATTTTTTTTTTAAAAGTTTATGTTATAAAAATTTATTTTTTTCTGGTAAAATAAAGGCGTATGCTATAACACATGAGTTAGAATGAGGAAAAATATTTTTCTATTGTTATTGTTAAGTAAGATTAAAAAATTAAAAAACTTGATACCTATTTCTCAATTACATATTTAAATTATAGTTTAACAAGATTATTTTTTTTTTTTTATAGTATAATTTCAAAAAAAAAACTTACATTATTTTCTATGAGATAAACAATATATTTTCAACTTTTATTTTTAATTATGACTAAAAATTGAAAAAACGACTCAGAATGTTGGTACTTATTTGTTGCTTTCTTGTTAAAATTTTATTTTAGTTGATTTTTTTCTTTTTAAAGGTTTTCGTTCTAAAAAATTTATTTTTTTCTAATAAATTAAAAGTATATGCTATAACACAGGAGTTAGAATGAGGAAAAATATTTTTCTACTTTTAATGTTAAATAAGATTAAAATTTTGAAAACTTTATACTCATTTTTCGATTACGTATTCAAATTGTAGAATAACTAGATTGTTTTTACTTTTTATAGTATAATTTCAAAGAAAACTTACCTTATTTTTTATGAGATAAACAATATATTTTCTACTTTTATTTTTAATTATGACTAAAAATTGAAAAAACCACTCAGAATGTTGATACATATTTCTTGCTATCATATTAAAATTTTATTTTAGTTGATTTTTTTCTTTTTAAATGTTTATGTTCTAAAAAGAAAACTCTTATAAATTAAAAGCCTATGCTATAACACTGGAGTTAGAATGAAAAAAAATAATATCCCACTGTTAATGTTATATAAGATTAAAAATTTTAAAACTTCATACCCATTTCTCAATTACGTATTCAAATTATAGTTTAATTGGATTATTTTTTCTTTTTACAGTATAATTTCAAAGAAAATTTACATTATTTTCTATGAGATAAACAATATACTTCCTACTTTTATTTTTAATTATGTCTAAAAATTAAAAATGCGGCTCAAAATGTTGGTACCTATTTCTAGCTTTCATATAATTTTTTTATTTTTAATTAATTTTTTTCTTTTTAAAAGTTAATTTTCTAATAAATTTAAAGTGTATGCTATAACATAGGAGTTAGAATGAGAAAAAATATTTTCCTACTATTAATGTTAAGTAAGATTAAAAAATTAAAACCTTATACCCATTTCTTGCTTACATATTCAAATTTTAGTTTAATTAATTTTTTTTAACTATATAATTTTAAAGAAAACTTATATTATTTTTTATGAGAGAAATAATGTATTTCCTACTCTTATTTTTAATTTTGACCAAAAATTAAGAAAGCAAATTCACAATGTTGGTACCTATTTCTTGCTTTGATATAAAAATTTTATTTGAAAATATTTTTTTCTTTTTAAAAGTTTACATTCTAAAAATTTAAATTTTCCTTATAAATTAAAAGCATAAACTTTAAAACAGGAGTTAGAATGAGGAAAAATACTTTCTGACTTTTAAAGTTAAATAAGATTAAAAATTTAAAAACTTGATACCCATTTCTTGATTACATATTCAAATTATAGTTTAACTGAATTTTTTTTTCTTTTAACTGTATAATTTCAAAAAAAATTTATATTATTTTCTATGAGAGAAATAATATGTTTCTTTCTTTTATTTTTAATTAATTTTTTTCTTTTTAAAAGTTAATTTTCTAATAAATTTAAAGTGTATGCTATAATATAGGAGTTAGAATGAGGAAAAATATTTTCCTACTATTAATGTTAAGTAAGATTAAAAAATTAAAACCTTATACCCATTTCTTGCTTACATATTCAAATTTTAGTTTAATTGAATTTTTTTCTTTTAACTATATAATTTTAAAGAAAACTTATATTATTTTTTATTAGAGAAATAATGTATTTCCTACTCTTATTTTTAATCATGACCAAAAATTGAAAAAGCAAATTCACAATATTGGTACCTATTTCTTGCTTTGATATAATTTTTTTATTTGAAAAGATTTCTTTTCTTTTTAAAAGTTTACATTCTAAAAATTTAAATTTTCCTTATAAATTAAAAGCATAAACTTTAAAACATGAGTTATAATGAGGAAAAATACTTTCTGACTTTTAAAGTTAAATAAGATTAAAAATTTAAAAACTTGATACCCATTTCTTGATTACATATTCAAATTATAGTTTAACTGAATTTTTTTTTCTTTTAACTGTATAATTTCAAAAAAAATTTATATTATTTTGTATGAGAGAAACAATATATTTCCTTCTTTTATTTTTAATTATGACTAAAAATTGAAAAAATGATTCAAAATATTGGTACCTATGTCTTGCTTTTGTATTAAAAAAAAATTTTAATTAATTTTTTTTTATTTTAAAAGTTTATGTTCTAACAAATTTAAATTTTTCTAATAAATTAAAAGCATATGCTATAAAACAGGAGTTAGAATGAGGAAAAATATTTTCCTACTATTAATGTTAAACAAGAATAAAAATTTAAAAACTTGATACTCATTTCTTGTTTACATATTCAAATTATAGTTTAATTGGATTTTTTTTTAACTGTATAATTTCAAAGAAAACTTACATTATTTTCTATGAGATAAACAATATATTTCATACTTTTATTTTTATGACTAAAAATTGAAAAAGCGACTGAGAATATTGGCACATATTTCTTGCTTTCATAATAAAATTTTATTTTAATTAATTTTTTTTCTTTTTAATAGTTTACATTCTAAAAATTTAAAATTTTCTAATAATTTAAAAGCATATGCTATAAAATAGGAGTTAAAATGAGGAAAAATATTTTTCTACTATTAATGTTAAATAAAACTAAAAATTTGAAAACTTGATACTCATTTCTTGCTAACATGTTCAATTTATAGTTTAATTGGATTTTTTTTCTTTTAACTATATATTTTCAAAGAAAACTTACATTATTTTCTATAAGACAAATAATATATTTTCTACTTTTTTTTAATTATGACTAAAAATTAAAAAAACCACTCAGAATATTGGCATATATTTCTTACTTTCATATTAAAATTTTATTTTAATAAAAAAATTTTCTTTTTAAAAGTTTACGTTCTAATAAATTTAAAATTTTCTAATGAATTAAAAGCGTAAGCTATAAAAAAGATGTTAGAATGAGGAAAAATACGTCTCTACTATTAATATTAAATAAGATTAAAAATTTAAAAGCTTGATGCTCATTTCGTGTTACATATTTAAGTTATAGTTCAACTGTATTTTTTTTTCTTTTAACTGTATAATTTCAAAGAAAACTTACATTATTTTCTATAAGAAAAATAATATTTTTTTTACTTTTATTTTTAATTATAACTAAAAATTAAAAAAATGACTCAAAATATTGGTAAATATTTCTTGCTTTCATATTAAAATTTTATTTTAATTGATTTTTTTCTTTTAAAAAATTTCGTTCTAAAAAATTAATTTTTTCTAATAAATTAAAAGCGTATGTTATAAAACAAGAGTTAAAATGAGAAAAAATAATTTCCTACTATTAATGTTAAATAAAATTAAAAATTTAAAAACTTGACACCTATTTTTTTGCTAACATATTCAAATTGTAGTTTAACTGGATTTTTTTTCTTTTAACTGTATAATTTCAAAAAAAAACTTACATTATTATCTATGAGAGAAATAATATATTTCATACTTTTATTTTTAATTATGACTAAAAATTAAAAAAACGACTGCTTTCGTATTAAAATTTTATTTTAATTGATTTTTTTCTTTTTAAAAGTTTACGTTCCAATAAATTTAAATTTCCTATTGAATTAAAAGTGTATGCTATAAAAGAAGAGTTAAATGAAGAAAAAACGACTAAAAATATTTCATATGTTTGTACCTATTTCTTGCTTTGATATTAATTTTTTATTTTAACTGTTTTTTTTTTCTTTTTATAAGTTTATGTGCTAAAAAATTTAAAATTTTCTTGTAAACTAGAAGCGTAAGCTATAAAATATGAGTTAAAATGAGGAAAAATATTTTCCTTCTATTAAAGTTAAATAAGATTAAAAATTTAAAAATTTGATACCCATTTTAAACTTATATATTCAAATTATAGTTTAACTGTATTTTTTTCTCTTTTAATTGTATAATTTCAAAGAAAACTTACATTATTTTCTATGAGAGAAAAAAAATATTTCCTAATTTTATTTTTAATTTTGTCTAAAAATTAAAAAAAACAACTATCATACCTATTTCTTACTTTCATATTAAATTTTTATTTTTAATTAAATTTTTTTCTTTTTAACAACTACCTCCCCAAGAGCGCATGAATATGCACGGTTTGCCGAGGGAGTAACTAGTGAGCTCCTTCCAGAGTGATTTCTTATTTAGTTTTTCGGCCTGCTAGAGATGCCGAGCGACTAATGAAGTGAAGCACCAGTCACCATTGGAATGAGTTATATGTCAAACTCTTATTTTGCCATTATTAACGAGATTAACTTAATTATGTTTTTAACCCTTTCGTACTTGTACACGAGACGAATATCTTAACACAAGATTTCAAAGTACGTTTGATTAGCTTTTCCAACATGCTGATTTTAGATTCCAAATTAATGTTTAAGAATGATGAATTAATGATGAAAAATTTGCAAATCTAAATAATTTAACTGGCATGTATGAATGCACCAATATCTTGTGATCAGATTCAACTCTCACGGTTCAAAAACAAGGAAACCCATTTCCTTTCATTTAGTTTGTTTTAACCATTTTAACAGTTGATTTTTCATGTATTTTCACATAGCAGGGTCCAATTCCACAAAAGTCAGTCGAAATTCTTAGGTCCATGGTCTGTCGCACTCCCGGGCCACACAAGTCTCCACGAGCATACTCCTCAGAATAATAGAACAAAAAATAATCCTGTACCGTGCCATTCTTTACCTAAGAACCAAAAAATAGACGATCTCATCAAGCAATAGATAAATAAATAGCTTAGAAAACCATTTTGCTTTCTCTCGCCGGGAAATAATTTTCATACAGATATACAACACGTTCCATCTTGAGGCCTTTTCCTTTATTTGAACTCTTCAAGTCTCACAATACTTCACAATCATGCATATTCCTTATTCCATGTTCCCCATTTTATCCATTGGGTCAACCAGAATTTTTAAATCAATTGCCCTAACCAATTTCTCTGCAAATAACCTGATTTAGTTCTTCAGTTTCAGGCCTTCAAATCTATATGCAACAATTCTGAAATTTTAATTAGTTTCGTGCCTCAAAACCTCAACTTATAGGCCCAGCAAAGTCCAGAGGAACAATTAGCCACCATCCTCCACCCATTATCTCCAAGTCCTATCGTGGCAGTCATGAGGCCTCGAGCTTTAGACAACCTCAGATTCACCCTCGACTCACAAGTCCAGCAAGGGTTCTTGGAAGTGGTCAAGCAGTTTTGCAATTTCCAATGGCGAAAGAGTTGTTTACGAATTCCAAGTTTATAGTCCCCTTTTTCCCCAACTTCGAGCACATGGAAGATTTTATAGTTGGGGCATTTTTTACCAGATAAGAAATGGTGATGGTTTATTGTTGTTTAATGGCAAAGTCATGCTCATTAGCTCTTCGGTATAGCAAAGCTGATGCTTCCACCCTGCATGTGTTATATGGTAGGAAACAAACTCAATGAGACAGGAAGTCGTAAAGTAAACAGAAAAAAACTTGTGCATGAACATGATGAGTGCAATTTACCAGCCAGGATGCACTACAAATCTTCCTGTGGAGAGGGCCCAATTCACCTGTTTAGGACAGCAGAACCCAAAATCAGAGGGGTTTCTTTTTTCACATAAACATAAAAAATCTGATGAAATAGCTCCCTGATTAAGAGAATGAGGAATAAACATCACAGATATCGAATTCAACCAAGGTTTTATATTATTAAGTTTAGATGCAGACATTCAAACAATTAAACTATGACGTACCTTATCAGTCCCAAGTGAATTTGCGACTACATGTGTAACCTGATCATCTATCTGATTAATGCAGACAGCACCAAATTGCTCAGCTGTCTGCCACAGTGGATGCATGTGAGGATTGGCTTCACCAACTGGGAATACTCTGCTGAAAACAATTCGGCAACCAGCAAGAATCTTCCGTTGTTCAGAAGCTAAGATGTTTCTAACATCAGCTTCATCTAATGACTGATGCGCAAAAAAGTTTTGATGTATTCTCTCAATAACCTGTTTTGAGAACAAAAACTAATTAAAAAATGGAGGAAGATCATACCCAGCGTAAAACCATTTTGCCATTAGTTTAAAATAACAACCCCAGCCCCAGCCCCCACCCATAGAAAAAAATAAAAAAAACCTCCCACCTGTGTTTTTCTTTCCTTTTCAGTCAAATCTTTTGATGTACCAGTAATGGGTAACAATAATTTTGTTTACTCTTGAGTTTTTATTGAACAATTTTAATTTCATTTTGAACAAGGATCATCCACGAAGTTACATCATGTGCTAAATAAAAGCTCACCGCCAAAGAAGAGGCCAAAGTCCCATCTTCTGGTCTCTCATCATGATCAATCTCAAGAAGGGAAGGACCTGGTAGTCCAAATTGTCGTCTACTACAAGGAAAATAAATATACCTGAGGAGAAAAAAGGAGAGGTTCAATTTATGAAACGAGGTCAGGTGTATTACAAAAACAAGGCAAATCATTACCGTTCCACAACTATCAAGTTTAGTTTGTTATGAGGCCAGACCCGTACAGAATCATCTATAATTACAACAGCTGACTCCATACCCAAAACCCCCTCCAAGTCCTTACTCTTGGGAACCCTGTCATCACCATCAAATGGTTCCCCATCATCACCCCGGGAGATAACTCGTCCAGAAAACAATTCCCCTTTTGGATCAAGCAATTTTGCCATCTCAGTGGCATAATACTTGTTTCCCATGGTGTAGAGATGCAGCTCATACAGTTTACTTGCCTAAAATGGAAAATCAAGAAGCTTCAGGAAGCAATGAAAGTATCAATGGATTTTCATTCAAATAAGCACAAAAAGCCACTACATAGTCACCTTCTCCAAGAAATTCCATATCCCAGGCCGCAATTTGGTCCACATTCCCATATGAGCAAACCGAAATAGGTGCCTCTGGGGCTTTTCATGATCCTGTTCCTCTTTCTTCCTTAGCATCTCATCATGCAGAGGATCAACTTCAACAAACTGGAAATACAGCAGAAAGTTGGTCAAAATCTTTTTTTTTTTAAACAAAAATTAATTAAAAGAGCGAAATACTCTCGTGCCTTAGCTGAATTTAGGAGAGTATGATCCAGATCCAAGACAAGGCATAGCTTGCGAACGGCAAACATTTTCTTCTGTTCTTCAAGTCTCCTAGCCCTTTCTCTCTGGATAGCAGCTTTTTGCTGGTCATCAAATCCCTCAAACAAATGCTCAACATCACTCCATGCATTCGCATTCAGTGGTCGAGGAGGAACAGCAGTAGCTGCTTCAGAAGTTAGGTCACTTCCGTTTCTTAGGTTGCCAGACTCAGCAACTACTCCCTTCGTCTCCATTCCAGCTTGATGACGCTGTACTAGTTGCGATGATGGAATCTGAGGAAGTACAGGTGACGGTATACATGATGCTTGAGATACAGACAAGATATCAGCAATGTTTCTCAAGTTACTAGTGAATTGCATAGTAATATCAGGTGGTTTCAGGGAACTGGAAGACACTGACTTCTTCTCCAATTGATCTTCTTGCCTTAGGCTGCTCAAGTTGCCCATCGTTGCTGAACTGAATGATGCATTTAATTTGGGTTGATCAGACACTGAAGTCACACCCTTCTGAGGTGCATTATTATGAAGAATACGACGTGGATCACGAGGTTTCATTCGAACTTTTCCAGATTCGTCCTGCAAATGACATAATTGTTCAACATATATAATACTAACAAACTCATAGTAAAGATGCTAGATGATTACATTCTAAAGCAACACATACTAATTTTATTATCTAAACCCAACTTACAGAGAATAAGATGACATTAATAACAAATTGTTTCCACTAAAAACATATCCACTGTTTAGGTTTCTAGAATATTTGAACACAGGAGACAGGATGCTGACTTATGCATTTGGATTTAATTCAGCATCATTCAGAGTTATAGTCAGAGGATTCTCTGATAATCTCCAGGAAGCATTAGTTGCCTATAATGGCGTTTTGCAGGAACGGGGGATGAGTTGAACAAAAACAGATAAGAAGGAAAAAAGCAACAAATATAGCACAAAAAATTAGATGAGCAAGAGCGATCTGAAAGGCATCAAGCACAAGTGTTTTGGTTAAAAGGAAAATGCTAACAAAATACAAAACATGCATAAGTGCCTACCGCAGAGACCGCCTGGGAAGGAGTCTGAACTATCCCTGCTGATATCTGCCCAAGCATTGAGGAGAGAGGCAGAACTCCAATTGTTGATGGAACTGCTCCCAGTATAGAATTCGAGTTTGGCATTTGGGTCATACTTTTGATATCATCAGAAGACTTCTGATGTTCCATTTTGAGTATATTCATCCATATAGATGGATTCACAGCTATATCTCTTAATAAAGAATGAAGGGAAGAAGTTGCATTGGCATTTTTCACAGGCAATTTTTCACTTTGACTTGTTAATGGTGATGTAATGGGACTGCTAACAGGGAGAGTTGTGGTTGGACTTGTCACTTGGGAGGTTGAGGTTGCACTAACGAGCGGCGGGGTTGTGTTTGGACCCAATAGCTCATTTCTTCGTCGTTTCAGTGCAGGACCATCCAAAACTAACTCCTCAACTGTCTTCTGCTTCCGTGAACTCATCATACCAAGAGACTCCAATTTAGACTCATCACTTCCCACAAAGGAGAGACTTTGGTAGAGATTCCTGGCTCCTGCATCTGAATTGGTTAATCGAAGTCTAGGGTCCCTACTTTTCGCTGAGGATTTCAAAACAGGATTTCGGAAACTACTTGCAGGACCAGCAATCCTGGGATTGCTAATTTCTGGAGCCGCTAAAGCATCCATGGTGGCAGTAGAAGAAACCACTGGCTGCCCTGAAATTAAGGTGTTCACAGCAGGGTTAACATTCTGTATAATAGAACTGGTAACCTCCCCACTTATTTCACCATCCCCAGGAGTATCACCCTCTTCTGAAGGAGTAGGACTAGGAAGCTTGTCATTCATAAAAAAGGAGCTCCGACCAAATTTCTGCTGATAACTGGAAACAGCTTTAACAGCATCAGTCTCATAAGGATGCATCACTGGATTTTCTCTGTCAAGAGTACGTCTGGGAACGGGCCACTCAGGTTTCAGCAACCCATGTCCCAAAATAAATCCCTTGTTAAACGGCAAAGGTGCAGAGAGGTCTCGCGTGGGTGAAGGAAGACTGTCTGCATCATGATCTTTGTGAAGGTCTAGCAGTGGAAGAGCCACCCCTTTATGCCTAGAATTAACTAGCCCTGATTTTGAATACTGTAGTGAAAAGCTGAGCTCAGTTTGATCCAATGATCTAGTAGATCCAGATTCTATTCCACACTTCTTTAGGTAAGCTGACTCATTATCAGCATTCTCTAGCAACACATGTAAATCAGTCGTATTAAACCCCTCTCCTACTTGTTTCCTTCCATTATTACTGTCATTGCTCAAAGAATCATACTCCAGGGAAGACCTAATAGCCTCCACCTGTGACAACACACTTCTAAATGAGACACAATAACTACTATATCCCAAAGGTTGACAAAATTGAGGAGGGGAAAAGGAAGAAAAACTAACACCTCTTTCAACTGCAGAGAAGAAAAAAGAGGTGGCTTTAAGCTTGTTACTTGAGCTAACAACCTGTACACATATTAACAAGGATGAGATGGTCAATAATTCAAGAATCATGCCACACAAAAGAACACCCAAACAGAAAATGTAAAATTTGCAATATAAACCTCAACAAAACAGCTTTATTCTGCTCCTTGAGTATCAGAGTCATGGAAGAAAACACCTGCAAACAAGCATTGTAGCAAAAGTTCGGCTAAGACTGAACGAACTCAACAAATTAACCTGGCCCATAAGAAATAAATACAAAAAATATTGTGACAATGCAGGCCAGTTATCAAGAATTTGATTGAACATCATACTGAATAAAGAGTCTGAATTGCAGTTAATAACAGTTGAACAAGAGTGTCTTTTTCAGCAAAAGAACGCTCCAAAACCATTTTCTGCAAGCTGACTGTCGTGGTCTCCAAGCTTGAACACAATCTATCATAAGATCTACACAAACACAAAAGTATTAATTCCCCATACATTTTCTATTTTTTTTTTTTCCACTGCTGAACAACAATTAACACAATAGTCGAATAATTCCAATCTGACTTACTTTTGCGCATCAGCCACATTCAGATTCTCAAGCTCTTCTTTTATCGAATCAACATGCTTGCTCCTCTCCAGCTCATCACTCTCATTCACATCACCACCCGCCTCATTCTTAATTTCAACATTTGAATCCTTATTTTCCATAACCAACTCAGAATCCAAATCAATCTCACCCTCCTCCAACTCACCTTCTTCCTTCTCACACTCATCCTCCACATCAATCACAACCTTACTCTCATTCCCGTTTGAACTCTTCACGCTACTAGTATCATTATTACCATTACTATTATCGTTACTACCATCCTCCATCATCACAAAAACCTCACCCAATGGCTTATTATTCACCGCCTGCGCCCACGCCAAATTATACAAACCCGAATATGAAGTCTTCGAAGCAATCTGATACTTGTACAGATCCCTCATCGTCCAAACCCTAGCCCCACTTCCACCTCCAGTATTATTATTTGTAACATTAATATTATTCGAATTAACAGTACTTTTCAGCGGCGGCGCCGGTGGCGGAGAAGGCAGCGGTGCTTGCTTAGTATTAAAAGCTTCTTCCGTAATTTCTTCGATGGAGGCGGAATCGGAGATCTCACCTTCCTCTACATCGTGAACCTCAACTTTTACTAGTTGCTGCTCTTTACAATCGTCTTCCATATTTAAACAAGCTGGTTTTTTTCCTTAATTAAACAATTTAAATTCAAATCACCGACAAGCATATGTTGAATTATATAAACAATAACACAAATCGTAGTACTTACCACACCAAATCAAGAAATTAAACTCAATTCATATACGCAGAAGAAATTGAAAATGATTAAGAGATGCGAAGGAAAGCAATCTAATTTCTCACGGATTTTGGAAAAGGAAAACAATTGAAAGCTTTAGAATTTGACCCAAAAAAAAGATTCGGTGAGATTTTGAGGGGTTTTAGAAATGATTTTTATTTTTTCTCTTAACAAAATTGGGATCGAAGTGGATCTTGATTTTTCGGATATACTAATTGATCCTTGGTTTTTTTTTTCTCCCAAAAGAATTAAGCCCTTCTATTTTGTTGACGAAGTCAGGATTGAACTGAACTAGGAAACAGAGTCGAAGAATAATTAGGATTTTAGGAGAAAAAAATTTAGAGGAGAGAGTTAGTGCAGGTGGATGGGGGTGGTGAGATTAGATCCGGACCGTCCACGTCAAGGATAGTGATTGAATTGGAATTTTATTTTCACCCGAGGAGTAGCGTTCGGGTATGGGGCTCGTGGTCGTGAACCCTGATGTCATTGGCGACCCAACCTTGGATATGTATTCCTACTTAAGCTCTCTCTTTTCGCGCGTGTATATATATAAAATATACTACTAATTATTACTTCCCAAAAAGTACAAAATAAAAACCATCATTTTCACGTAATATATATAACACAATAATAACTCCTAACCCCATTTCTAACATCCTTTTTCATTTTTTGCAAGTCAAACGAAGAAGCACGTATACATCAATTTGGATTCTATGGTGTAAATAATATTTTATCTTGTATTTATTTCTTCAATACATATTATATGTATATTAACAATATTATTAATATACATATAACATATATTTGTGAAATAAAATAATATTTTATTTTGCATATACATGGTTGAACTAAATAGCTTTTAATTTACTTTAGTTTATTTAATTTGTTTTTCAAAATTTAAATTGTATTAGACTTATTTGATTAACTCATTTATAATTTTAGAGCACAAATTTCAACTATATGAGATGGCTTAATTTGGAAGGATAAAAGTGGTTATTTTGATCATGTTTATACTCTTAATTGAGGCATTTGAATATCAGAAATACTTTTATAGTGATTGAATTTGCATAAAAGTAAACTGCGAAAATGTTAAAAGCGTCAGATTCAACTTTATTTTTTGATAAATTTTTTAAACTTAAATTATGTAAATCTTGTTTAATTTACATCATTGATATCAGATTTTTTACATTGTTATATTCCTGGTGTTATTTTTATTGCATGCAATGCAACCCATTTATAACTGCTTGGAGGATCTTTAATAGCAAATGTTTATGTATTTCACATTATGAAGTGATTTTTTAACATAATCATGCTTTTACACGATAGAAATGATAATTAAGTTTTATGGTAATATACTATGTATATTGAGTGAAATCAACCTCCACTCGAAACTTTCTTTGAATATATGTGCTAGTATGATGTGTTTTATCACATAAAACTTATGTTTATGTATTTCACATTATGAAGTGATTTTTTAACATAATCATGCTTTTACATGATAGAAATGATATTTAAGTTTTATGGTAATATACTATGTATATTGAGTGAAATCAACCTCCGCTCGAAACTTTCTTTGAATATATGTGCTAGTATGATGTGTTTTATCAAATAAAACTTATACGATTAGATTTTTCTTATCGAAAGTTTTTCATACTTAAAATGATTGATATATAATTATTTTAAATTTTTAGTTGAGTTTAGGGTGCGGTGCAAACATACACTTGCGAGCGTGTTCGATGGTTTTTTTGCCTTGAAAAAATATCATTACACTCAAATTTTAATTTTTTATTTTTATTTAAATTAAAATAAAATTTTCAATGGATGAAAATATTTTTTCTGAATTTTAAATTATAAAATTGTATCAAAATTACAGAAAAGTATATTTGGAGCAAGAAAATATTTGAAAAATATTTTATAATGTTGGCTACTGGTCGAGAGTATTAGAATACTTATACATATCATACTTACAATATGGTCAACATGAAAATTTATTTTTCATGAAAATTCAATAAGAATGAGTATAGATTGAAATATTGTGAATATAAGTGTTAAATATTTTCATGATGAGATTTCATATTAAGATAGACATTGTGAAAAATATCAATGATTCAATTAAGACAACATGTTTCATATTAAGATTTCATAAAGAGAGATCAATTTTAAAGGCAAAAAGTTGATCATTTTGACTAAGTTTATGCTACTAATTGGGACATTTGAATTGTGGATCAAAATTCTTTTTATTTTGATTGTATTTAAACAAAAGTGATCCTCAAAACATATAAAAAAGGTCAATGATTCAACTAAAACAAGATGTTTGATTTTCCATAAATTTCTTAGACTTACATTGTGTAAATATTATATAAAGTTATATTGAATTTTTTCTTAAAAGATGCAGACACACTTTGCCCTATATATGCAGGTGCAAAAGAAACCATCGAACATATTTTTCTCCGTTGTCCTCTAGCGGCATTTATATGGATCACTTCTAAATAGCAATTTAGGCTGGCTTCATTTCAGGAATGGAGTTTTTCAGATTGGTTTGTAGCCATGGATACCATTTGGAAGACTAGAGATTCTATTGTTCATGAACATGTGGATATTGATTTTGATAAAATGCAGGTTCTATTCACAAAGTCACAGTAGAGCACTGGAGAGTATAGAAAAAGAACCAAAATGTTGATTGTTTTGATCTCCCATAATTCAATTGGGTAACTCCAGAAGGTGGAAGGATAACGGCTAACATGGATGCTGCATTTTCAGAAGGATTTGTGATTGTTGTTAGAAATTCATTAACTCAGATTACGATAGCTTGGAAGAAGGAATTGGGGGGGCGAATGCAGCAACAGGGGAAGCACGTGCCCTTCTCTTAGCCATGACATTAGCTAATCTTGGTGATTTATTTAATTTCTCAACCTGAATTTACATATATAAATAATAATTATATTATATATTATTTAATTTAATAGAATTAAATAAGTGATCTATTAGTTGGGTTTTATAAATATCCATATGAGATTTATAATGTGTAAAGATCCAATACTAGTCAAATTAAAATTAATGAACTTCTATTTTACCTGGTATATAAGGAAGAGTATAAACCCTCCCCAAGTCAAATAAATAATTTTGCTATTCTCTTCCATCCCCATCTTAAAGAGAAAACATATGAAGCACCTAAGGAGATTTGACTATGGAAGTGACTAACCCGGTATGAATTCATGTATGCATCAATATGAATTTAAAGTATACTTTCGATTTAGTATTCAGTTCATTTTCTTGATAAATCTACATGACGATATTGGTTATATGAATGTGTTAATCATATTTGTATTAAAGTCTAACAAGTGGTATTAGAACAAGTCACGTTAGATTATCATGAAATTTTATTTCTTCTTTCAATAATTATATTTGGTATTTTAATTTTATTTGAAAGAAGAAATTAATTTTTTTTTTAAATTATAGTTATTTTTTAGTAACTATTTTTAGTGAAACAATAGCTTTGAATATTTGATTTGAAACAAATTTTGTAAAATTATTGTTTCAAAATTAGGGTTTTGATGTTATTGTCATCACTGTGGATTTGAAAATTCAGAGACTTTTCTGAAAATTACGAATTTTCCTTAGCTGATGAATTTATGTGAAATTATTTTTTCAATATGGATCAAGGTCATGTTGTTACTGTTGATGTTCTTGAATCAATTAAAAAAAAGAAATTCAAATTTCAATCCACGGATAACAAAAGAAAAAGAAACGGAACGACCACTCTGGCCTCACGGCCACCCCATCATAACCCACCACTACCTCCATCGTTTCACCAAAAACCCCATCAAGTTTCTTCCTCAACAGCACCAAACTCCAACCACAACAACTAGAACCACCACATCAAGTACCAAACAGAAAAAAATAAGTGCTATGACAGCAACGGGAAGGAGGAGTGGCCGATCTGGTTTCACGGCCACACACCCCTCCCGTACCCCTTGTCGCCATCGCGATTGTGCGAGGCGGCCACGACGGTGACGTGGTTTCTCTTTTGTAATGGATTGTCCGCGTTAGGATGGCTGGGTGGTTGTGGCGATGGTCAGCCCATCAGGAATAGTAACGGCAACGACGATCATGCTGCGGTGGCAGGGCTTCAGCCATTTGGGCGCTGGCTATTATTGCAGCAGAGGCCAACCAAAGGGTGGTTTAAAGGCAGATGATGGCGGCAGACTGTTTTCTTTATGGGCTTATCGGCGGCTTTGGGGACAATGGCTGGTTGTTCAGTCATTAATTGGCCATCGGGAGGGTCTGGTGGCTGTTTTGGGTCACTAGTGGAGTGGTGGCAGCAGGTTAAGGGTTGACTTCAAGTGTGAAGGAGATAAAAGACTTATTTCTAGGGTTCTCCATTTGGGGAGAGAGTTTATTTTGGGCCTAAACTTGGGTTGAAATGTATAAGTTGGATTTTAAGTTTTTTTTTTGTCCTAATCAGGTTTTGAATCCAATTTAATTTGATTTTCAAATAAAATTGAAATTTTAGGCCTAATTTATTTTATGGGCTTTAAATTCAAATAAGGTTTAAATTTGGGTTCATTCTTTGAGTCATAAAATAGGTAAAATTTAATCTAATGGATTGAATTAAATTTGATTTCAAATTGAGTCCAAATTTGATTCCTACAAGATTCGACTTAATTTCAATAAAATTCTAATAAAGAAAATTTTGCAAATCTTATTTTTTATTTTGAGATAAATTAAATTAATATGTTGTCAAAGTGACATTTGTTATTAAATTAATTTTAAAATATTAGATATTGCATTATGTCTATATCTTTGCGGATAATAATCGATCCAAAGGAAGATTATTATTTGGTCACATAATAGACATGTAAGATAAAATTGAGATTATATTTATTCCTACTTGTCTGATATTACGTTGTCAAAGTAACATCTATTGTGTAGATTTATTTATTTTGGAATATTAAGATATGTATGTTTGTTATTTATACGAATAATGATCACCCCAAAGGAAGGTTATTATTTGGGAAAATAACAAACATACCTGTGGTAATAAATACATGATGATTATTAGGTAATTGATCCAAAAGAAGGTTATTGTTTAATAGAACTAATTGTCAATATTTGATTAATACATGAAGAGTACTACTTACAGTTGATATTTATGTCCAAAGACTAAACATCAATGTTGTGATATGTATCTCATGATGGGCCCCACTATTATTCCATTATGTCATGCATATATATGGATTTTTTATAACTATATTATGACATGAATATTGATTATGAGCATGTTATTTAGTTTTGTTATCTGAATTAAGTTTCTGCTTATATTTCTAGAAGATCTATCAATATTAATTTTATTTGTGTGCATGGATCTTAACATTGCGTTTAAGATAAAACAATTTCTTACTCCCACTAATGAAAGTTCCCTTAAGGCTAAAGGACTTTGAAAAGTAGGGTCGTTCTAATCGCATGAATCTTATGATAATAAAGTGTACAATTCCAGAAATATTTAGGGGTACTATGTCCAAGGAGGATAGTGCTAAGAAATTCCTTAAAGATATTGGTTGAAACAAGTACCCTTTTAACTAATCTTGTTTCAATTATGTATAATGAAAAATAAAATATAATGGAGTACATTATGAAAATGTCTAATCTTGCTTCCAAACTAAAGGTACTAAAGTTAGAGTTGTCTAAGGACTTGCTCGTGCATATAATTTTATTTCTCTTTCTGTATAATATGATCAATTTAAAGTGAGTGACAATACCCTAAAGGATAAATGAATTCTTAATGAGTTCATATTTTACTGTGCAAGAAGAAGAAAGGTTTGAGTGAGAAAATATCAAAAGTGTTCACTTATCAACTACTCCTCAAGATAAAAGGAAGTAAGTTGAAATTGGGATACCATAACAGAAATTGCAAAAAAAATAGGATTAGAAATTTACCTATTACTTTTGCAAGAAGAGTAAACACATAAAAAATGAATGTCTCAAATACGCTAACATGCTTCTCACTTTAGTTTGTTTTGAAGTTAGTTTCGTTTTTGTACCTATACAACTTGGTGGGTAGATTCTGGTTCTACTACTCACAAAAATATATCAATACATGGTTGTCTGTTGAACCAACAACCAAGTGATACTAAAAGATGTATATATGTGAGTTATGGTAAAACAGTTACAGTTAAGGTATAAGAATTTTTAGATTATCATTAATAGTTAGTAATTTTTTTGAATTTGGAAAAAAACATACAGTATCATCATTTAGATGGAGTATGATTTTTTATTTTCACTTTGGATAAATTCAGTTATTTTTGTTCATTTGGAAATAGTAAATTTAGTCTCTTTCAAGATTCAAATATTATTGGTACTAGTTCTTCATCAATGACAATAATCTATATTTGGATACAATTGTCTCGTATAATGAAACTTTGAATACCAGTTTATATGGTACAAAATATTGGGTTCACGCGATCCCAGGAAACGTATACGCAACGGAATTTAAAATTTTTCAAAAACATAAATATACATTACATCACATGTAATTAAAACGAATCCCAGAACCCTTTCACGATTACTCAGTTGTGCGTTTCCTAATAGTTAAAGTAAGAAAGTTTCAAAAACTCTTACCTTGATTTGCACTCCGGCTAAAGAAGGGATTGAAACGATTCAAATCGTTATCCCTGCTTGAAAGTATCTGCATATTCTTTAATTCAAAACCCCTTTGATTGAAATCTGATTCACTTCTAGGATCCCAAATATTATCCCTCTAACGGTATCCACACCTTGGATGTCCACTCACAATCGAATCCTATGCTAATAGTTTTCGATTCGATAATTTTATCCCAAAATGATTTTGTTTGGAACAAGAACACACTAATAATTAGTGTTTTAGGTGTTCAATTTAATTCTTAATTTAATAATTAAATCAAGAATTAAACTAGATAAAAGGTTGGTGAACTTTTGGAGATTGAAAGAAAAAAGAATGATGAATTTTTGGGGATTAAAAAAAACTATTTTTCTTCACAAAAATTTACAATTAAAATCTCCATAAAAATATTCAAGTAGATTGTCAATCAAAACTATCATAAGTTCTTTTTATATAGAACTCTTCTTTCTTTCTTATTTTCAACTCTTTTGGTAAGTTTTCTTGTCCTATAAGGACTTTCCTTTTTCCTTATTACCTCATAAAAATTGAATTCTCAATCCAATTTTCTAATGGGCTTCCTACAAACCCACACCTAATGGGTTTAGGCCTAAATAATCAATTAGGCTCTACTTTAATTGATTCAATCAATTAAATTAATTCATTTAATTAATTAGGCCCATCTTACTTAATTGATCCAATCAATTAATTAAATATTCCAATTGGGCTTCCTAATCTAATTAGGTCCAATCAATTAATCTAATTAATTAATTGAATTAATTTCATATTTGAATTAATTTAACCCCATTAATTAATAATATTAATTAATTAATCCAACACTTGGATTAATTTCTAGGCTAGAAATGGACTTATCCAAGTTTTGTGTATGACCCCTTAAGTTCACTTTAAACTAGCCGTGCGCTCACAACTCTTGTGACTTAGTTGAACAATTAATTATTCTAATTAATTAATCCAATTAATTAATTCTCTTGAAATTAACTCATTAATTCCAAGAACCTACAAGACATGGGAAGCATCTAACAATACATCATGACTCCTAGTTTAAGGTGAATGTGCGAACCTATTTCAATTACGAATAACATGCAAGTACGGTCCATCCATCATCTAATCTCCCGATTGAGCCTAGGGCATGGATATTAAGTCGAAACCCTATTAACTCAATAGCTATGTTTCCATTCCTAATAGCTTGACTCGATGATGAATAATTAGAAAATGTCACGTCTAATTTTCATCCAACCTTGGCTAAGGATTTTAGAATCAAGTACAGTGGAACACATAAGAGATTCATCTATTCATCTAAATAGGTGACGGACCATTTGTTGGCCACTCATTAATCTCCATACATGAAGATATTACACCCAATATAAACTCCTTGTGATTGTCATGCAATCGAAAAATATATCAAAGTACAACATGTCATGCACAAGGTTACCATGGTGCCTCAAGTCCAAAAACTAATTCTTGCACTATCGTAATAAGAAAATTCTCATTCGACAATAGAATATTTCCAATTGAGAATTTTCAGGTGGGGTTGTTCAGTGTATTTGTTTCCAACAAGCACCCGCATACAAGCACTAGTGTCTCCACACCAATACCTATGGAACGAGGCATCCTCCTTTCGAGCCTGCATCGTATGCGCAAGTTTCAATGGGATCAATGATGTCCCATCTTATTAATCCTTAATTTGGAACGTTTTAAGATCACAGCCTTAGAAGTATATTCCACGATCACTATCATATGCGCAACTATGCCCCATAACTATGTGTGATCTAAGAACTTTATCTAATTCTTATGATGAATTTAAAATAAAGATTGCCATTTAAATTATATTAATATAAATAAGAATGATTCGCAAGAGTATAAGAACGACCAGAATAATTGGCACATCGGGCACTACTCTAACACAAAACACATGAAATAGAATACTTAATGACATGGTAAGAAGTATGATTAGTCATTCTTCTTTACCGAAAACCCCCCCTCTAAGAGATACTAAAAACTATAACTTACATTATTAAAAAGGTTCCAATCAAAGCGGTAGCTAAAACTCCTTATGGACTATGAATATACAAGAAGTCTTATATTAGGCATTTACATATTTGGAGTTGTCCAACTAAGGTAAGGCCTTAAAAGCCTAATAAATGAAAATTTGACTCCAAAACGATAAGTTACTAATTTGTTAGGTACTCTAATCTTTTTAGTCGAAAAATGCAGTTTCTCTTGAGAAATTTGAGTTTGGGAGGGAGATAAGGTTAAAGACATTGTATTTGAAGAGGAATTTATTTCTCTTCCTACTGTTGATATTAACAATGATTAGACTTCTATTCTTAACATTTTCAAGACATAAATTTAGACTATCAAGGCAATGTTGAGAAAAATTAAGAAAATTATTTTTGAAAGAGCTAACTCAAGAATCTCAAGAGGAAATGTAATTAATAAATCCACTTGGGAAAGAAGAAGTACGATTCTAGTTGTTATATAATCTTTCTCCATGAACATGAGATTGACATAGGAGTGATGAAAAAATGATTCAATCAAGTTTTATCAAACCAATAAAGTGTTAGTTCTCAAAAGTGGATTGATGCCATATAGATAAGATAAAATCTATAAAAGACAATAACATTTGGGATCTCATCAAATTGCCTGAAGGTGTGAAATACATTAATTGCAAATGGATATTTAAGACCAATAATGATTAAAAAGACAATGCTAAGAGATATAAGACACGTCTAGTTGTTAAAAATTTTACTCAAAAGAAATGTTTTGATTATAAAGAAACTTTTCTTTCGATTTAACTGAAAGACTCTTTAGAATTATTTTAGCAGTTATAGCTCATTTTGATTTGGAGTTGGTTTTCTGTTAACGGTATTACAATTTTCATCAAGTTATTATCTCGTTTGTATTTGAGGTAAATAAAGTTGATAATTGTATATACCATAGGTTCAGTGGGAGATAATTCCATTACTAATGGAGACAAGTTCAGTCTTATTCAATGCCTCAAGAAGGAGTTTAAAGTAAAAGAAATGTAAAAGATTCCTTATGTGTCAGCTGTAGGAAGTCTTGTGTATGCTCAAGTATGTACGCATCCATATATAGCATGCATAGTAGAAATATTAGGCAGATATTAAAATAACCCTAGGATGGATCATTGAGAAGCAGACAAAATGGTTATACAATATTTATAAAGAATAAAAGATTATATGCTCACTTATCGAAAATTAGATCTTTAGAAGATCATTTAGTATTCTGATTTTAATTTTATTGGATGTCTATACAGTCAGAGATCCACTTTGAGTTATACTTAATTGTTAGTTGAAAAAACTATTTTTAGGAAGAGTGCTAAGCAGACCCTCATAGTTCCTTCTACTGTGGCAACTGAATTCATAGCCTATTATGAGGTATCTAATTCTGGGATATGGCTACCAAACTTTATCACTGGGTTGTGTTTTGTGGATGGTATTAAAATACCACTAAAAATATATAGTAACAATAAATCAGTCTTGCCGTATTCCAATAATAACATAAACTCTTCGATGTCGAGGCACATAGACATCAAGTTTTTTGTTATTAAATAAAGAAAGAATTCAGAGTTATCTAGTGTCTAGAGTGTTAGAGTAGGATGCCCAACGCCCCAATTGGATTATGTATATTATACTATTTTGCTTTTGTAAAAATAATCTTATTGGAAATTATATTAATAAAAAATATTTTCTTTATCTTATGTCTTGCATCTTTTATTTATGTATATTAGATAAAGTACTTAGATCAAATTTAGCTACGGGGCATGGTCGCGCATATGATGGTGATCATGGACCATGCCTATAAGACTTTGGTCTTAAATAAGTTTCAAGTCGAGAGCTTTTTGAGATGGAACATCAAATAGCTCAGTAAGACTCGCACATATGATGGATGCTCGTGAGACGAGGATGTCACATTCCTTTGGCATTAGCGTAGAGACGTAAGTGCATGTATGTGGGTGTTTGTTAGGGAATAAGTACACCGAATATGACCCGGAAAAAAATTTTAGTTGGAGGCTTTGCTTGTCGAAATAAGAATTTCTGTGTTGCGACAGTACACGACTAGTCCTCATACTTGAGGCACGATGGTAACCTTATGTGCATCCTGCAATACTCTGATATATATTCTGATTGCTTGACAATCACAAAGGGGGTATATTGGGTGTTACACTGGTGCGCATGTAGGTTTGTCAGTGGCCAACATAGAATTCGATACTTGTCTTTTTAAACAAGGGAATCTCTTGTATTTTTATAGTTCGTAATTCAAAGACATTGATCAAGGCAGGATGAATTGCGATTCATCAAGAATCAATGAAACTTGAAATGGAATCATAGTTATTGAATCATTTAGAGTTTTGACTTATAATCCATGCCCCACATTCAATCGGGAGATTAGTCGTCAAAATGATCATACGTGTATGGTACTCACAACTGAAATAAGTTTACTCGCTATTTCACCTAAAACTAATTTGCCATGATTACTTACTAGGTGTTTTCATGGATAGTAAGGTTTTTGGAATTAAGGAGTTGATTCCAAGCGGATTAATTAATTGAATTAATTAATTAAAATAATTATTATTCACAAGTTGCAAATATTGTAAGTCCACTACTAGTTTAGTAGTGAACCTAAGAGGGTCACACATTTTTATGAAAAATAACATTTTTAATTTTAGATTTTATCCAATGATTGGAAATTAATTAATTAATTAATTAAGAGTTCTATTTAATTTAATGGTTAAATTAAATTATTTAATTAAGTAATTAGATTATTTAATTAGACCTAATTTGATTGGGAAGACCAATTGGAGTAAATTAAATTAATCAATTGAATTAATTAAATTGGGATTGAATCAATTAAATTAATTTTGGAATTTTTGAGTCCAAGTCCAAAATTAATGTGTATCACTTAAAAAGCCCACTAAAATATGAAGTAAATTATATTTATTTAATTAACATATTTATAGATAAATAAATATAGTAACTGATTCTATGGGATAAAATTGGTCACTAAGATTTAATTTATGTATAAATATAATTATAGTATATATATGATATATATCTATCATGATATTATTTGAATAGTTCAAATTAATATCAATAATGTATGTAGACAATTTGGATGATTAATGTAGCCTCAAATTAGTCTACATATAATAGGAGAGAGAAAAGAGAAGGGTTCTTGGAAGATTTGTAATCCTTTCAAGATAAAGTTTTGAAGTAGTTTAAAATTGAAAAACTTTCCAAAAGTTGAAAAGGGATTAAAAATTTCAACCCTATATATATGAGGGATGAAAATTACATAATTAATTTAAAAAATTTGAGCAAAAATTATTTTGTTTAAAGTCTTCTATTTTACTTTCCAAGAAAAAAAAAAAAAGAAAATCAGTTTCTTATTATTCTCTTTATATTATTGTTTCAAGAACTTAAAAAATTAATTTTTATTATTTTTGAAAATTTACTCCGGTTCTAGATTAGTAAACAACTAAAAGGATATTAACAAATTTTTTTGATTGGTGTTGCTCTTCCATATTGTTGACTTGATAGAGGGAAAACACTTAGATATCTGCGAGTTCTGATAGTTTAGGATAAGTAATTGATTGCTTCATTCCTACAACAATTGGAGTGCACAAAAGATATAATCTGAATTTAGTATTTATTTATATATTCATTTGAATAAATGCGATCGTTAAAATCGCTTTCGAATTAAAGGATTAAATTTATATTTGATAAAATTTTAATTTTCCGCTACGTATACCCCTGCGATTATAGCGAACCCAACATATAGAACATATTCGGACAAACTTCATGATTATGGATCCGCTCACCAAGGGTTTACCACCCAAGGTTTTTTATGAGCATATTGCTCATAGGGTGGTATATTATTTGATGATGTGCATTTAAATGAGAGTTTGTATTTTAATGTTCTTTTCGTTAGACACATTTCAGGTTTATTTGTTGCAGAATAAAGAATATGGTTTATTATGAAACTCTGAATTATTTGCGATTTTGCACGATCTCATAAGGAATAAAGTAGAACTAGTTGGAAATAGACATATTTAAGATCACACTGCATGTAATTTTCATGTTATATATCCATATTCGATTTATGCCATTGAATATATTAGTGTGGTGATCATTGATGGGTCTAGTTATAAATAAATGTAATAAATGTCACTTTGATCCCATACTGATATAAGAGATAGACCAAATTGTAATAAGGAGATATTTCAAGGATAAATAGCATTTTCAGTGCGCACTCAAGATTTTGTAATATAATTATCTCCAGTAACATATGTAACCCAATTGGGAGACTGTTGAGTTCTATTTAATTTCTCAATGTGAGTTTATATAGGTAAATAACAATTATATTATATGATATCTAATTTAATAGAACCAAATAAGTGATCTATCAGTTGAGTTCTAAAAATATCTATTGAGTATAAATTTTACAATGTGTAGAGACTCAATACTAGTCAAATTAGCATTGATGGGCTTCTATTTGACCTAGTATATATGAAACATTATAAGATTATGACCCCCAAGTCAAATCAATTGTTTTGTTCTTCTCCTTCGTCTCCATGTTAGAGAGAGAACCTATGAAGTACCTAAATGAAATTTGACTATAGAAGATGCTAACCTATTATGAATTCATGTATGCATGGATTTAAGGTACGCTTTCGATTTAGTATTCAATTTATTTTCTTGATAAATCTACATAACGATCTTAGTTATATAAATGTATTCATCATATATGTATTAAAGTCTAGCAAATAATACAAAATAAATTGTCAATGGCATGTTACGGGATAGTATTGATTGCTCTTAAGTAGTTGGTGTGTATTTAAGTTATATCAGTTACATCGCTATGTTAAGATTTAAATGAACCTTTCAATATATTAATTGATTTGGTAATGGTTTGACACACAATTTGAACCAATAAATATGTAATATTTTCACAACTAATAGTATCTACAAATACTATAAATGGCCTTAATTTGCCGAAAATTCTAGTTGGAATGTGATCGGGAGACAAATAGGTGAACTTCAAAACTTTAGGGATAATTTTAAAAATGTATTGAAAAATGTGAAAAGGAGATCTTTTGTTCCAATGGGTATGGAGAAATTGGGAGATCCAGATACCTAATTGAAAATTAAATTCAATGTCAAATGTAAAAAACTCACTTGATAGATAATTGAATCTTGAGAAAACAGGAATCTTTTGCGAAATAAACAAAAGTTTGTGCTGTGGAAGGAGAACTAAGGCAACATTTGCATAACCTTCTCTATTTAAAAAGTGCTAACTTATATAAAAAAAAAAAAAAAAAGTTTAAAAAGTTGATAAACAGTTAAAGTGGGGGTGTTTGCAAAAGTTTTGAACATTGGAAATAAATTGAGAAGTAGTGTTTGATTAATAAGTTGAATAGTGCATTTGACTTTCTTTTTGTTATAAAAGCCATATTTCCCTTAGACTTATTTTATCTAAAAGCTAAAAAAATATGATAATTTATTTTTTGATGAATTTTATCAAATATTTTAAACATAAATACAAATTCTCTTCACTAAATTATTTGAAATGAAAACGCCTTGATTGATGGATTTTCTTAATTAATTTAAACACCATACATATCATTTTTTAACTGAACAATTTTAATTTAATTTAGTTAAAGAATCAATACGGTTAAGAAATGGGAAAAAATTCTTTCATGGAGCTGCGGAATGAAGGGACCGACTCTTCTTTTTCTTCTTATTGTAAATAGTACTTTACCTCCTAAATATTACTATTTTGGCATATCTCAAAAAGTAACTTTAAAATATTTCACCTCCTATTTTTTAGTATCTATTCTAAAGTTTTGCTTCCAATGCCATTTTTAGATCATTTTTTTGTTGGAAAATCTCTTTGTTAGATGCTTCCTCTTATTTTGTTTATAATATTTTTTATATTATTGTCAATATTGAAGATGTAATAAATTGTTATACTTTTACAGTAAATAATATTGATTGCAATGTGAAAAGTAGGCAAATTTGTTATGGTTGACAACGATAGAGAATGTGGTATTTGTGTGGTGATATAGCAATTGAAATATAGAGTTTCCAGCAGTACACCGACATCTTGAGAAAGAGTTGTCTTGGTAGAAAAGGTAGCAAATCCATTGACTAGACCCTTAAAACAAATAATATTCAAAGGACATTTTGGGAATATGGGTCTAAGATATTGGGTAATTGACTTTAAGACAAGTGAGATATTATTAAAGCATTATCCGATGATCTAATTAATGGTAGTTTATATCTAGTGAATATACAATCTTATTCAAAACATATTAATAAATTGACAATTCTTTATCTTTAATTGTATTTAAATAATTAGATAAAGTCCCTTCATTATATATAGCTACGGAGATAGTCGCGCATATAATAACGATCATATAATATATCTTTATGGTTTTGGTCTTAAATTAGTTCCAAGATGAAAGTTTATTAAGATGGACATCGATAAGCCCATTGGACTCGCGCACATGATGATTGCTAGAGGATATCTCATTCCATAGGTATCGGCGTAGTGACACTAGTGCACATGTGCAAGTGCTCGTTGGGAAACAAGTGCACTGAACAGGCTTATGGAAAATTATCAATTAAAAATATTGTTCATCGAATGAAATTTTTTTAATTACGATAGTGCATAAATTAATCATTTGACTTGAGACACCATGATAACCTTGTGCTCGATATCATGCACTTTGATATATTTTGCAATTACATGACAATCACAAAGGATTTATATTAGATGTATGATTTTCGTGTATGGAGGTTAATGAATGGCCAATATAGGATCCGTCATCTATATGGTAAAATGTGTGAATTTCCTATGCATTTTACGGTCCTTAACTCAAAAGTATTTGGCGAACTAAGTTTTTCTAATGATTCATCACGAGTCAATATAACTAGAAATGAAATCATAATTAGTAAGTCAATTATGATTTCAACTAATAATCCATATCCTATATTTAATCGGGAGATTAGTTGATGGAAATACCAGACTTGTATAGTACTTATAAGAGAAATTGATTCGCTTGCTAATTTACCTAAAACAGGATAGTAGGATGGGCAGAAGTTTGAGCTATAATATTCTAAAAATCTAGCTGACTTAGGCAGTGTTAACTTGAACACAAGAATAAATTATACTGCCCCCGGGACATAGTTCAACTGATAAAATAATTGACTTGGATTTACTTCCAACGGTAGGGTGGGGATTCGAATACTGGTGGGAACTTGCGAATGCATTTCAGTATGGAGCAATTATTGTGCGGGCGGTGGGACCCTACGACTGAGGTGTCTCGAGCAATCACTTTGGATTGATCTTTTTGTGCGTAAAAGTATACAGTTCTTGTTGAGAACTTGGGTATTGGTTGAAGCATATCCCGCGATTTACTCCTCCTAGATGATAGGGCAGATGATTAAGAGGTTTATGACTGACTGGTGCAAGTTAGGAACCTGGTATTAAAAAAAAAAAAAAAAAAAATTATACTTTTCATAAGTTAATGTTATAATTAAACATAATTTATTGAAGTGTTCTCCTTTCAAATTGATTGTATTCTCGTCATCTACATAATTTTAACTTGTAGATTGTCACATATAAATTGGAATAACAATTTATCACAAACATCTTAAATATACACAATTAACTCAGTTACAAAATACACACAACACTTGAAATGATGAAAGTTTTTTATTACTTTTTTTCCCCAGAATATAAATGTATTTTAATTAATACAAATTTTGTATTTGTATTACATATTTATATGAGGAGTGAAAAATCAATTTAATAAATAATTTAATACGCAAGTTATGTATTGTGCCTCGTATAGTCTTTTTCCCTAAAAACATTTGAACACATGCAACCACAATTTAATATCAATCCTCAAGTAAAATTAAATTTATAAATGCAAATAATGAAAAATAACAAATAGTTCGGATTAACATAAGAATAGTAGCACAACATAAATTCATTAATAGTTACACAGAATTAATTGAAGTGTCTTGCTTTCAAAATAATTATATTCTCATCATATACTAAGTTTAATGTCAGATTATAAATGTGAGATTACGCATTTTTTAAAAATATAAAACTACGCATAAACATTGATAGGACATATTTTAGTTAGATTAGTGATTTAAGGAAAGATTAAGAGGGTGAGTGTTCCTAAAAACATTAATTGAGGGGCGTGTAAAGGTATTTTGGTAATTAATTTATTATTGCAAGGACAGTTTGGTAACTTGACTTAATAAACTAACAAACTCAACAATCCAACAAGCTAATTGTCAATTCAACGGGCATAAAATGAAAGTTTTTGAAGTTCAAGAGTTAAGTGTTATATTTGGCATAGGACAGGGGTGAACTGTATTTTAGCAACAAATACATACGTACATACATACATACACATATATATATATACACACACATACATATAGATGCGTGTGTGTGTGTGTGTGTGTGGAGGGGGGGTATGAGTTTGCTACTGTTCATGGAACATTTTCATTAAGGGAATTTAGGTATACATGAAAGAGATTCGTGTTTTTTTGCATTAATTAGATAGAATTTTTTAATAAAGAATTCAGACTGATTTTACTTAATTTAATTTTTTTGTTATAATTTTATATTGTATTATGTTATGATTTTACATCGATCAAGGGTAAAGTTTTTGAAAAGTGCCTTTCTGGTTATTTTTTTTAATCAGAATATATTAATAAGTTGATAAAAGAACTATGGATGATATTCAAACCTATGTACCTTTTATAAGTCAGCTATTATCCACACCACAAAACTAATTACATATGGAGCACTTAATTTGCTACTCAATGCTCTTAAATTTTTTGGTTTTTTATTTTTATTTTTTTCCTAATTTAGGAGATAATCCTAGCTCGTGCGCTGCAAATCATTATTCCTGGAAAATTTTTCCATTGGATGCTTCCCTTTAGATCTTATTAGGAATGATTCTACAACGTAGGAATGAACTAAGGTGTATTAAAAGTTTGAATAATCTCACAACTTATCAAAACAATATTCTTCAAGTTGCTTTAGACACACTTATAAGAGAATTTCAGATATTGTGATTCTATGCAGACTGCTATAATGTTTTTTTTTATTAATTTTTCGTGAAGTATTTATTCTTGATCAGTATTTAATTCTTGGCCAATATAAATATTTTCTTTTCATTAAATGAAAAAAGAAAAAGAAGATAAATTCTAAAATTTAATTGCTATTCTCTTGTGCTTATGTAGGATTTGATCCAAGAACTTTATTGAAAATTTATTGTAGACTAAATGTACAATTTCGTGAAAATTAGTACTAGCCAATCTTTTTTGATCGAAATCGATATATACATTGAAATCTCTTACGTCTAAGAGAAGAGTTCGTACCCCCGTATCTCCAAAATTATTATTAAGATCAAATGCATTGAATAAACCCTATTTGTTATCCTTAAAAAAAAATAATTCTTAATTGAATAAAAACAAAACCCTGCCTTATATTTAGTCCTTTAATTGAGTTCGGCAGTGGTCAGTATTAACGTACTCAAACTCATATCTTTAGTTACAAAAGTATATTTGAACAAATAACGGGCAATTGAATGAATATAAAACACACTTTTATCATCAAGAAGTTTGTACGGAATACATCATTGCACGATGCTAATGGTGAGTTGCAAGAACTTTGACCCATTGGATGGCAAGCAAATTATAGTCCATGTAGCATTACTCTTATTAAAACAAGAATTACATGAATGATCTGTCATTCATTACAACACTCTCTCCCAAGTCCCAGCTGCGAAAGAAAGTCATTGGACTCTGATGTATGCATAAGATTAAGCCCACAAAGAAGCCCAATCCAAAATCCCTTCGCCACTCCATTAACAATCCCTACACCCACTCCCACCAAATTCCCTCTCCACTTCTCCTTATCTCACGCTCACTGAACTCACTATACTCTCTCTCTCTCTCTCTCTCTCTCTCTCTCTCTCTCACACACACACACACACACACGCGCGCACGCATACAGACGCAGAGACAGACACACGCACAAGAACTCAACACAGAAACACATGGCAGCAGAACTTCAGCCGCCGGACGCCCTAATCTCCACCGTCCCACCATCCACCTCCGCTCCCTCTCCAGACCCTCCTCCACTCGACCACCCCGCCACCACCACAGCCTCCACCAACCCCCCCAAACGCCAGCGCCGCCCCAGCGTCCGACTCGGCGAGATCGGCGGCGATCCTCCTTACGATTCTCACCAACGCCGCCCTAACAAGACTTGGCGCTTCCACAAAGATCCATCTTTCGCCGCCAAAACCTCCAAAACCCGCCCCCTCACCAACCTCGTCAACGGCGGAGGCGGCGGCACGGACTCCAGGTTCGAAGATTCTATTGAACCTGCTGAGAATTACGCGGATTTCACTTACCGCAAGGCTAAAACTAAGAAGCCTACAAAAAGAGCTCGCACCAATTGGAATAAATTTGAGTCCACCACCATCAATAATGGAGGTGGTGGTGGAGGAATAATCGAGAGTGCCAATGCTTTTGAAGAACAAAATGAGAATACTAATGAGGATTTTCGAGAATTCGAGCCTGAAGGTTCTGAGAGTCCTTTGTTAAAAGAGCAGCAAAGCCCAGTTAACTCTGTAGAGAATATGGGTTTACAGTTTTGGGCTCAACGGAGAATGGGAAATCGAACCCTGGTTTCAGAAAGCAATGGAGTGCTTCATAATGAGGTTAATTCGCCGGAAAAGCGGAATGAGGGGAGTGTGGGTGTGAGGGAATGGCTAATTGGGTTGGGGTTGAGGAGATACACCCCGGTCTTTGAGATACATGAGGTGGATGATGAGGTTTTGCCAATGTTAACTTTGGAAGATCTCAAGGATATGGGGATTAATGCGGTTGGTTCACGGAGGAAAATGTATACTGCAATTCTCAAGCTGCGTAAAGGATTTTCGTGAGTTGTTATATATTGTATGAGCTCGTTTTGTTTTTTCGTTTTCTTCTTGTCTCAGCAACTAATAATGTTATAATTTTGTTGTGGTAACTTAGTTTTGGACTTAGTTTTTCTTTATTTCTGTTTTGATGTGTTCCTATTTATTCTGAGATACTATAACCGCTAATGTACAAAAGATGGGAAAGAAAGACAGTTTATGACTTGGTTAGAGTATAAATAAATCCTTCAGGTATCTGAATTAAGCATGGATGTTATGGAAGTTAGTGAGATGATACAGTTACAAACTTAGATAGTGGTTGCATTAAACTCTGTAAATTTCAAACTGTGGCACGCTTGTGACATTCTTATATTCATCATTTTTTACTTATGTTTTTCTTTCCTCGACAAATTATTCAAGGTCTCAAGGTACTACTCCCTAATTAAACAATATAAATGCTAACACGGACTTGTATGCTACTGTAATATGGATTAATGAACTTTCTTCAAGTTTTTTTACAATTTTTGTGTTTCCTTTATCTTTCAGATGATGCTTGTCATTATGTATGTGAAATGGTCGTTTTTGTGCAGATTTCATTAATTGTTATGTAGAGAAGCATGAAAACTTTGAGACGTTGAAACTGATATAGCCTGTATTGTTAGTATGCTTTTTATGCTTTGATTAGGACACTCTTTTCTAGACTTTTGCTCTGTGATACTAGTTAGGATTAAACGCGGTAGCTTCTCTCAATTTGTCCTGTCTCACTATGATATATGGTTGCCAGTTGTTGCAGAATCTAGAAAACACTTGAACTGCGATTATGTATTGTCTCAATTTCGTATGAGTGGATATTATTTCATAGGAATTTATTAATGTTTATGTTTGTATGACTAGTGTGTTAATTACTTGTCAGTCTAAAGGTCACAATTTTTAGTGGTTTCATTTGAAGATGGAAAGTACTATTGTTTTCCTAATTTGGAACTTGCCATACTTTACCATACATAAAAGGTAATTGTTACTAAACTCAGATGATACAAATTATGAAGTGTGTATATCTCTTGGTGGAATATTGTTTGCTCGTATCGTTATACTCATTATTTTTATTTTTCTTTCATCAAAGACTTATTGCGAAAATTTGTGAACGCAAGTGCACATTATCATTACAAGTAATAAAATGATGAGTATATTATCGTTCCACGAGAATTGTTGAATTATTAAGTACCGAAATTATGTCAACTCTAATTTTATTTGAATAAACGAAAATGAGTGATTTTGCTTATAAACTAAATTCAACTAAACTAAATTAATGATAGAAAGCATTTAAAGATAAAATTCACTAACTTAAAAGTCTAGGGTTATGATTTCATCGTCATTAATCCGAATTGAATAATTCATTTCATTAATCTTAATTTATTTCCCAAGTGATAGTCGAGAATTCCTAAATTATCCAATAACCTCTCCCAAGGTCTAATGAAAATATCATCAATTGCTAACCCACTATATTCTTATGTGAATTACAACAATCAACAATTCATTAAATTCTATGGAGTCTCAAACATGACTACACAAACCATGTACGTATATTCCTATCTCACATGCAATTTATAATTTTCTACACATAGAACTAGACACATATATCATCTTTTGGGTCAATATGATTAGCAAATCATTCAATTAGTGGCCAAATAATTGAAAGCATTAAGAACAATATAGAAAACTCAACTTAAACATAAATTGAGAATTGACTTGATACAAATATTCAAAACATCATAATTATATTACATCACAACTCTAGAAAAAAAAATTAATTCATGATGAAAATAAAAAATAACTCAACAATATCCATGAACATAATTAATGAGAAAAAGAGGAAAATGAAATAAAACTTGGAAGATGATGAGTTTCTTCCCTTGTAGATGTCTTTTTCACAAAGTATGGAAGAATTCTCTCATCTTCATCTTCTTCCTTTTTCTTTCTTGGCTTATTTTCTCTTCTCTTCCTCTCTCCCCATCTAAAAAATCTAAAAAGGAGGTTTTTGAAATACTTAAATTTGATGGGAGATACCCTAAAGAGGACATAAAATACCAATTTGCCCTTACTTACCCGGTTGGCAGCGCCTAGGCGCTGCAGCATGCTGCAGTCCAGTGAGGGCAGCGCTTAGACGCTGCATATTCTGTCCTGGACAGTGATTGCAGTGCTTAGGCGCTGCTCATGCTGTCCAATATGAGTTTCTGTTGCGTTTGTAGCCTCTTTCAACTGATTTTTCACCCATTTCTAGGCTAAATTGGCTTTTAGTGTCTTAATATGAATTGTAACTTTATGTCTTGGCTTTCGATAGGAACTTTAATCAACGCAATATGAAATTTGTGGAAAGATTTATGCTTGAAATACCAAGATGTGTCATACCTGAAATGTTCAGTCAAGTGCAGACTATTTAACCCGATTTTTCTCATTGAAATAGAAATAACTGGATTTTATGGTAAAAATAAAAGTTATAGATATATCTCTTGGCTTTCCAAGGATTCAAGTAACAAGTCAAAAAGATATTGGAGCAAAAAGTTATGATTGAAATATGAACACTGTCCTCAATAGCACCAAAAAGCGGATTAATCAAAATTTAAACCAAGTTTTATGTTTATTTCCATTTTCTCCTTATTTTGATATTACCTACAATATTTCATACTAAATGCATAAAAACTAACAAAAACAATTGAAAACTAAATAAAAAGTTAAGCAAATGATACTCAATTAATGGGTATAAAATCCACTCATCAGACATTTACAGAAAGTCTTGTGCTTTCAGCTGAATATGTTAGTAAAAGCATGATTTTACATCAAGGGACCTAGTCAATGTTTGCTAATTACATTTTGGCAAACCTTGTGAATGATTTGGTGAGTTTTACTAGAAGTGCTCTCTATATATATATATATATAATATATATATATATATATATATGTTTTAAAGGCAACACAACCTGTGGTGAAATGGATTGACATAGATAATCTGTGATTTTACTTACTTATTGTAAATTGCATTCTTTACAAATATATTGAGTGGCTTCAGTTTTGGGTCAGTGCTGTTTTAATTCCTGGAAGAAATTTTTTATATGAGCTGAGGCTTATCATTTTCTATTTGACCAAGCTTAGGTAGAGGCGACCCTTTAACCTGGCGGGTTGCAAAACTAAAGATTCTATTGAGGGCAAAGAAATGTTTTCCAACATTTTACTGTAGAAGCAGAATGCTTAATGAGGTTCATGTCCAGTTCACGCAAGTCCGCTTAGAGGCAATAGTTTCTCTGCTGCATATGGTGCAGGAGCGCCACTCCCGACATGCTTCTGAATTGCTTAATTACAGTTTCGTAATCCTCATGCTTTGTTAGTTACAATGCGGTGGTGAAAATTGGTGGACAGTGTTGCAAGGTTGATGGTGTGAAAGAACACCAAGCAGGAAAAGATAAGAAAAGAAAACTGATCGAGTGGGCTGGCATTTTGGAGATGGCCGAAAATCTTAGGTTTGTGGTTTTGACTTAGTCCTTTATGTGTTTATTCCAGCTTTATATTTTTCATTTTTCTTTTCTATCAAACGGAAGGTAGTGAATCCGTGGCACCAAAGTTTGAACCTTCATAAATGTAGGTTATAGCGGATATGCCTAAGAATGTCACTTGGGATATTTCAACTATTTTAGTCCTCCCAAAACAATTCTATATACTTATACCAAGTTTTTGTTTTCCGACCTAAAATGGAGATACCATCATTCATTCAGATATATGATACTTTCGCTGCATTCTGGCTCTTGTGTCTTCCTGTTTCAAGTTGCCCAAATAGATTGTGGAGTTTGATGGACTTTAGCTTGTGGAGTTGGAGTATATGATTTTGAGATAGGCAGCTAAACTATATCGAGGGTTAAAATACTTGTCGTTCTGTTGTTCAATCCCTATCGTTTGCAATCAATTTTCTGTTGAATAACTGGAATTTCTTTATTGATCAATTGGTGCTTTTTCTTAAGGAAGAATTTATTGATTAGTCTCCAAGGAATTGTAACCTATGTGGACAAATGTTGAGTATGCTAATAGTTCATCAATTGGCAAGTGAACCCACGAGAAAGTAGTGAGTTTTATGCTCCACGTGTAATTAGTCTTTGAAGCTTCGGGAGCTGGTTAAAATGTCAGCGGTACTTTTTCCAATTTGTAAAACCAATTTCTGCTTAGAATTAATGATTAAGGGTCATTACAAAGGGATTTGTGTTTGAAAGAAAGCAGTGTTATGAGGGAAGTATCTGTCTGCAGTGAATCTTTATGTAAACATTCATTGGGTACAAGTAACCTCGGATGTTTGTTAGCAAGCAATCTTTTTGGAATTGTCTATAAAGTTCCTAGAGCCAATAAGAGTAATGCTTTCTGTTTCTATGGTTCTGGAGTCAAATATTCCCAAAATCGATTGAGGGATGATGAGATGGTAAGATTATGTCCTTGCACTTGCCATGGTTTAAAGATATCATGTATTTTGTGCGTACAAGAATTAACTATTGTCCCTGCTGCACAATTTTAGTTGTTCTCATGAAAGCTGTTCAGAAGTTTTAAAAAGATTCTGATATATATTAATTGAAAGACCACAGTACCCTCCCTGCAATACATTTGGTAAAATTTCATGTCTTTTAGAAAAAAAAAAAAAAAAAAAAAAAACGAAAGTCTCACAAAATCACGTTTCCACTTGTCAATTCAACAAAGAGTTAGGTGCTTTATCATTCTTTTGTAGGCCACCACTCACAAACATCACCAAAAGTCTTCAATTGCATTAAAAATATGAATCACGTACCCCTCCTCATATCCAACCGGCAAACATCAAATTAAATCCAACAATAATAAAAGTAGCAATCATAAGATTAACATACACACGACTAAAATGTGCAAGCAGTAGCCTTAGACGCGATCAGAAACCTAACAAGAAAGTGCGACGAAACTCATACCACCTCCATATCAGTACTAAAAACGTGCCTTTTCCCCTCCCAACCACTAATTAAGATTCTTCTTATCTATATAAATACTTGGGGAAAGCTCTTTTTCCTTTTTAGTTGAATACAGAGTCAGCCACTCGCTTCTAACTATCTATCGTTGATCGGTCATTTTTTTCTTTTTAGTGTGTCAGATCTATATATATATATATATATATATATATATATATATATATATATATATATATATACCAATAAAATAAATATTCCAATTGCTGATCTAAAAGATACCCAAATACTGTCTACTAGCTGGACATGCTTTGGCCGGAAGAGGAATAGCCATAAGGGGACACCATAGTCAGCCTGCAAATAAATTCAATAACCGCGTTATATTAGTATTAATGTTGTTAATTACTTGCTATTAATAAGATAATGTGACAATCACAAGTTATTGGATTTTAGGTTCAACGAGATGCTTCCTGCATACAAATAAAATTTGTGTCAATTAAATGGTGACACATGTAAAATAATATATTAAATATTATTTTTATATTTTATATTTTTACTAAAAATTAATTAAATTTAATTATTAAAGTAAATAATTAATTAATTGATATTATAATATATATTTTATTAATCAATGTTATATTGTCAAATGTCAAATATTAATTTTTCGCAATTAAAATTATATCAAATCTTGTGATCAAAGAAATATATATTAATCAAATTATAAAAAACCAATTAAATTTAAAGGAGATAAAGTCATCCATTCCACCTGAATTCTTATTTTGAAGAGAAGAAGATTGTAACCATTTTATTCCTTTAATTCAATAAAATTCATTTTATACTATTTTTATTATTTATTAATTTGATAAACAATGAAATTTGTATTACACTTAATTATCACTTTAGAGACGTAAATAGTTTAGCATGAGAGACTGGACTTTAAATAATGAAAGCCTCATATTCTCTCTCTCTTAACTTCTTCAAGTATTTTACTCCACCATTTCTTAGATCAACATACATAAACACATTGATTAGAAGAGTACCTTACAAATAAAACTTAAGCGCATACCAACCCTCATCCAAGACCGTTTCGTTAAGCTTCTTTGGTTATATTTTAGAGGTTACAAAATGTTAAACCTTACTTTCTAACATAATGCCCTCAATTTGTTTAAATAAAATAAATTCTAAAAACATAAACATCATTTTTACTAATAAATGGTCAAATACTTTAAGCATCTTATAATTCCCTCTTTTAGGATTTTGCAAACATTCTACCAAATGTTACCTAATACAATTCATTAAGGAACTAAACAAACTTTTAATTAATTCAAAAGAATTTTCAGCTTCCTAATTATTTGCTCATAAAATTAAATACAACCATTGCCGGAATGGGGATTTATAACAAAAATTACACTAGTATTTGAATTCGTTTTCCTATATGTCTACATACAGATCTTGTGAATATTAGTGTTATATAAATTTTCCTCAATTTTTCTGCGCAAAAATGAAAATATCATCGAATTAGTAAATTGTAAAGTTTAACTAATATATTGAGTTCACACATTCATTTAACATTTGACTTATTATCTAATTTTCAATAAAGAGATTGTTATGACTTTGTTATTTGAAATAAGGAATAGGCTTTTAAAAAAGATGTAGATTTTGAAAACAAAGTTGAAAATAAGTGTTGTTCTTTTTTTTTTAATTAAAAAAAATTAGAGAAAAATAAAAAATAATAGGAAAAAAATATTTTGTGACCGAAAAACTCAAGACATATTTTAGAAATTTGGAATTAAAACCTAAATATTTAGAGAATCAAATACTGCAGAATTGTATACGTTTGGTTCTTATATTGTAGTAGTGAATTGAGGTCTTGAACTAATTTAACCAGGCTAATGTCCATTCAAATTAAAGAGTAGAAGTTTTCTTGAATTTACAATTGGAAAAGATAAAAATGATCAATGCAATCCTAACCATACATATTAACCTCCAAGTTCTTTAAAAAGCCCCTTAAAAGTGGCAACATTCTCTGTTAAATTGGCTACAATGTTAATTCCTTATCTGTCTAGATAAAAAAATTCATAGATGCCAACATTCTCTGGATCACACATTCATTCAACTTCATAAAAGTGAAAGCAAGGGAGAAGGAAAACAGTGAGTTTTTTTGGATATTGAACACTGTTCCAAAATTTGCAGCAAGTCTTTTCTAAATACTGAAGTAGGCATGAAATCAATACCTACCTTTCTTTTCGCTTCTCTAGAAATCTATGCAATGACTTCCTTCTTGCTATAGGTAAATCTGCACTCACCAAAAATTGATTTTCATACAGTTCAACAAAAACTGAAAAAAAAAAAAAAAAAAAAAAAAAAACCTAA
Source organism: Paulownia fortunei (assembly GCA_019321725.1). Lineage (NCBI taxonomy): Eukaryota > Viridiplantae > Streptophyta > Magnoliopsida > Lamiales > Paulowniaceae > Paulownia > Paulownia fortunei. The sequence goes on from CM033111.1 coordinate 116,018, forward strand.
CCAACCTCCCTTGAAAGTTTCCAAAAGATTTTGTCTGTGATATGAATTGGATTTCGAGGATTCAGCAGATTTTGGGAGTCCCTCCTCGGTAAGTTTGAGAATTTCCTGTGCCTACAGGATTCATTATGAATTTTATTTTTTAAAAAACAAGTGGGTGTATTTAAGAAATATATACTATAAACGTGAAGAATTTCATGAAAAAAAAGCAAGAAAAAAGCAAGAAAAACACAAACCTTATGTGGAGACACATTAAAAACAGCAACTGCTCCCTTGTAGAAAATCGTCATGGGAGCAGTTTCAGCATGGATTTCATACCCACAAGTTAGCCTACAGTACACAAAATAAAAAAAACCCCGGAAAATAATTTGATTATACAGTTTAGCCAAATGCAAGAAATCAATAAAATTGAATAAAAACTTGGAAACATGTTTCTTGTTTTCTTAGTTGTTACATACCTGAGTGCAGGATCACAAAGAGACAACGGAGCGAAGTTTGTTTGAGTTTCCTTTGGAGTGGAAGGAACAGAAATCGATGATTTATTCGCAGCCAGAGAGCCATTCGCAATCACGGTCTTCAATAATGACGGATTTATCTTGGATACAACACCTTGTATCGCTGTACAAAACCCCACACACATCAAAACCACGCAACATACTATTCATATGTAATCCTATGTTACAGGTACAATAGAGTACAGCAAGAAACAAAAACACACACATTAGAGAACTTATACGAACCGCGAAAGCCTCTTCTGCGCTCAAAAATGGGAGGCTTAGCGGCAGAAGAAAGCCCTTTAGGCTCCTTCTCCATGCTGAAAAAATCAAGTTCCAGGCCTGATCTTCCCATGGCTATATTTGTTTTCTGGTTTCCTCTCTCTTTCTTTTGGGTTGAGTTGAAGTACAAGAGAAGAGGCACAAGGTGAACATATATAAATGGGCTGGGCAGAGCAGATAAATTGGGGTACGTCTATTCTGTCCATCATCATAAATAAAAGGCACGGGGAAAATGAGAGAAGATCTTGCTGCGTGCTATGGTGGTTGTACCTTTTGAAGGAGTCCAAACGTATCTATTTTCTCTAGATTGTTCTACTTGCATAAGCTAACGTCTGAGTGATTTGGCTGACAAATTTGCCCCAGCATTTTTGAACGCTTTTTTAGATTGCACATTAACTTTATAAACAACTTGCAAACTAGCTCAATATAAACATATGTTATATTCATATTTAAAGGAATGGTTGAATACATAGATATTCAATTTAATACTAACAGAAAAAACTACCATACAAGTAGTTAACACTCATATTAATGCAGTTCTCAACCCAAGACCTCTTAATTTTGGAGTTTTAATCTTACCACTTAAATAAAATTTTATTGGCAAATAAGCTTGATATAATGAACACTATAATTTGTTATAAATATTCATTATCTTTTCTAATGCAAATTCTAAATTTTTAATCACCAATATAGTCAAACAACGGGTAAACAAATCAAAATACACTGATAATCACATCATTACATCAAATAATAAAATAATAATATTCACTATAGAGTGAAATAAATATTTATTAGTCGTATAATTTCATACATCTGAAACCAACGAAGTCTCAGCATTGACTTCTTGAGCAAGACCACGTCAGCCAACACAATTTCTCTTCTAAAAAATTGATAGTCCAATATGGGTCGTTTCCCATGTAATTAATTGATATAGTAAGAAAATCTTTTGATTCCGTAGATTCCTTTTAATTGCATATCAACTAGTAGTATCCGTGAAGCCAAAAAACTAGTAGCATCAATAAATACGTGTAATGGACTAATATAGAGAATTGAAAATATAGTGTAACTAAAACAATCAAACAACTACATGATTATAATACTTTAATAATTACTAATGGGGGTCACAAGAAGTCTTTGAATAGGACATTCGTCAGCTAGGCACGCCATAAGAATGGAATAACCAACTTGCTGGCAAAATCGAGAGTAAAGATATACAACCCAGCTTTTACATATGATGATGATCCACATCCCATGTTGAATTTTTTTAAAAAGGTTTTAAAAAACAGATAATAGTAAGATATCCAACTGCTTTGCAATTACTGCTATCTTCAAAGTTGAAACTTCTTGTGTTTGTTTATTTTTGTAATCCTTTTGTGTGGAGTTTAGTTTTGCTTCGCCAAATTGCTCTCTCCAAATCATCAAATGAATGGGTTGTGTATGTGTAAATTGGGGGAATGGGAATTAATTTCTCTATTTCCCATGTATATCCAACCAACACACCGACATATTTAAAATTAATTGATGAATTCCAAACATCATCAACTGTCAACACAAGTCATGCACAACTCATACTGACGGTGGGTAATGGGGTAATGGTTGATATCCATCACCCTTGGGCCTTCCATATTCAATTTTAAGACAGTAGCAACTGTTACTATGCTATATTGCTATATTAAATTAAGTCAACCGATTAAATTCATATACCTACTAATTGATAACATTGGAGTTCGTCAATATATACAAGGTCCTGAATGTGAATTATTCAGTTCCACACTTATTTAGGCACGAAGACATTTTATTATGGTAAGGGCAATTGTGTACTTGTATAATGGTTCTTGATCAAAGAAACAAAAAGTAACAATCTGGATCTCCAAGTTTGTATAATCGGCTCTGGCCAGTTGAGCTGAGTTATTGTGCCTTGACTTTTTAGTACGTATGGAATGGTTCTTGATCAAAGAAACAAAAAGTAACAATCTGGATCTCCAAGTTTGTATAATCGGCTCTGGCCAGTTGAGCTGAGTTATTGTGCCTTGACTTTTTAGTACGTATGGATTGTGATAGTCCCTTAGGGCTTAGGTCGGTATCTTGGCATGGTAGGTTGATGGTAGGTTTATGTGTCGGTGGGCGATGAGTACCGCATGATAGGACATTAAAATTGACTAAATGTGAGTATCATGACACGAATCGCTTGACAGCTGACAGCATATGGTACATGGAGATGTGGTGTTTTAGCAAGGCAGAGGTTTTCAGTGTGTGCTGATGCAATGCTAACTCGGTTACTAGGTGATCCGTCGGGTGATGGTTGACCGTACATGGCAGGCGAGCAACACAGTAGGATATCGACGCCGGGAACATGTTGGGTGGTTCGTAATACGTTGGTTACTTGCAAACTTGTACAGGCTTTGTAGTTTTAAACAAGGGTAAATAATTCCATATATGATGATTTTAATTATTAAAATTAACCATTCTAGTTGTATTAGTTCTCATGCACTTATTGATGAGAACAACACTTATTTCCATATTAGTATGATACTATTCACTTTAAGCCTAAACCCATAATTTCATTTTTGCATTTCCATGAATTTATTAGTGAAAACAAAATACACCACTTATCTCTATATTAATATAATATTATCCATTTTAAACCTAAGCCAAGAATTTGCTTTTAAAGCCTTGCCCAATCCTTCCCAATTTTAGCCAACATAAGACTTTATTTGCACACCTGCATTTTCCTTTTAAGCTGTAGGAGTAATATAGTCTTTTGGCAACTTGTGTTATTGTACTCATATCACATGGCAATATTCTGCATACTAAGTTTTTTGGTCCGTAAAACATTTGCTAGCTGTTGAGTGAAAAACCTAAGGAATGAATTTGTAAAGAATTGATTGGTATAGAGAACTGCTTGGCCGATCTAACCACACTAAAATGGTTTCAAGTCAGGAGCGCGGCTCGAGAATTACCAACACAAACTTTTCTTCAATGCAAAGCGGAAAGAAATTCATCAACGTCAATCTAACAGCTCTAACACTCCAATATACATTCAAATGCAACCGACATAGTGCAAAAAAGTTTATTCTGGTTGTAGTGTCCATTAGCTAGCTAGTATGGATGGCTTTCCTCTTTTTAAGGAGAAAGTAAAAGTTGAGCACAATTGTATGCGTGTATTGTAAAAGGTACAAAGATAATTCTGAAGAAGGTGGGAAATTTGGTATGCACAATCGCCTAAAAGCAGCAGCATTCTTCCAACGCGCAACAGCAACAAAATGCAGCCAAACTGCAAGATATATAGATGTAAAAATAGACATATCATCATGCATCAGAACAATCAAGTACAAGCAGGTATATGCACAAGCTTTGCACTTGTAGCTTCAAACATTGCTATAAACTTTTTTACCCAAACTTTTTTACACCTTCAAATGTTGTCACAAACTGAGTTATTATATCTACTTAAATTTCTTCGTAGCTCCAAAATATTGCAACATTAAAATGTTCAAATGCACCTCACACTCTCGTCATGACAACATTAAGGTTATATATACCTTGACTCTCATGACATTGTTGAAGTAATGCTTTGGAATTTCTACCAGCAAGAACTTTACATAACTCTGCAAGAACACTGAATAAAGTTGAAATTCTTAAACTTCCCTCCTTATGGGCCCTGCTCATCAGCAGTTTATTCTTGCACAACAGCTTACAAAAACGAATTGCTTCAATCGAGTATTTTATCTGACTTACCAATTAAAAATAAATTTAATGCAATTTGTCTAGTTTCATAAGAATTGAGTTCATGGCAGTCTCGCACAAATGTAACCATTTAACTTGTAGATGTAACACAAAAGTTATGCAGGAATGCATATGAAGACATATGATGAAGATCTAATTTGATGCGTGCATTTGGTACTAAATCTAGCCTCCCCTCCCCACCCCACCCACCCACTGGGAGCACGCACACACACACACTCCCTAGCCACCCACATAAGATAAATAATCTGCACGTAGTGGTGAACATGAAGCAGGTTGAGGTATATTGATCACAAGAAACATGGAGCTTTGCCTGCAACTTATTTGGGAAGCGGAACAGCGTGACGGATTTGTGAATTAAGAATTTTTAATATTCAATAACAAATCCATTACTCAATTTTACATAATTAGAGTCGTTTTAAATTCTTAACCATATCCTTTCATTAAATCCATATTCTTCTATCCAAATACATCATGAAACACTAAATTAGACATAGATTAAGTAGGTCCATAACAACCAATCAAATTTTAATATATTAAGTTAGACAATCGTGTCATCCCCACCCCCCCTCCCATTGTTGTTTTCAAACCCATGTTTCCCCACGACTCAATTTCATCTTGAATGGGCCAACAAAATAGCATTTTGCTTGGGTTCAACCCAAAAAATGAGTGGAATTTCAGTATCCATAAGGTCTGAAAGTGAATAGAAATGGGCCGATCCACCTCAAAGGACCTCTACATGTTGTAAATATCAGGGTTAGCTTTTTTCCCCTTTTAAATATTTACAAAAAAATATATAGATAAAGCAATTAAGAATAATATCAAAGCAACCACAAGCTATGGAACTTTTAACCAGAAAACAGTGATATATTGGTACTTTCCTAGGGTTATATAGCAGGAAAAAGCCTAAAATAACTAGCAAAAGAATCAAGACACAGAAGTATCTGCATATGTAATCCATCCTCGCTAACAACCGTAGATTATCAACTAACCAAAAGCGCCCATCGCAAATAACAAATAAACTTATAAAAATAAAGAATACTTAAAAATAGATACACATGCCATACCAGCCTTGCAGAAATGAAATACAGCCAGAATCTCCATAGTGCTGGTGTTGGATGTGTTGGGGCGGCGGCGGAAAGTAGTCATCATTAAAGTACCCCTGATAACCGGGAGGAGGTGGCGGTGGAGGGTAACCCTCCCTGAAATATCCCGGCGGTGGTGGCTCCGCGGACGGATATCCTCCTGGCAGTGGTGGCGGATACCCTGAAATCAAAGTGTGATGAAAAATAATCAATCGTGATGCAAAATCAGTTAGTACGTACTATATATGCTAATGAAAACTCAGGGTTTTGATTTATCTACTTGCCTGGTGGAGGATAGGGACCTTGGTGAATATGCTGGTAACTCATCGAATTTTAGCTTGTGGAGCGTTGGATTTAGTATAAATAATATTATAAGTATACCTATATTTCAATTGGACACTTTGAGGGATAGATATATACGACGTAAATCGAGTTTTCTTACTGATTATATGGCTAAAAGGATTGAATTCTGGAAATTTCTGCAGAGCGTATCAAAGAAAGCACCAGATCTGAAAAACATATCCATGCGTGTAATGAGAGTTACTTTCTTGGCAGGAAACGTGGTGTCGGACAAATAGAACCTATTACGTAAGGCAATTACGCTGGCAATAAAATAGTACAAGTGTTACGCTTGGACACTCTTGTCTGATTTAGTTGAAAGAATACTAGTTTTGGGCTTCAGTAGAATGATCAGCCCATTAAATCTTAGGCTCCCAATGCATACGGTCATTCCATTGATTGGAATCCAGATTCTAATAAAGTGTAACTCAACTACTGGCTAAATATCGAATATAAAAATTTAAAAATTGCATTAGCATGTTATTCAAAGTAATATCCAAATAAAATTGACCAGTTTCACTTGTTTAATTAGATTCCATAACCTGAAAATAATATATGTAAACTGGTGACAAGCCTAAAAAATAAAATGTAAATTCATGAACAAATGAATGAGGCGCTCACATTTTTAATGGGCCCGACAGAAGCCCAACTATTGTTCCTGACAATCAGCAAGCTTCACTTTGGACCGGCCCAACGATATTTTCAGAATTTGCTTTTCTCGAGGCACATGTTCGCCTCCACGCTGAGTTGAATGGTAGCACTAATTAAATGCACTTTTAAGGCAACCCTTGTCGGGCCTATATGTAAGTACATCTTTCAAACAAGAAGGAGCATTATTGCATTAATGTATAGCTATGCGAGAGAAATACATATACGTAATTACATATCACTGAAATATGCATAACCATCATTGCAGATCATTGTACTATATCCCCTACCCCAAGCTAGCTAGCCCCCTAATCTGACCAAAATAATATTAGTAATATGTGTACATGTGTGGTAAAAGTGTCAAATTAGTTCTCTACCTAACTAGGATGTATGTCAAAAATAATTCTGTTTAAATTTAAAAAATTAATTTAATCCTATAATCAATGAAAAGATTCGAATTTAGTACAAATTTTACAAAAATATTTAGAATTAATTTCATTTAACTTCTTTTACTATTATTTTGGTATCAAATTTCCCCATATACAATAAAAATCGTCAAATACCCCCCTACTCTTCAAAAATTAAATTGAATGGACAAAAATATTATTATTATTTTATAATAAAATAAATTCACTTTACCCTCTATTCTATTTTATATATCATTTTTTAAATAAACACATTAATTATATTTTATATTAATAAATTATAATAAATATGATTCTAACAAAATAAAATAAATATGTTTAAAAAAATAAACATCAATTTTTATATTTTATTTAAAATATGGTATCAATTTTAAACAAATTAATACCATATTTTAAATAAAATATAAAAATTGATGTTTTTTTAGTTAAACATATTTATTTTACTTTGTTAGAATCATATTTATTATAATTTATTAATATAAAATGTAATTAATTTATTTATTTAAAAAATGATATATAAAATAGAATAGAGGGTAAAGTGAATTTATTTTATTATAAAATTACAATAATATTTTTATTCATTCAATTCAATTTTTGAAGAGAACGGGGGTATTTGACGATTTTTATTGTATAGGGAGGTATTTGATACCAAAATAATAGTAGAAGAGGTTAAATAAAATTAATTTTAAATATTTTTATAAAATTTAAACTAAATTCGAATCTTTTCATTATTTACAGAATTAAATTGATTTTTTAAATTCAAACATGACTATTTTTGAAATAACTCCTTTAATTACAGGACTAATTTAACACTTTTATCATAGATGTGAGAACCCTTTGTCTTTGACCAATTGATTGAGGCAGAGAGATTGTAGATGTTAATGGAGTGAGACAAGGTGTGTGTGCCGACAAGGTTAGAGAAAGGTCCAACTCATGTTCTCTGTTTGGCACTGCAAGTTTTTATCTCTCTCAGCTGTTCATCAATCTCTTTCTATGGTCCTTGCTTTCTGCACAATTTTTAAAGGCCTTTCTGCCCAAGATTCCTTTTTTCTGGCATGCAATTTGAGGCAAAAGTTTCCTTTCTTCTCTTCATATAAAACCAAACTCCACATCTCTCTTTATCAACCATCCCCACAAGGGACCTGCCCGACTAGACCTTTCGTTCCCACTCACCCTCTTTGCATATATACGTCATCTCTTTGAAACGTCAATTTTTTGGGAGGAAAGGCTTTTGTCACTCTTTGAACTACAAGCTGCAGTTTACATATTTCTACTGTTATTTTATCCTACTGCATGTTGCATTTTGCTAATAAGACTACGAAAAAAATTAGAAAGAGAGGCCTGGCAATTTTATATATATGTATACATGTATAAGAGATATTTATATAAAATTTAAATGTTTTGTCTCCATAAATAAGAGTTTTATCCAGTAGGACAGAATAATGAGAACCAAAAGACCATATGTGTCAATCAGATGCCCGAGCACAATTAAATAAGTTACTATGTATCACCTATTCAATTTAATTAATTGATCAAATAGCGAACTAAAATAGCTTTTACATTTTCCTCATAAATGTTAATAGGGGAGAGCAAGGAGAAAAATGAATACGAGAAGGTTTATATATATATATATATATATATATATATATATATATATATATATATATATATGTGTGAGAAACATTATGCTAAACTTTAGCAACCTTAATGGTCGATTAGAAAACTTTGTTTGTTTCCTATCTTGTTCTCATACCTTAATTAATTAAAGGAAAGATTTGTACGATAGTTATTAAAATTTCACGTAACAAGAAATTCCAAATCAACAGTAATAATGTTTAATCTACATTGAACAACATCTATAAAATAAGAGTAAAGTTGTGAAGTTGTCAGCAAAAATCTTCCGATGTAAATCTTTTAATATTTAAAATAGTAAATACGATAATCGAAAAAAAAATATTGAAATATAAAATAAAAAAAACGTATTTTAATGTTAAGAAAGACTTTATATAATTGAGAAGAAGGAAGGTAATTGAATAATATAAGCCTTGGATAAGCATCATAAATTAACCACTAATCAATTTAAATAAGCTAAGATTTTCTTTCTTTATCCCACGCTTAATAGAATTAGACTAGCATTCTCCTTCAGAATAAATAGGATTTTTGGATAATAATTCTATTCAAACAACGATATCCAGTCATTGGTTCTCATTTGTAAAGTATCATATGGGAGTTTATAACATTTGAGCATTTTCTTTTTAATAACTAGTTTTTAAGGATGAGTTTTACCCAAATATTTATAAAATATGGTATCAGAGCAGGCACCACGTGTCTGAGTTGAAATCGAGTGGTGATGAAAGAGATATCGGTATTTTAGTATTCGCTTAGGACTAATTGAAGGGTTAGTTCATAGCTTGCCATTGTGGATGTTAGGATTGTGGAGCGTGGTGGTTTGTTATGATTGTCATTTGTAAGATATCAAACTTGTCTCACATTAAAAGTATGACTTACAAATAGGACTTGCCTACATGGAAGATTCGGACTTTCATTGTGGTGTTTATAACCTTTGGCGCCCCCTCCCCCCTTTAACATCTAACTTTTAAGGGTAGGTTTTACCTAAATGTTTGTAAGGTCTGTCAGGGTCAGCCTATTCGAATCTCATCTACTCATTTAGATTAGATCAGTATAGAACTATTCAGTTCAACTTAACTCAAATCTGACTTAAGCTCATATCAAACTTACTCATTTTGTTCAGATTAGCATAGAAGCTATTCAGATCAGCTCAACTCAACGCAATCGAATTATTACTATTATATCTGTATTAATATTACAAGTTCATGTGAATATAACCACTCAATCTCAAATTTACTCGAGGCCTAAGGGTCAAGCCCATTTATAATAGGATGAGTTTTATCCAAATGTGTCAGTGTATTCGAATTTGATTTACTCATTTAATTTAGATCAATAGGGTTAAGAGCATTTGTAATAAGATGATTTCTACTTAAATATTTGTAAAGCCAGCTAAAGTCAGCTTGTTTTGGTTTGACTTACTCATTTAGTTCGGATCAAACATAAAAACTGTTCAACACAACTTAGTCGAATTATTATTACTCTCTCTTATATTAATATTACAAACTCATTAGAATATAACTACTCAAATTCAAACTTACTCGAGACAAAAGGTCAAATCCATATATAATATTATGGTCTAAATCCTTAAATTCAATTGATTAGGTCAAATTTAAGTTAGGTCATTCTACCTCTCTTTTATGTGCAGCACAAATTTAAGGTTACATCATTCTACCTGTCTTTTATATGCAGCATAAATATATATCTCTCTATATATATTTAGAGAGAGAGAGAAATTCAAACCTTGATTTCCGTTGGAAAATTATGTTCCCTTAATATAATGATCAGATTTAGGAGTATATCACCTCCAGGCTCCAGCTATGATAGCAAGAATCTTCTTAGAGCTTCTCTTCAGGAATCTGGATCAACCCCACCCATAATAAAAATGATTATGAGTCCTGGATGGAGGTTTATCCCCAAATAAACATTAACTTTGAGCCCACAATTTCAGTGTCTTTTTCTTTAGGGAAAATAATATAAAATGGGAGATAGTTCGCATAGTAACAAAAAATTTTATACTTTGAAAATAATTCAAAAAATATAATATTTTTATAGAATATTGAAATTTCGTACATATCTTTTATAAATAATAATGTGATAAATTTTGTTATTAATATAGCGACTTATCCGAATTTTCTTATTTTAACAAGATTATATTATGTTAATTTATTTTTTCTATTTTTTCAATACATATATATATATATAGAAGTTTTATTAGATAATATAATTTCTATTAACAATCTTCACATATAAATTTATTATTTTTAAAAAATAATTTATAATTATGTATCAATAAATTTTCAAATTAATAGTAAACTTTAATGACGATTTTGTTAAGTAGACGGTATTTTGTTAAATTTTTCTAAATTATTCTGAATAATACCAAAATTAGGAATTTTTAAAAGCTAAAAAATAATTAGTGAAACCCGAATTTGTTACATATGATCAGGAGACCATTTCTAACCATTAAGATAGGAAAAAGAGAGAAGCAAACACTGACTGTTAATTACAAACTAATTAATGTGATTATGTTTCTAGAAGAAAATTGTGAAATCTAGAAAACTTTATAGGTGTACAAAGGGTAATTTAACAAATTGATCCACTTGAAGAGAAGTTATGCATGCAGACATTTTACAAAGGATTAAAATATTTTTGTAAGAGTACATAATGAGAGAACAAATGATTTGTCAAAATTAAAACCGCAAAATTATTTGTTGCATTGGTTTTGACTTTGAGGTACGCAACATCGTACGTGCAGAGGATGTTCTTCGCACGATGGAAAAGAAACTGCAAAAGGTTGAGAAGATCAATCTTCTCTTTTATATAGTTTTAATATTTGCATCATTTAATACAGTGATTTAACTGTCACATTTAATCCAGCTTAATTAACATTGATCGGTACATCACCAGTCTCAATTATCAACAGTTTAATACACAAAAACTTGCAAACCAAAGGTAAAGGGACAGCCCACAAACTATGTCAAAATGAGATCATATTAATTCCAAACATTATTTGTATGCTTGCTACACCAAATTGGAATGAATGACTTAAATGTATCGTACGTGAACACCTAGCTAGCTTCCTCCAGAATGAGGTTGCCAACTGTATTCCAAGCAAAACAAAAGCTATAATTAAGGGCTTTATCCATATTATAGTAGAATTTTAAAAAATGTGGAGAAGCCAAAAACATCACCTTTTTTATCTGTGCTTAAATCTCAGAAACCATATACTCCTAGTCCTCATGTTTTAAACCTCATGGAAAATAAGGAAACCAAATAAACTGAACAACAAGTTTCAATAATCATCACCCATGTATATATCATTCCATCATTCTCTCGTCTTCCATATATCCCAGTTGACCATCCACTGCACTGCCTCTTTAAAACCTATCTTTCCCTCTTTTAACGAGTAACTTATTGGAAGGAAATGCAAAAATGCAGGTTCAGAACTTGATAAAAATCAAAACAATTCATATATATATATATATATATAGATGATGAAAGACGTACTCCATGAAAAGAGATTGAAAGAAAAAAATAATAATAAATTAGCAACAAGATTGACAATTCTTTTTGTCACATCTCAGAAAGTCGATAGTCCACATTTCAACAAATAGTACATATCACTCCACCAAAAGACTAAAACCTAAATTTATGGTCTAAAAAGATGAAAAACATGAAGGAAACAAAATAATTCACGGGAAGCCATTTTCGGATCGATCAAAATGCAGGAGTTGACCACAACATCTGGGGCAGCTTGGGAGCTGTTTGGGCACCATGTAGTACATTAAGCAGCTCTTGCATCCAGCCACCACAAGCACAATATTATTCGAAATATTATTCTCCGTTTCGCTCGTTTCGAGATTGTAATTTTCTTGATTACTAATTATACCGCACCATTGCTCTTTTGAAGAAGGAGGAGATGATTCTGAAGACGAACCTTCACTGTCATATGAGCTGCTGTCATCTTCTGAGTAGTAATCGCCATACTCCGCCATGGTCCGGGGATCTTCCTTGGCTTTCACACCCGTTCCCCAATTTATGAAGTATACTTCACCTGTCTGTTATAGTAGGATCAACAGAATTAGTGCAATTAATTAGACCAAGAATAATCAGTACTACTGCTTTTACCTATCCAATACAATGCATGTAAAAGCCACTGAAACCCAGAAAAAGTTTCCTCCTCACTTTTCGTGGGAAAAATGGGATTGCAAGAAAACATTTGGCGCCAATTGAAACAATGTAATCAGGGTGCAATATTATTAATTTATTTTTTATTTTGAGAAAAAAAGGTATGGTTATTGTTTTTGTAGGAGGAATGGACATGGGGTACAAGAAATAACTGCCGTTAAAGAAGCAAAACTTTTGGGGACAAGAGACCAACAAAGGTGAAGCAATGCAACATCTGTTAATGTTTTAGCGCATTAAATGTGCAAAAGCTAGTAAAGAAACAAAGACATCATAATAATGACAGTGATGATGGATTACCTTTAAATCGAGGCATTGCTCCCAATGGAAAGGGAGTGAGATTTGTGAATTGAGTTCTAGGGTGGGGGAGGCGGCGTCCATTGAGAGATTTTCAGGCGAATCTGATTCCTGCGCGGCCCCTCCGCCACAGCTATTGCTACTGCTACTGCTGCTCTGCTGGTTTTTTAAGGAGCAGTTTTGAAGGGACCTCTCTAAGGTTGCTGTGACTGGGGCCATGTTTGGAGTTGCCATTATTTTCATCCCCTCCAACGTAAAAACGAAGCACCCCTAAAATGGACAAATATTCACACCACACAAATTAAGAAAGGAAACTTGTTTTTGTGTATGAGAGAGAGAGAGAGAAGGTTGGATTTGTGTTGTAAAACAAAGAAAGGGAAGAAAAAACCGACGAGGAGGAATTTTGGGTTAAGAGGAAAGAACTATTGTAAAGGATTTCTTTTTTGCCCTTTACAACAGTTTAATGTAAGAGTTGTATTGAAGATAGGAGTGCGCGTGAAAAGAATCAAAACCAGGGGCAGGGCCAATAGTGACAAGACCGTGCTAAGGGCATTTGAAATGTCTCTTCTCTTGTAACCCCCCCCCCCCCCCCCCCCCTCAAGCTGACGTGTGCAAATGCATGGCTAGATTTACTCACACTTTTACAAGCACTTACAATGATCAATGTAAGTGTTTGTATTTAAGCTGGAGTTAAATTCATGAATCATATTTGGGACTTGGAATATCAATAAGGTATAAAACTGGATTGACGTGGTTTATACATAGAAAATCTTACAAAAGATTTGTATTTAATTAAAGCAGTTACATTTTAACAGATGGTTTACAACAATCATCTAGTGTCATAATTAAAAATCTAAGCAAGAAATTAGGGATTTGAGGGAATGATTTATTCTACCATAATTAATTAATGTATATGGTATAGTGGGATGCTTTGAGAATCGGTAAAAATGCAGTTACCGAAAAGAATGCCAGAGACATTTATTTTACCAAATAGCAGGGACTGGGTAAACAATTTCACAAGGGACGATAACATAATTCCGAATGTGGAATATATTCTCTCAACTCTTTTACTTACTGAAAATTATGACACCAAACCCTTGTCTCTTTCAGAGTCCCCCCCCCAACAAAAAACAAAATGATTATTCTCTTGATGCCTAATTTGTTTATTATTTTTTATTATCCTTTAATTTGCTCATATAAACTATAATAATACGATGATGTAACATGTATGATGTATTCCATTTGATCAGAGAGTACTGGAAAAAGTCATTGATCATATATTAAAATTTGATATCGTCACATTCTCTTTCTGGGCATACTAAATTACTAGTTTTATTATATATATGTATACATAGGTGGCAATATAGGGTTCTACATGTTTTTGAATTGGGTTGGGTTGAAGTGGGTTTGTTGGGTTGTGGGTAAAAAATAAGTCCAACCCATAAAAACTAATGATTTTTAATAATTTTGAAAAAAATTAATCTTATACTTTTTTTTTTCTAGTTTTACAAAATTCTAATGCATCCCTTCTCATTTCTAATTATATCAAGTAAGAAAAATGACTAACATGTACTTAAAAGATTAAAAAATACTAATAAGCATGAAAAAATATCAAAAGTTCTTAATATAAAAAATATATATATGCATGTAAATAACTAAAATGCCCAATAGAGGGTCATAAAACATACAAAAATAATAATTATGCTCCTAAATGACTCAGAAAATGCATAAATGGAAAGATAACCAAAATATCTGGAAAGAGTCTAATTGACATATGGATATATAAAATGAATTAAACAATTCGAATGAGTCAAAACAATATGCGAACATGCAAAATGACTAAAACATCCTTAAGAAGCTAAAAATATACATAAATATGAAAAATTACAAAAAAACAATGATAATGTGAGCATGCCATAAATTGAAAATGACTAAAATGCCCGTGAAGATAGAAAATAATTAAAATATGACCTTAATAATCATAAAAGTTTCAGATATAATCTTTACACGTGCAAAATATAAAAAAAAATGACCCTCATATTGTAGAATAAATAATTATCATAAAAAATTTTAAAAATATCAAAAAAAGAGAAACATTGAAAAGCGTCTAAAATGCAAGAATATGCGCCTATGTGAATGCAAAAAAACTATGTTGAGATTCCAAAATTGATTTGGTTGGTCTTTTTTGGGTCCAACTAAAAAACGAAATCTAATTTTTCATGTAATATTTTTATTATAACTTTAAAAAACTTTTAGAATTAAAAATAGCAGTAATCATCATTATTTAGATTTAAATAATCTTTTTATTAGCTAATTCTTATTATCCATTATTAGATTGCAGAGATTCATCTCTTGTCTACATTGAGCCAATTTTATTTTCACTTTAAAAATATATTTCATTTATTTGCTTTGAACACAATATTTTATATTAGTTTGTATAAAATTTATATTTTATTTTATTTCTTCTTTTTGTTGATTTGCTACATCTTTTTTCTTTTGCATATAGTACAATAATGTTTACTGATTTTTAAGATTTATTAATTGATACCTTAAATTTTTATTTTATTTGAGGTCGAAATATTATTATAGTTTGAAGGATGTGTGAAGTATAACTATTATTTTTAAAAATAAATAATATTAAGCAAAATGAATCAATTTTCTTTTATGCATTGAATCCGTCGAGGCCGACCCTACCCATTCTAAACCTATGTATTTGAACTCATTTTAGATCCAATCATTTCGGACCCAAACCCACACCAAAACTCAACCTGACTCATCCATTTGTCGCCAATAATTGTTTCAGTTTTTCTTCCATCAACTGTGGCGCTGCGGCTCGCTAAGCTTTGTTTTGTTTTTTCTCGATTGTATTTTTATTTCTTTTCTATTTTCTATTTTATTTTTCTGTTAACTACAACATAACAAATAAAACTCATAAAAAGCTACCAAAAATACTTGAAAACAAACAAAATGTTAATTTAAAGATATTCGAATTGTTAAAGCCAACTCAACAAATATTTTCAAATTTAAATATTTGTTTATCCTCAAATAGAACAAAAAAAACCAAGCTAAAATAAATAAACTACCAACGCAAACTTGAGTGTTGACTAGAATTGAATGACCAACTGACCTCAAAGATCACCAAACATAATAACTCAAAGAGAATTTCAAGAATTTGCTTCTGTCTAGAGTGTTAGCTTACATGCCAGTTTTTACCTAATTAACTTTATGATCTTATGTGTATAGTCGTTTTATCAAGTAAAGTTCGTCACCCGAATAATTTATAAAATCAAGTATTTATAAAAGATCCATTTTCATCGAGATTGTGAATTTTCTTATATTAATATCCACTAGATAAATCATAACATCAAAAATTAAAAGAACTTTTAAATTCTGTATCTTGTGGCTTGATTAATGATAGGATGTTTGGATAGTAATGTGGCTAAAAAAATAATCAGCCATAACATAAAAATATTTTAAAATATTATTGATACTATTTGCAATATGAGATAAAAATATGAATTAAAGTTAAAGGATGGCATGGAATTTAGGTAGCAAAGAAAAGGGCTGACTTTCAGAGCCAAAATTGAAATTTATCGTGTGGCATATGTGGGTCATGTTCGTTAGCATGCACCAGATTGGCAAATTCACGAGAATCCCCATTTTACCATTTAATTAGGCAAAAAATATGTCAATCTTGTGTTAAATCATACATGCAGTGTATCACATTATGCACTTTCTGAGAAAAGGGGCATTTAATTGTTGTTGCTCATCTATATGTAGAAGGCAAGAATTAGATCTACTTATTGAGATTGGTGATTCCTCATGAAACTGGCTAGAAGAGCAAAGCTGGCTCGATGACTACAAGGGAATTCAGCTTAGAACGTCCTGTGCAAAAGATACCAATTACCATGTATTGATCTTCATTCACAAACTTGGGAATATTAGATTAGGAAAGTCAATCCATAGAAGGGAAAGTTGAGCACCACCATTGTTGCGAAATTTCGTGAACGTAAGTACACGTTATCGTGTGCAAGTAATAAAATAATGAGTCAATTATCGTTTTCACGAGAATTGTTGAATTATTAAGAACCGAAATTATGTTAACTCTAATTTTATTTGAATAAACAAAAATGAGTGCTTATGATTACAAACTAAGTCTACGTACACTAACTAGTGATCAAAATCAACTAATGATGAAATTCAAAAACTTAAAAAGTTTAGGGTTATGATTTCACCATAATTAATTCGAATTGAATAATTCATCTCATCAATCTCAATTTATTTCCCAAATGATAGTCGAGAATCCCTAAATTATCCACTAACCTCTTCTAAGATCTAGTGAAAATATCATTAATTGCTAACCCACTATATTCCTATGTGAATTACAACAATCAACAATTCATTAGGTTTTATGGATCTTTAATAAGACTACACAAACCATGCAAGTATATTCCTATCTTACATGCAATTTATGATTTTCTACACATAGAATTAGACACAAATCATTCAATTAATGGCCAATTAATTGAAAACATTAAGAACAATGTAGAAAATTCAACTTTGAAAATTAAATTGATACAAATATTTAAAGCATCATAATTAGATTACATCACAACCTTAGAAAAATAAATTAGTTCATGATAGTAAAAATGAAAGATAACTCAATGATATCCATGAACATAATTAATGAGAAAAAAAGAAAAATGAAATAAAATTTGGAAAATGATGAGTTTCTTCCTTTATAGATGTCTTTTTCACAAAACATGGAAGAATTTTCCCATCTTCTTCTTCTTTTTCCTTCTTCTTTCTTGATTTATTTTCTCTTCTCTCCCTCTCTCCAAATTTGTAATGGAGGCTTTTGGAGTACTTAAAATTGATGGGAGATACCCTAAAGAGGGCATAAAATACCAATTTGTCCTTAATTGCCTAGTTGGCAGCGCCTAGGCGCCAATTTGCAGCGTCTAGGCGCTGCAGCATACTGCAGTCCAGTGAGGGCAGCGCCTAGGTGCTGTACATTTTGTCCTAAACAGTAATTACAGCGCCTAGGTGCTGCTCTAGCTGTCCAAAATGAGTTTCTACTGGGCTTGTAACCTCTTTCAACTGATGTTTCACCCATTTTTAGGCTAAATTGATTTTTGGTGTTTTCATATGAATTGTAGCTCTATGTCTTGACTTTTGATAGGAACTTGAATCAACTCAATATGAAATATGTGCAAAGATTTATGCCTGAAATACCAAAATGTATCATATCTGAAATATTCAGTCAACTGTAGACTATTCAACCCGATTTTTCTCATTGAAATAGAAATAAATGGATTTCATGGTAAACATAAATGTTATAGATAAATCTCTTAGCTTTCCAATGATTCAAAAAACAAGTCAAAAGGATATTGGAGTAAAAAATTATGATTGAAATACGAGCACTGCCTTTAAAATCAAAATTTAAACCAAATTTTATGTTTATTTTCATTTTATCCTCATTTTAATATTGCCTACAATATTTCAAATTAAATGTATAAAAGTTAACATAAATAATTGAAAACTAAATAAAAAATTAAACAAATGATAGTCAATTAATGAATATAAAATCCACAAATCAACCATAAAGAGACAGAGTCTTCATAAGAATATATGTGCATTTGTCTTTAATTTTGAATTGCTTTTGAAGGGTTTTTAAGCCAAGGAGAGAGAATGATAGTTTGTTTAATTTGGAGTGGAAGATGTATAGTTAGTTGCGGATTTGGTACCATATACACTTAGTCCAGATTAATTCCATGCTCTCTCTCTCTCTCTCTCTCTCTCTTCTATTTTCTTCTCTATAACGATTCTTAAGAACTGCCATCCTGCTTGTTTAGCATCTTTTATCCAACTGAAAACAAACCAGAGGGAATTGCAGTACATAATATACTAGTGCAAAAGAACCATCAGAAAATAAAGCTAGGAGGAGAAGAAAGTCACTGTATTATTAAATGTGTGCATAAGTGCATGCAAACATGCATTATTGTTGGGTTGCTGAAGGTTTTGGTATGCATTATTGTTGGGTTGCTGAAGGTTTGGTATGTGGGATTGTCATGCACTTGGACTTTAATTATCTAGAATTAGGTTACGAGTTTTTTTTTTTTTTTGGCTGTGCGCATTACCTACCTAAAAAATATTGGTACTAGGCTAGTTGAATATTTGCATATTTTAGAGGAGCGTGGAATAGAATTGGAATTGGAATTGGAGCAGCACATTCTAATACTTCATCTGCTCATCTGCTGAATGAAGACAAGAAAATATTTCTTCTGGTTTGAAAATAAGGCCTTCAAGTCTCATTTTCCTTGTGCTCTTAAACTGATCAGTCTCTTGAGTTGGGGTGATTGTTTGCCTTTGATTACATTTATAACATATTTTATCACATGGGCACTCAAAGTATATAGCAAATCTGCTTTCATTTCAACTGTCAAACAAAAGCATGCATGATGAACAATTATTTCGCTTTGAAGTTTCATCTGATGTGGAGCTGCAATCCGCGTCAACTAAGAGCCACTTTCTAAGCACCATCCTTTCAGTAATATAATTAATTTGCATGATTTCTTGAATTCAAAAAATAATATTCATATAATTGAAGTATGTAGGCTGTTGTATTAATCGAGTTGGACGAAAATTAAGATTTCTGACATTATCTTGTTGTCGGGTTTATATCTCCTCATACGCCAACTTAACTGATCAGTCTAACCCATGATTTGATTTATTAGGCCAACAGCCAACCAATTCTGAAGGTCAAGGGAGAATGGGATTCATATTCTAAGAGTTAGGATTAAATTAATATCGAGAGATTTTGCCTTAATGCAAGTAATCCTGAAGTCAATGGAAGAAACCAAAAATAAGATGCTCTCTTCTGTCACTTCACCAGATTTATACTGATTTTGGTTTCCCCTAGTCATTCCTTTCAATTTTTAACCTGACTTGCGGCCTGCAATTCAATTGATCCCTTCTCTTAACAATGTTTGACACGTTCAAACTTTATTTTATTATTATTATTATTATTATTATTATTATATATATATATATATATATTTTTTAAATATAGACTTGTTTTGGTTTGAACATCTAGAAAATCAACTTGGTCAGCGTGTTGTTCACCAACACCTGATTGAGTCAAAATTTTGCGTGTGTCGTCATGAGGTGTATGTTGTACAGTGTATATAACTAGAGATAGGCAAAAAATTCAAGCTTATACAAACCTTACTTCCCATAATTCATGCTAATGATGAGGTCGAAATTTGTGGTTCCCCTTGTTTTTGCCCTTGCCCTTGTTACTATAACTGTGGAATGTAACCAAGAAGGTACAGATTTAAAGTAATCGCAATAAATCCTGGATGGATCATTACTTTCTTAGCTTCCTTTTCTCTAAATTTAGTTCGAGTTCTTTTAGGGACTTGAAATTGTGGGTATGTTTTTCATTGACAAAGAAGTTTTTTCTTGACTTTGTTATTGAGCAGTGGATGTTCTGTATGCATGGAGGGCTAATCTGACAGATCCAAATAATGTGCTTCAGAGTTGGGATCCAACACTTAGAAATCCCTGTACCTGGTTTCATGTCACTTGTAACTCAGAAAACAGAGTCACCAGAGTGTAAGTTTCCATCTTAAAGTTGAATTTTCTCATTATCCTTATAATTTACCTTTTCTTTTTAGAAGAAAGAATGGTCCTTTTTATGGTCTTCTTTTATTTCTCTTGAAACTGAAATGAAATTCAACAATAAGGGACCTTGGCAACGCTGGACTGTCTGGACCACTTTTGCCTGAGCTGGGAAGCTTGACCTATCTTCAGTACCTGTAAGAGTGAGCATGATTTTTTATTTTATTTTTTATTTTTTGTCTTTCATTTTTTGGGCAAATATGGCCTTTTGTTTGGGTGCGGCAACGCATTTTTGAACAAATGTTGTCAAATTGGTCCGAATTTCAGAAAATGATCTGTAAACTAGAAAAAGTTACGATAGTATAAGTTTTTAGTATTTCTAAAATTTGAATTCCTAATTACGAGCACAACTCCAAATATCTTAATCACATGTTTGACATAGTTCATTTATTACATTACTGATCAACTTAAGCCAATCATAAACTTTAAATTCAGTATTCAAAATCAGCTGGAAACTATTGTCAAATCGAATTTTAACATTAGGAACCAAAAGAGTCCATAAATTTTAATTTTGCAGTAGTATCATGATGATTTTCATTTTTAATTTTTAATTTTTAATTTTTAATTTTTTTTTGGGTATTAATAGGCAAGTGCAGATGAATAAGATGAGTGGAACAATACCAAGGCAGCTGGGCAATTTGACAAATCTGATCAGTCTGGGTCTATATGAGAATCTACTAAGTGGCCCGATCCCAGCATCTCTAGGCAACTTGAGATCCTTGAGATTCATGTACGCTCATCTCTTACTTTTAATTAATGACACAATTCAAATTAAGCATAGGCAATAGTATTATTTTTATTGCATGCAGGAACTTAAACAGCAACAATTTAAGTGGAAGCATCCCAGAGACCGTGATTCAACTGATTCAATGGGGTAATTTGCAGACTCTGTAAGTTACTAGCTATCCTTTCACCTCTTTAACACCTATGTAAATTTCCTATTTATCAAACAGTTTTTACTGCAAATCATTCTTGAGTCGATTGCAATTCATTTTTCCAGGAATGTTTCGGACAACCAATTGGCAGGGACCATCCGCCATACCAGTACAACAGGTACGTAGGTTTGCCAGCGGTTTGATTTCCAGCATTCTTTGGTTCTTATTCATATACCTTCGCTCACCCTCTACAAATTTAAAGACTTAAATATACGTGTTTATATGTCTCTAATTAGTCCAGTTGCAATTATTTAATCTTAATAATCAGTGTTTTGTATCTTTTTTATTTGAAGGATTTCGAATTACAAATATAATTCAAGATCCAAAAGCCTAAAGGGATCATCACTTGCTGAGGACTGAGGAATTGGAAAGAAAGGTTTTATTTGTCATAATCCTAAACTACATATTTTCTCTCTACATGGTTTTATGCAATGACTCTTTTCATCACTTTTTTAGGTATTCCATATTAAGACTCCACTAGTGAACACAATTAATAACTGTGTTGATGATTATGGCATGAAATTGCTTGTGCGAACCACCACAAGAGTAGTTCATTCAGAAGGGAATCTGATGGGATGGTAATTGTCTGGAATATAATACAGAATAAGTAATTCAGGCAAAGACTAAAACACGGGGAAGAAACTAATCATGGAAATAGTAAATACTCACATAGCTATCAACAATTTTCTGAAGTTCGAACTGTACTTTTCCCAGCATTAACAAAACTTTCCCTGCATACCAACAGCTATTAGTTGGAAAGGAAAAACTGTCCCTATATTTCAACTTAACTAATAGAGCAATACTATAAAGAGAAAGCAATGAGAGATATTCAAAGGCATATGACAAATTCACACGCTATTTTCCTGGAAGCATTGGACAAGCTTGTTTCATTAGAATGACAATGAGTTCACCAATCCAACTATGATTTTCATCAAACCCACATTATATTGTGTTTAAGGAACTGCACAGAAAACAAATGGTTGATTACAGTTGTATCCAATATGAGACTTTGTACGGTTTGAAGCATGGACAAATCCTAAATTCATCACATGACAACAATTTATTTTTCCAAGACATATTCACAAATTTAAAGGAAAAGAAATGGAAAGACAAGGGGTGTGTAACTTCAGTTTAAAAGACCATCAATATGCATCAGATAAACTTCTTTTTGATCCTCCCACCAAACCCCACCCCAATGCAACAAACTATGATTACCAACCTTAATACACATAAATCTTGCATTGATTGGACATCAAATTAATTTTCTTCCAGTGATTTTCATGATTGTGTATACATGAGAAAGAAAGTTTCCACTTACCATTTGCTTCATCATCATTCAGGGCTGTTTTCTCAAGAAGGTAATATCCCATTTCCCCTAATGATTCTGAAAATTCTGAAAACAAGGAATTTGGTTAAGGGAGCTTCTTTATATTCAATGAAAGAAAATCAATGAGTAAAAAAATTCCCACAAATGGGAGAGGAGGCACAAAATGCTCAAGTTTGTCATACCAAATTGATACAGATATACAGCAAACAAAAGAAAATTATCTACTTGAGGCTTGTCTGCATAAAAAAATTACCAGGATTAGGAGGCGGGTATGGACAAATTGGCATAGCAATCAAACTATCTGCACATGATGCAGCTTTTATGACCTTTTTGTCCTTGAGACAGATATCTTAATCTCCACAATGATAATATCACAATGTAGCATAAGTTGTCACAAAAAGAAAATTGAAATACCACACTGAGTGGCAGTCCACATTTGCGCCTTCTACAACATGATTAAATTGCAATCTTAACCAAAGGAACCATACTCTTCAGTTGATTCAATGGGAAAAAAAATGTGAGGAAGAGAACAATTCCAAACAAAGGTTATTTTTTCAATTGATTGATATTAAAAAAACTACTCATCAAGATTTACAATTTAACAGTAAAATAGGAAAAATACTTATTTTCCTATTTCTAAGATTAAACAATTAAACAAAAGGATTCGCAAACAAAAGTGCTAATGCTACAACCAATCCATAAAATGTTAAAGCGTCCACAAAAGCTAGACTAAGCAATACAGTAAAAATTACTCTGCCTTGGGAAATAAAAAAGAAAACAAATAAACTACATTTCACAAAGCATAAAATGAAAAATTAAATACTAGTTAGTCAAATAAAAGGGTTGGAAAGGAAAAAGTAGGAAAAAATTCACATCTAAGCTATGCCTTGAAATCCCCATGACTTCCTTTTCAAAAAGCTTGGAGTAACTTTGACAAGTGGCTGCATGGTGATTCTAAAAAGAACTGCTAGATGAAGGTTCAAGGTAGATGCTCTTGAAATGCACAATCATTTATTTTTGTTTCTCACTCTCATAAGCATCTTCGTTTTCGAAGTCTATTTTCCATGATTTTGGGCTAATCTAAATGCATATGAAGTCCCCCCAAATGGCATCATCAGGGAAAATCTTAAACTCTTAGATTCTTGATGTGCACTCGTGACATGGGACATGATACGCAAGATACATGCCAGATAAGTATATGTTACCAACAAAGGAACAGAACTGTCTTGAGTAAAGCTGTTTAAATATGCACAAATATACAGTACACACTGTTTCCTGTTCACAGGCAGGCCCCCTTGCTTGATGCTCAGGTATACCTGCATCAGCCACCAGGGAAGTAAAACCTGATTGTAGCCCTATCTTAAATTTCCTTTCTGAGAATTTCAAAAAATGTGTATTTGATCCTCATCCAGGAATTTCTATATCTTGAAAGTTTTCAAATTAGAAGGATGCCTAAAGGACGGCTATTGGATTCATTAACTATTATAATGATATTCCGCTAGTGCCAATGGATGCTTTATTTTATTTTTTACTTGCATGCAATTCAAGTAGCTATAGAAACTCCTCAAAAGAAAAAATGTTGCTCGTAAAAAAAAATTATTCGATATGCCTAAATGCTTAAAGAATATATGGAAATGAAAGTAACCAGCCATTACTAGATGTACCACTGGTAAATCAGCAATATTGCCTATCAAAGCAAATATGACTTTGAAACTAAATATTCTAGAGTGATCATTTAGAGCTATTCAACTGAAATTCAAACAAAATTCTTTCACTAAGACAATTTAGAGCACAATTTCACAGAAGAAGGGAAGAATATCAAGGTTTCTTCTTATCAATGAGATACCACACTGTTCGCAGTTGCTGCTGCAGAGGAAAGTAACCTGTCATAGCAGTCTCTCATATCATTCATGTCCTGATAGACATAAAAGAAAAATAGATAAAAAAAAAAATTAGCATCTTAGAAAGTGAAAATCATAACACTAGCATGAATTGATCCAACACAGCTATTTAACTAGTGCAAATAGAACTCTTGAAAGAAGTTAGGATAGGCTAGAAAGAAGTATCTATTTGATCTGAAACTGCATCACATATTGTATATAAACCTGCACCATCCTCCCCTAACCCTTACCCCAGCTCCTGATATGAAGACCAGAGAATTAACCAATATACACCATAGAGCCTTGCGCCACTACGAAAGACACCAGAAACAAAGGCAATGTTTGGATTGGTTTTGGGATGTTTTGGGGAAATGTTTTGGGGAAAAGGTGTTCAGAGGAAACTTATTGGGGAATGTGTGGTGTGTTTAGTTTTATTTTGAGAGTGTATTTTCTAGTAATGATTAGGATATTTTGAAAATATTTTAGGGGAAGAGAAGATGTGTTTTGGAGGAAAAATGATTTTAAATGTTTGGTTTTATTTTGGGGGAATGAAAATGAGGGGAAGGAAATAAAACCAAAAAATGCCAAAACTTCTCAGAACATCGAAAGGTAACACAAAGAAGGCCAAGTGACAACAGTTCCACACAACAAAAGGATTTTGTAAATATTACCATTCAAGAAAATAACAGCAACATTGTCAATAGATTCACCACATTTTTGCTCACACAATTCAGTGAATGTACATGTGTTGTTTAGAGGGGAGGGTAAAAATTTATGAAAGTCCAGAATACATGTGCTTGAATTTCCTTTTCAATGCAAATCTTGCATGTATACCGATGCCATTACCAGTTTTCTTACATTTTTCTCCTGTGAAGTTGTAGTAACATCATGATCATCTAGTATGAAAGTTCTATAAATCGAAGCATTAGACATCACCAAAAAATTCCGACTTTAGTCATAACCAATTAAAAAGCTGAACTCATTTTTCCTTCCTTTCCTTTTTCCCATTTCATCAATCTAGGGCCAAATGGTTCATTATTTATCAACAGACCTCATAGACACTTATTCCATCATAAAGTTCACTTTTTAAGATGGAGCAATACGTTGTGTCACATAAACAAGCATTACAAACTACAAAAATTGCAACAACAATTGCAGTTTAGCTCACCAAATTCACCTAAAAAACCAAATGTTCATTGCGAAGAAAAACTCCGACTCGTCATCATCTAGTCTAGTTCATGAGATAGTTGAGGAGTCAAAGAACCGACCATCTTGTCTAAATAGGAACACTATGAAAAACAGTCATAAATAAAGTGTCGATAAATTTGCCAAAATCCCCTCAACTTTCAGAAATTCCCAACTAAACAATGAGCATTAACCAATACAAAAATAAAGGAAACCACGCAACTCTTTTGCCACTAATCCTAGTGAAACCAAATGATACGGTAATAATACCTGAGTGGCACGAGCGAGCTCAACGTTGGGAAGAGATTGGTGTTGCTTGTGCTCTCTCTAATCACGCCTAAGCGCTGCAATTTTTTGCAATTTCTTCAGCGATGTCTTCATCAAGTTCGGTTAAAACAAGTAAATAGTGGAAGAAAGGAATCGGAGCCTAACTTAGAAACAAAAAAGGAAGAGGTTTGAAAGTATAGGACGAATGAGCGAATGATGAAACCCTAAATAAAATTGAATGTGTAGAGAGATCGAGAAGAATGTGAAATGATGAAGTATGGGTTCGGGATTTGTTCAAATCCAGATGACGTTAGATCACCATTTTCTAATTTTTATACTTATTTTGATAAGATTATATTATACTAAGTTATTTTTATATTTTTTTTAATATATATATATATATATATATATAAATTTATTAAATAATATAAATTATATTGATAATATTTACTCACATATGCATTATTTTTATAAAATAATTAGGAATTTTATATTGATATGTTCTCAAATTAATTGTAGATTTTAAAAATGAATTTTTCTAGGAAATTTTGTTGATTTTTTTTAAATTATTTTAATAATATTCAAATTATGAATTTTAAGAACTAACTAATATTTTTTGAATTTTGAATTTGTTGATATGATTAATGCAGCGTTTCTAAGTTCATCAATTGTTGCATTTTGAAACAAATGTTGGCAAATCGTTTTTGTGCTCCCAAATAAATGAATATATGAAAATCCAAGTAATGATTAACGCACTTCACATAGATTTGTTTATGGGTTGGGTTTGAACATAACTCAGTCCGTGATTGACTCATAATTAATGGGCCATAATTCGTAATCGAACCACTCAATTATTGATTCAATTTTTTCAATTCGTTGAACCGTCGGGTCGGGCCCGGCAAAAATAAGCTATATTTAATTCCATATAAGTATTTCTAAGCAATTATGGGAGAATGTTTTAGATATTTGTAGCAGATAAGTGGATTTTATACCTATTAATTGAGTATCATTTGCTTAATTTTTTATTTAGTTTTTGAGTGTTTTTGTTAACTTTTTATGCATTTACTTTGAAATATTGTAGGGAATAGCACAACGAGGAGAAAATGGAAAGAAACATAAAATTTGATTTAAATTTAGAATAATTCGTTTTTTGGTGTTATTGGGCAATATTCGTATTTCAATCATAACTTTTTGCTCCAATATCATTTTGACTTATTTCTTGAATCATTGGAAATCCAAAAGATATATCTATAATGTTTATGTTTACCATGAAATCCAGTTCTTTCTATTTCAATGAGAAAAATTAGGTTAAATAGTCTGCACTTGATTGAAAATTTTTCGTATGACACATTTTGATATTTTAGGCATAAATATTTCCACCGATTTCATATTGAGTTGATTCAAGTCCCTATCGAAAGCCAAGACACAGAGATACAATTCATATGAAGACACTAAAAGCCAATTTAGCTTAGAAATAGGTGAAAAAATAGTTGGAAGATAATATAAACGCAGCAGAGATTGAACTTGGAAAATGTCTGTCTAGGACAGAATGTGCAGCGCCTAGGCACTGCCCTCACTGGATTGCAAAGTGATGCAGCACCTAGGCGCTGCAAATTAGCGTCTAGGCGCTGCCAACCGGGCAAGTAAGGGCAAATTAGTATTTTATGCCCTCTTTAGGTCATCTCCCATCAAGTTTAAGTATTCCAAAAGCCTCTATATCAGATTTTTAAAGAGGGAGAGAGGGAGAGAAGAGAAAACAAGCCAAGAAAGAAGAAGAAGAAGATGATGATGAGAGAATTCTTCCATGGTTTGTGAAGAAGACATCTACAAGGGAAGAAACTCATCATCTTTTAAGTTTTATTTCATTTTTTTCTTTTTCTCATTAATTATGTTCATGGATATTGTTGAGTTATTTTTTATTTTCATCATGAATTAATTTCTTTTTCTAGGGTTGTGATGTAATCTAATTATGATATTTTGAATATTTGTATCAATTCAATTCTCAATTTATGTTCAAGTTGAGTTTTCTATATTGTTCTTAATACTTTCAATTATTTGGCCACTAATCGAATGATTTGCTAATCATATTGACCCGGGAGGTAATATGTGTCTAGTTCTATTTGTAGAAGATCATAAATTATATGTTAGATAGGAATATACTTACATGGTTTGTGTAGTCATGTTTAAGACTCCATAGAACCTAATGAATTGTTGATTATTGTAATTCACATAGGAATATAGTGGGTTAGCAATTGATGATATTTTCATTAGACTTTGGAGAGGCTAGTGGATAATTTAGGGATTCTCGATTATCACTTAGGAATTAAATTGAGATTGATGCGATGAATTATTCAATTTGGACTAATTATGCTGAAATCATAACCCTAGACTTTTTAAGTTAATGAATTTTATCATTAAATGCTTTCTATCATTAAGTTTAGTTGAATTTAGTTTATAAACAAAATCATAAAAAATGTATTTATTCAAATAAAATTAGAGTTAACATAATTTCGGTACTTAATAATTCAACAATTCTCGTGGGAACGATAATATACTCATCATTTTATTACTTGTATACAATAACGAGCACTTGCATTCACGAAATTTCGCAACAAGTTTTTGGCGCCGTTGTCGGGGATTGTTTTGTTTTGTTAATATTGATACCAAGTAACTTTGGTTTTAATTTGAATTTTTCTTGCTTATATTTATTTATCTTTTCTCTTATTTTTATTTTTATTTCATTGTTTGAGTGTGCCCTTGTTTATAATCGCAGGTATTTTCTTGTGTGTGTGATATGATCAAAAAGTGGTAGACGAGATGACATATAATTCATACTATTGGCCAACTGAATATGACATGACAAATCAAGCTTCAACTCAGGCCTCTAGAACGAATCGAGTAGATGCCATTAATGTATTGGGTGCACAAGTACAAATACTTTCAAAAGAGATGGAGAAATATTTTGCACTAAATGCTAATCATTCACCATTCAAGGTACGTGAGTCATATGGCGATTTTCATGCAAGAACACAATTCTGATGGAGCAATTAATTTGCACCACCATATATCGAGCATGCTCAATTTAGGTGGAATTACAACCAGCTGCAAAATTATCCTTTCTCCAATACTTACCAAAGATGGCCAAATCATTCTAATGCTTTATGGAGAAATGATGAGAATATAATGTGGCATGCACCTAGTTACCCACCATTAGAGAAGAAGTGAAGCCTTGAGGAAGCTATAGCTCAATTCGAACGTACTACCAACCAAATCTTGTTGCAAACTCAACCTAGTAATCCATCACAACAGATTTTGTCTTACACAACTGAGGAAAATGAAGAGGGCGAAGAACATTGTGATGATAATTTACTAAGTGAGGAAGAGATTGAAACCATCTTATGGATTGAAAAATTGATGAAGGATAAACAAGATGTATCAACACAAATGCCTCTAACGGAGAAAATAGAAGAATATTGGGATGTTAATTTGCTAAGTGATGAAGAGAGGGAAACTGTCTTGTGGATAAAACAACTGATGAAGGATGAACAAAAGGTATCAACACAAACACCTCTAGTGGAGAATAGAGAAGACCATGAAAATGTTCAACCAAACCCTTCTCAAGAGCCATGACAGGAAGTTTCTTATCCTCATCTTTTACAAAATAACAGGCCTATGTCAAATGTTGTGGAGGATGATACGGGGATCTCATTGCACAAGTATGAAGTGGAGGATAATGAATTGGAAGATTGCTCATTAAACCATTATATGGTGGAAAATGAAGGTCTACTTGAGTATGTTGACAAATCTATTATCCATATAGATTTCATTATCCCCAAAATTGAAAAGGACAAAAACATCTCTTTCACACAATGAGAAATATTTTTGGTCATCGGGCATGCACTCAACAATATGAAAGAGGCATTTGATCCCATGCCGGATTATGCTTGCTATACTTATCTTTGGGGATCACCTACACTTCTAGAGCATACAAAGGCATGGCATGATAAACACTTATTTTTGGATCTTAGTTGAGCAAGGAAGAAGTCCGGCTGAAAACTATAAATCAAGCGCTTCTTGGGAGGCAACTCAAGTGTTTCAAATTATTTTTTATTTTTATTATTTAGTTGTTTAATGTTAATTTTGTTATTTTATTTTATTTTTGTTTGTTTTCATTTCAGATCCAATTCAAGTTTATGGGAGGATTTATAAAATAAGGAGTGATGTACCACCAACTAATGAATGCACATCCATCACTATTCTAGAAAAGGATGATGATCAAGTTGATAAGAACTAACACCATTCAGAGAAGTTTTCCATACCTTATCTTGCTTTATTTAACATTGAGGACAATATTAGTTCTAAGTTTGGGGGTGGATGTATGTGTTTCATTTGATTTTGTTTGTTTATAGCATTTGGAAATTGATGAATGTTGTGCTTGACTCTTGTGGCAATTTTTATCTTTCTTGTAATCCTTTGACAAATTGAGCACATAGACTTGAACATTTGGATTTTCTGTTTACTTAGAAAATGTTTATGTGAACTCAATATTTTTTTTGTGATCTCATATAATTCTAGAACTTGTTTGATTGTCACTCGAGGCAAAATCCTAGGCTACATAACATTAGAAAAATAATTTATGCTATTTTTGGACCGTTTGAGCTTTTCAAGCCACCCTGTTTATGATGCATAATCCCTAGTGTCCCCCGATTGAGTCTAATGAACCATTTTCTTTGTCACCCTACAAATCAATCTCAACCAATGTATTTCTTTTTATCTTATATATTACCCCACACTCAACTCATTGCTATTCTAGTAACATCATTTTGAGCATTGAAAGTGGTTTGAAAAAAAAATGGCAAAAGAAAGGTGGCGATTTGTACAAAACTCTCGAAAAAAAAATATATCAAGAAATATGATAAAAGAGCGCAACACCCGTTGTTTATAATAACAAATAAGTTTGGGGGTGTAGCACTTCAAAAAAAATATGAAAAAAATGGGAGTTTAACGAATAAAGTGGTGTAACAAATCAAAAGAAAAAAGGTTCATGAAGCTGTGAGACCAAAATGTGGTGGTACTCATCAACAAGGTTTTAGAATAGTTGTGTGCTATGAGTAATTTGAGCTACTATATTATTTTTTATCCTACCATTACCTTAGTCACACATTACAAGCTTTCAAAGTCCTAATGATCTTTGATGTTATGTTAGTCTACATTAATGGAGAGTGATATGAAAAACAAGCCTATGGAATTCTAAAACACATAAATAAGAGATCAATAATTTTATTATGAGTTTGCATAAACCAATCCGAGTAGCAAAAAGTTAAGTGTAAGAGGCCACACACACGCACTCAAAGGATTTAAAGATGGGTGAATTTGGCACTTGAGTTGAAATCGTGCATTTTGATGATATTTTGAGATTTTCTTGAGTTATAAACTCACAACATTTTTTGAAACTCATTTGGTTACTAGGTTTAATTATCACTTATTATTTTACTTATTTTATTTCTTTCTTTTGCTCGAGGACTAGCAAAATATTAAGTTTGGGGGTATTTGATGAGTGAATTTTATACTTATTAATTGAGTACCATTTGCTTAACTTTTTGTTTACTTTTTGAGTGTTTTTGTTAACTTTTTATGTATTTAGTTTGAAATATTGTAGGTAATAGAATAATGAGGAGAAAATGGAAAGAAACATAAAACTTGGTTTAAATTTAGAATAATCCGCTTTTTGGTGTTATTGGGGCAGTGTTCGTATTTCAATCATAACCTTTTGCTCCAATATCATTTTGAATTATTTCTTAAATCATTGGAAATACAAGAGATATATCTATAATGTTTATGTTTACCATAAAATCTAGTTCTTTCTATTTCAATGAGAAAAAATAGGTTAAATAATCTGCACTTGACTGAAAATTTTTGGTATGACACATCTTGGTATTTCAGGCATAAATCTTTCCACCAATTTCATATTAAGTTTATTCAAGTCCCTATAGTAAGCCAAGACATAGAGGTACAATTCATATGAAGACATCAAAAGCCAATTTAGCCTAGAAATAGGTAAAAATGTAGTTGGAAGAGGATATAAGTGCAGCAGAGATCGAACTTGGACAGCAAGAGCAGCGCCTAGGCACCGAAAATCAACGCCTAGGCACTGTCCTCATTGGACTGCAAAGTGATGCAGCGCCTATTGGTACCTAGGCGCTGCCAACCGGGCAAGTAAGGGCAAATTGATATTTTATGCCCTCTTTAGGGCATCTCCCATCAAGTTTAAATATTCCAAAAGCCTCCATATCAGATTTTTAGACAGTGAGAGAGGGAGAGAAGAGAAAACAAGCCAAGAAAGAAGAAGAAGAAGATGAGAGAATTCTTCCATGGTTTGTGAAGAAGACATTTACAAGGAAAGAAACTCATCATCTTCCAAGTTTTATTTCATTTTCCTCTTTTTCTCATTAATTATGTTCATGGATATTGTTGAGTTATTTTTCATTTTCATCATGAATTAATTTCTTTTTATAGGGTTGTGATGTAATCTAATTATGATATTTTGAATATTTGTATCAATTCAATTCTCAATTTATGTTCAAGTTGAGTTTTCTATATTGTTCTTAATACTTTCAATTATTTGGCCACTAATCGAATGATTTGCTAATCATATTGACCAAGGATGTGATATATGTGTCTAGTTCTATATGTAGAAAATCATAAATTGCATGTGAGATAGGAATATACTTACATGGTTTGTGTAGTCATATTTAAGACTCCATAGAACCTAATGAATTGTTGATTGTTGTAATTCACATAGGGATATAGTGGGTTAGCAATTGATGATATTTTCATTAGACCTTGGGAGAGGCTAGTGAATAATTTAGGGATTCTCAATTATCACTTGGGAATTAAATTGAGATTGATGCGATGAATTATTCAATTCGGACTAATTATGGTGAAATCATAACCCTAGACTTTTTAAGTTAGTGAATTTTATCATTAAATGCTTTCTATCATTAAGTTTAGTTGAATTTAGTTTATAAACAAAATCATAAAAAATGCATTTATTCAAATAAAATTAGAGTTAACATAATTTCGGTACTTAATAATTCAATAATTATCATGTGAACGATAATATACTCATTATTTTATTACTTGTATACGATAACGTGCACTTGCGTTCACAAAATTTCGCAACAGTAGCACTAAAATAAAATAAAAAACATCAAAGTTCATTATGATAATATAGAATGAGTAGGCCACAAAATGATCAATGAAATTAAGAAATAAATATTAAGACAGTGATTTTTTTTTTAAAATTATTTTTAATTATATAATTTAAATTTAGCTAATATTTTTTTTTAAATTTAAGTGCAAATTTTTTATTAAAATTTAAGTTTAAACTTTAAAACTTTAAGATGAACATCTTTTTTTAAAAAAAAATTATTGTAATTATAATATTTGATAATTTAAATTTTAGGTAATAATTTTTTTTTTCAAATTTAAGTTAAAAAATTTTCATTCAAAATTAAGTTTAAGATTTCAAACCCTGTTTTTGTTTTTAAAAAGTTGTTATTTCGTAAAATTAATGGTTAGTTAAGAAGTTACAATTTTTCAAAACATAAGTCAAAATTAAAAAAAAAAAAAAAAAATCAAGTGTCAGACTTGAAACCGAAACCGGCCCGCTGGTTCCGGAACTCGAATTGTAACCGACAAAGTTGATTACTGTTAATGGTCAGAATTTAAAACCGACGGTTCTGGAACCATACACGTTTTGCCCTATCTTCTCACCACTCTTCTCATGCAATTAAGGAAATTTCCAAAAAAATTATAATTTTCAACACAAAATTTGGAAGGCAATAACATACATTAACTCAGAATTCCCCCTAATACAGTATAGTTACTTACTTCATCATTATCTTTTTTTTTTTTCTTTTTCTTGGACTCAATGAGTTCCTTAGGTAATACTTCATTGGAGCATTTTATAAGCACTTTTGGATCCACATATTTATTACTCTGATAGTCAAGAAAATCAGATACACTACTCTGGCAAAACATTTTCTCTTACCACAAATTAGATATATCACAAATTAAATAAATTAAAGTCAGAACTTCAAGTCTTTGCCAAATGTATACCATACTTCTTGTGGTTGAATTCAAATATTCAATCCTTGGTGAACCCTACATAATTGCATGCTGTTGAAGATTGAAATTTGACCATGAGAAACAAGAAAAACAAATACGTACACAGAAACCAAATAGACTGATTGGTTAAAAAAAGAAATTGTAAGACGTGTTTCGAGGAGGTCAATGTCTCCACAATTTAGACGGCATGCAAAATCACGTTAAAAGACTTCTGGGTCGGTCAGGTCAAAATCAAATCCCAGTGGTTCACTCGTTCTTTAGTGTTTTCTATATAAAATTTTCTGAGATAATCCAAGTATATATAACATATATATATATATATATATATATATATATATATGTGTGTGTGTGTGTGTGTGTGTGTGTGTATTTTGAATCCTCCAATCAATGTAAGAGCACCCACAAGTCATGAATGCTAAGTTGTCAATTGTAACCGCACATGAGATTGCTTGGAAATCTACGTAAGACTTTCCTGTTTAAATTGGATAATAAAACCACATGCAAGTTTTCAAAAAAAAATAAAAATGGAATTGTTGATTCAATAATGTACTTGGTAAATGAATAAGAGTTAAGTTAAAATATAAGTTAGCAAAATGAGTGGGTTCACGGATTCATTCTATCCTCTTTTATATAAATGTGACATGTATTCTTGTGATGCAGTGAAAAGGACAGAATCTATCAGCCAACAGCGTTATACTCAAGTGTTTGCCTAACAGTTACAGCCGACACATTTTTTCATTCAGAGCTTTCCCCTATCCCATGCTTCATGCTTCATGGTTGTTGTCTAATTAATGAGCCTTCCTACCCTCTTAGAGTACAGCATACTACCAAGAGGTGAAGAGTGGGAGTAGATTACCTGCTATTTGTTTTCTTCCCTGTTGAAACAAGGTCATCTTGGCACGAGGCCAAGTTTAGAGTCTACTAGGCACAATTGACATTACCTCTTCCATCGAGTCGCGTCATTCACTGCGCCTGAAACTCTTAGGTAGCACGTACTGCATTCAGTTATATGAACAGGCGGATATTAGTTTTGATGAAGGTTTTTTTTTAGGAAAATTGGGCCCTCAATCAATTGATCTTTAGGAAAATTGGCGTCGTTGCAGTGAAAATTTGAGGAATTATGTTTTTGTCTTTTAGTTGGGTGTCTTATGATGTCCAATGTCTTCACTAAATGAGAGTATTTTTCTCACAGAATGAGGATGGTTCTGAAGGCATGTCCTGAGCTGCCTCCCTCGGAAATGTCTTGGGCTGAAGGTGGGAAAGTTGCTGCTAAGGAGAAGTAAAGCATTTAAGGTGAGCTGAAATGAGTAAGAATTCTAAGCAAGAACTTTTCCACTTTCAAACATTGGGAGTTGGAGAACGAAATCCTGCATTTGTAATGCATCTTTATGCCTTTTAGTCCATACTTGGATTTTGGCTGGAATATATGACTTTCGGCCATCTTGATCTGTCCTTTTGTAGGTTTGCTGAAATCAACACTAAGCTTGTGACAATTTTTCATTTAGGTTTTTGATTGGAGCTTGTCTGACTTGGCAACCATAAATCTGGTCTTGGTTTATTGAATTGGTTCTGGCATTCAGAGTTTTCGAATTGAGCTTCACGTTTCCTATGACTGACATGGGAGATCCTTCTTAGTTGTTTCTAATCTGAATGCACTTCTCCCTTCCTCTCTGAATTTTGACATTGTGGAGCTGTTTATCTGGTTCTTACTTGTATTAAAGCAGTAAATGATTAATCACTTTGTGTTCTGCATTTGGAAAATATAGCAGGATATTGGACTTGATTATCAATGTAGGTTTGCTGCTTATCCACTCAAAAGTTATTTGACTCAGAAATTCAGTGGTCCTATTTCTTTGGTATGCTAATCTGAAAATTGTGCTACGTCATCTCAGTGGGATAAGTTGTAGTTGGTTTCTGATCTTGTCAATAGTTTCTCTAGTACAAGAGACAATTGGGGCAGGGTTAGTCTTTACGAGCCCGTTTTTGTATTGTGATGAAAGATCCCTTTCATCATTTATCCTTTTTTTCCAACTGAATGTATCAGTAAAAGAATTTCAGATTCAGGTAAAATTCTGGCTTGTTTTGAACTTGTGGCAAAAATTAAGGAATAATGCCTCTGCTACTTTGTATAAGATGGCTCGTGAAATCCTTCGACTCAAGTTAAGGGGGGCCTACATCTACAGATTTTATAGTAGTTCTTGAAGCAGACTTATATTTGAATCTGGCCATATTAGTTGAATGTGGCTAAGGAATGAGATGTTCATTGATGCAGATATCCTAAGCAATAACTTAATTTGTGCAAACAAAACGCACTGCAAGTGGTTGGTCATTGAATGGGTTAATCTGCATAATTGGCAAATTATTCACATTCCTTGTCTGCAACCTCAATATTTGTGTAATACTGGAAACTACCTATTTCTCAGAAATATTCCAACGCTTTTGTAACCCAGCCCAGACTGGCCGGTTGGACGGCCATCCGGGCCATAAAATGGCCGGTTCAAACCACCCGGCATGGCTGAAGAACAGCCTTTATTTTTTGGCAAAACCGGTAAAACCATCGTATGAACTGGTTGGCCCCGTGCCAGGTCGTGGGAACTGGCAAGTTTGTGATATTTTTTTTAAAATGTACATAGGGGGAAATAATGATTGAACCCAATACCCACCACTAGAGTCATGCCCAAGCCAAGTGATGATAAGTTTTTGAGTTCATATAAATTAAATTAACATATACCTTTCTATTATTATTTTTTTCATTCATTGCCGTCATTTCTTAAAAATGCGATCACTTAGGTAATCACTAAATATAGATTTGCAATAAATATATATATATATATATATATATATATATATATATATATATATGTGTGTGTGTGTGTGTGTGTGTGTGTGTGCGTGTGTGTGTGTGTGTGCATCTTTAAAAGAATGAGTAGTTCACCATTTTTTGCCAATAAAACTTTAGGTTTTTTTTTTTTTTTTTTTTTTGTCGTTTTTTCAACCTTAACTTAACTTAGAATGTTAAGTGTATTGATTCTTTTGGTTGGATTTAGAGATATTTTAAATTTCAACTATGTTTGGAATTTTTTATTTGCCTTTATTTTATATATTTTAACTTATTTTATAATATGTTAATTATTATTTTTATGAGATGAGTATAACATTATTGGTTGGACTAGTTCGACCACAGTTGACCATAATTTCACCGAACGATCGAATTAGTTACCATTGACCTGATTATTTTTTTCATTGGATGAACGGTCCAAATATTAAAATATGGTGGATTCTTTAACAAGTGATTGACCTAATAAGGTGATGTTATATTTGTTCTTGGTTGTGGTCTACCACTAAGGCCTACTCACTTGATTCACAATTTAAACAAAGTTAGTAATTCATGACACAAGCAATCCATAATTTTAATTTTTGGAATACATTTTAGTAAATGAGAGACCAAGAATTCAAACTAAAAGAGCATATTTAATGTAACATCAAAGTGTAGTAGAAGATGAAGATGAGACTGCAATTGAGTCCATCCCTCCTTCCCTATTGTCCTTTAGAAATGAGACGAAACTTATATATGCACACACACACACACACACACACATACATATGAATTGTAGAGTGGATGACTGTGAAGAACTCCAACAGCTAGACCTTAGGTGATTCTGAACCACTGTCACAAGGAAGAAGTCTGGTCGGCAATTTTTAAACTTATGTTTCTGTTTCTAAATGTTTTCATACCGAGGTTTGTTTCCTTCTTGTAATGACATGTCAAATAGGTTCTTAATTGTGTTCTACTATATGCCGTCCATAATCAGTCAGCATCCACTTGGGCCAGTAGTTTGTTTCCTCCTTCTAACCCTGTCTACCATTTTCCCTTTAACATGATATCATAAATCATTTAGCTACTAAACATCATGAAATCATCTACAACCTGCTATTATAATACCTGCTATAGTATAGCAACTTAGCAGCATGTACTATAGGGGAACTTTTAAAATCTCATAGAAAGATAGTGATAATGATATAGCTTTTTCACATTTTCAGCTTAAATTTTTGCGTATTCTAAATAGGAGCATGCGAGAGTGAGTCAACTGCTACGGGTTAATACGACCCTTTGCATGTACGTCACATGCAAGACCATTCCAATTGATTAAGAACATTAAGACCATTCCAATTGATTAAGAAATATTAAGAGTACGATCAGAAGATTAGAAATACTTTGCCGTGCTTAATTAGGTTAAGTCAAATTTTTGTATTAAGAATAAATTAGTCAAAGTTATATAATAGTTTGAAGATAGTGGGAGAATCTTTCCGCTTAATCTGTATTATTTTTCAACAAATTCATTAGGCGTAGTTGTTATGGGAGGAGGGCCTACTTTCTTCTGGCCGATGCTAGGAATCTTACATGGTTTATTAATTAAATAATTTTTTTTGTTTGGGGGGTGGGGGGTGGGGTACTAACATGGATTTGGTTGCCTTGGCCAATCAAATAATATGCACAATGCAAAACTTGCAAGAAGATGCAAGAATTGCAGAATTTTTTGAGACTCTACTTTCACCAACCTGTCCTCTAATTTCAAAAGTTCAGTTAATTCTGTTACGGAAAGACATGTACCAAGTTTTCCTTGGTTGTGACTCTAGTACGAGGACTATAGTAAGTCCTTGCAAACGGCTGGAAGGCTCAGCAGAAATGTCAAAATTAACAGCTTAGGCGATTTGCGTATTGTGACTTGTGAGGTTTATATTCGGATTATATAATAAAGTTTTATATGATGCAATACATACAGTGATACAGCATTGGGGAAATAGATTCCTAATAAAAATCAACTTTTTTAAGTTCCAACTTCCAAAGAAAAACTAAGGAACCGCATGCGAAGGTGATATTGCAAAGATTATGTTCTTATTCTTGTACTACGTAAAAGAAATCTTTTTTAACAAAAGCCCAGTCTTTTTTTTTTTTTCCCTTCCTTTTTCTTTTTCATGAATAACAAAAGCCCAATCTATGTTAAATTAGAATGCATGTTTGCATATGCTCCCTCCTTTTCCCTCCTCCTAATTTTTTTCATCCTTTTTTCACATCAACTTTCTTCAAGCCTGTTGCCTTGCTACTTTGATAAAAGCTCTTGTTATCAGAAAGAATAGCCTTTGCGTGGTGAGACAGTAGAATTGCTAAAGATTGTGGCAAAGATATCGATCAGAAAAACAGGTGATTAATGCAAAACCAATCAGAATTAGATCATTACTAATCTCTGAAATTTTAGTGATTTGAGTACAAGTAATGGTCTTGTAACATCTTTTTAAGATCAATAATTGCATAAAACATATGGTATGCCGATTCATTGTCTTTCCCTATTTTGCCAGTTTGTTCTCAGCATTGTAATAAGTTACTGAGTACATATATAGTTGAACAGGTTATTAATTTTAAAATGAATTCCCTGGCAGCTAAATTAGTTGGTGTACTATAATACTAAGTGGTGTCTTAAGGACATTGCTTCCTTTTCAAAGTGGTGGTAAAACTATTGCAACTGCTGCTTTCTTCATGATCATCTGATTGATTATTGTTTGAAATTTCTGTGATACCACTTGAACCGGAAGATGAGTTAGCCGGGAGTAGATTCAAATCAGCCCTCTCCTTCGCCATAAAATTATAGAGAACCGGGCTCGGGCCAGCAGCCCTGCCGCTATTTTGTGTTGGTGCAGCCTCATCA
This sequence comes from Paulownia fortunei, assembly GCA_019321725.1. NCBI lineage: Eukaryota > Viridiplantae > Streptophyta > Magnoliopsida > Lamiales > Paulowniaceae > Paulownia > Paulownia fortunei. The sequence continues at coordinate 156,252 of CM033111.1, forward strand.
TCACTCTTGTTGCTCCTCCTCTTCAGAAATATTCTGCAAAGGACCCAGTTTTCCTGCAAAGAGTTTAGATAAAAAATTAGTATTAAATTACTTCCATTAGTTTCTTATTAGCCCTTAGTATGGATTAGAGGCTGCAAACTGAAACCTCCTCACCTGGGCTAAATTCTTGGCTTGCCGAGAATTAGTGGCAGTAATGAGGCGGTACTCATGCATAATCCAGTCAGTTCTGCAGCCCTTTGGGGGCTTCCCTCTGTAGAACACTAGAGTTTTTTTCATCCCCACAATTTGGTGGCTCCTGAAACTCACAATTTGCTTGTCTAACCCGGTTGCCTTCCAGTAGCCTGAGCCCGTGGCCCGGTTGGAGCGATTCCCATTTGGGTACTTGACCTCCCTAGTGCTGAAAAAGTACCTCTCCTGCTCTGAATCACCTACACGTAGCACAAACTCAATGGCATCAGGACAAGCTGTTCCATTAGCAATTTGACGTTTGCTTTCAATTTCGACCAGAAAACGGGACTTTGATGGTACATAGGCTTGATTCAATGAGAGATGCATTTTCTAGCAGTTTTTGATAAATGGTTTGATGTTTTATAGTACAAAGACTTGGTTCGATCCATGGGAATAAAGAAATAGAGAAGACCATAAATAACTAAAGACAGGATTGTTTTAAGTTTTAAGCAGTAAGAAATTTGGGGTATGCTTTGGCAATTAACCAACCTGGCAAGTCCCAAGGATCAGACTTGCAGACATCAACTTCTTGGATTATTAAGGCAGGCAATGGATATGATAGCACCTTGCGCTTCAAGTATTGTACCACAAGCTCTTCATCTGTGGGGTGAAATCTAAATCCAGGAGGCAATCTGAGCACACCATTGTTCACAAAGTCAAGTTTGTCCATCTCCTTGTAATGAAGTCCCCACGGGTGAAAAAAGCAAAGAAACCTTGGGCCTTGAATAGTTGAACTCAAAATCAGGAGCCAAGATTTTGTTCAGAGTGGTTGAAAGTCATGCACTCCTCTTATAACCCATCAAAGTGGAGAACATAAACATATGCATAAGAATTGTATATATCATACAACAAGGAAAAAGCACAGGAACAAGAGATTACAAGAACAAGAACAAGAACAAAATAGAGAGAGAGAGAGAGAGAGAGAGAGAGAGAGGGGAAAAAGTTGTAGGGTGGGTAATGTGAGAGGGAAAGTGAGGGTTCTTTATAGGAAGTAAGGGGTTATTAGAGAGAGAAAGGGAATAAAAAATGTGAGGAACCCAGTTGGCGTGAACTAGACTCAATCTCCCTTGCTTGGACGCATTTTTAACAAAAGTTGAATAACCTTATAACATGGCTTGTTTTCTTCACAAATGGGGCCTCAGTGAAAGCGCCTAAAATTTCCTAAACTCGTTCTTTGGGAATAGCCGTAGTTGTTAAAAACCACTTCTCAACGTTTTCTTTTCTTGCATTATTCTATTCGACTGTGTTCTCTTGTGTTGGTGTGATCTTTGTCTGCATCCCGATCGATTCAATATATTTTTTGGTTGTGTTTTTACTCAAAACTGTTTTATAAAAATTTGTAGTGCTGTTTGAATTCTTCAAAACTAACAATTGCTGCACACCGCACACAATGAGTACTCTGATTTGTTCTTTTTATGTCCCCTTGTCGCAAAACACTCTCAAATAGGTTATAGGGCGTTTATTGAAAATTCTTTACATTGGGCTTCCATTCTTTATAAATTTACAACTTAATTAGAAGCAAGTTTAAAAATAATACTCCGTAAATAATGAATGGAGCGGGTGGCATGGGCTCAGTAGTATCGTGATTTGAACCAACTAAAATAACCCCAACGAAAAATGAGTTGCAGCAGCTCAAGTCAAAGTCACCATATGTCATGCTCATTGTAGGTGGAGCTCACCAGGGCCAATACAAAGTACATAGATGCCCTTTTGGGCTTGAGTTAGATGCTCGTGGTATTGGGACAGAGTTGGTTGCCCCTGGTGCTTGTTACCACAAGTACAACACCTCACGAAATGTGATTTTTCCACTGAGGGCAAAATCGTGCCCCAGCTCTTTGCAACACATTTGGGATCAACTGCTGCAATTACTTACGTAATATACTGACTTTTTGGGTTTTTGGGTTGGGAATTCAAGTTGGAATATCTTTTTTCTCAAGTGGCCCTTTTGTGTTTTCAAGGGTTGGAGGGCTACGAATTTGACATAAATAGTTGGGAGAATTAACATACAAATTTATTTTTGGCTTTGCTTACACACATTTATAGTTGTTTTTTCCTCATTCCTTGAGCATGCTGCAAGTATGTGTTTTTTTTTTTTTTTTTTTTTTGTCATAGTTGTTTGTTGACAACTACTAAAATTTAGCTTCAGTAAAATTCTTTTACTTATATCAGATAATGCCGTGAAAATATTAGAGAAGAACTATACGTCCTTTTCACTGAAGTGAGAATTAACACAATTTAACTCAAGGAAATCAGTTATACTATGAAAAAATATGCTAATTTTATATCAATTTAAATCAACACGTTTATATTCACTTAAATTTAACTTATAAGAGGCGAGGAGATATCAACAAAATGATCTCACGTCAACTTTTCTATCTTATTCCATTTCTTGAAAGGCATCCACAAATGAAATAAATTGGTTCAAGAAGAGCTATATATGTATATAAACAAATAGGAGAAGTGATCTCCCATTGATACATGCATATGAAATTCTAGTGTGCACGGCATCTTCAGTTCAACCAACTTGCAAAAAAAAATTCTCTTTTCATTTCATAAAATTATATTAGTAACAAGTTTTCTTTTCGTATAAAATAATGAGCAATCAAGATGCTTTTTTCTAAGAGGGGTCCTTGAAATTGACAATGGGCCAGAGATTCTTCACAAGGAGGGGCTCCTCATTTATTATCTTATCTTTTTAATCGGTGGAAGGAAAGAGCATATGTTTTTGTTTTGTTTGTTAGTTTTTTATTTTTATTTATTTATTTTATTTTTACAATTTTTTTCCAAATTAGAGTTATGAAGAGCAAAATTGTCATAAGAGAAGTTTTGTGGGGTCTCACTTGCCTCCAAAACGATGGGCACCCACGTGGGATTGTAGAGTAAGTGACAAATGAGCCAACTTCAAGTGATGACCCATTTCAAGATTTCCTCAAATCTTTCTTGTCTCACTGTTTTGGATCAGAAAGCAAATATAGTAGAAATCGTCAAGAATCCTCTCATTCGATACGAGTTGCATGCCGATAAGTGTGAATTGTGAAGTAGACCCTCTTTCAGGGGAAATTATTCAGGTTTTCTTTTTATTAGGAGCACATAATCACAACAAAACTTTATGTCTATCATAGAATGATTAATTTGCATCATTATGACCTAACGAAATAATTACTATTCTTTACGTACGGATGGTTAATGAGAATTATGAGATTAAGAGAAATTAAGTGCAGTAGGCAGTAGCTCAAATTTAAAATATGTTAAGTAATTAAGAAAATTTTGAGAAAGAAAGATGTAGTTAAGGTTCGCTTGTTTATTAACCCAATACATGCACTCAAAGAAAACCTGAGAAAACAAAAGAATAAAACATCCCCTGGCTAGTGGCTAGGGTGAATCAGATTTGAAGTTGTTGTGATAAAATAGCTAATATAGTTGAAATTAAATATTATGGAAAATATAAGTAGTATGGATGTTCATCTTTTCCAAAAGAAGCTTACTTAATAAGCAACATGCATGTTGAGATATATATTTGAATAAGAATTTTCTGATTACCAAAGTAAGGATTACCACTATCATTATGTATTTTTAACTTTGAAGTAATAGTTGAAAGAAAAATTAACTAGAAAAGCTGGCAAAAATCCTTCAAGTAGTCCACAAAGAAATTATTAAACTTTGAAGGATTAACCGTTTGGATCCCATGTCATCAATGCAATCTACCTATTCTTGCATCCAAATAAATTAATTACTATTGGACTTTAGTGAAAATAAAAATATATGGCATTTTCTTGAATAGTACCAAGTGTGTGGGAGAATTTAGGGATGACAATAATTTATGAAGAAGCTGGAGGTAACGTGGGACGGTTGTGATTTAGTTAAACTGGAGCCTCAAACATTGACAATTGGAAGGAAGTTTGATTCCGTAGGGAGAAGAGAAACTTCAAATTATTATTATTATATTTTTGTTGTTGTTTGGCTATTTCTTGAAAAAGAATGTGAAGAAAGCTAGGAAAATGCTAGTATATAAAAGCTATGACTACGAACCCACAATTATTTACATAATATGGAATGTGAAAAAAAAAAAAAAAAAAGAGAATCCCGCAAGGAAATGGAGAGGAAAACCCACTTGTTTATGGCATGTATGGGAAGAAAGTAGTGTTTCTTAAGGCAAATTGCGGCTGTGGGTTTCCCTTTTCTCACTTCTCACTTTTCTCTCTTTGATTTCTTATATTTGTTGGTTTGGTGGGGGTCAAAGGCGTTTGCGTGTGGGTGTTGAGGAGAGGATTATAAACAAAAGAGAGAAACGTCAAACTCTGAAATTATTGCTAGTCTTCTCACTAAAATTAATACTCCATCTTGTTCACTTTTAACATGCTATATTGTCTTTTGTCACGCCTGCTATCTATCAAATACATATCAAAGATATTCATTGTTTAAAGAACTTAAATTTTTGTGTCACTTGTCAGTTATAATTGACTAATATGATGTAATTCATTACATCTGCCAATATATAAAATAATCTAACAACAAAAAATATATTATATTTTTTAATTTAATTATTGCCTTGTTGATGTAGAATGTAAAGCGCAGACGATCCGCTTCAAAATATTATTCACTTCAAGATATTATCTATTTTTGGGTCATGCGAGGACCACATTCCAACTTTACAGTTTTAAAAGATATTTTATAGGAGAAGAAATTCTTCTCATTATATAAGCGCATAAGTCACTCCCTACACACATAATGTGAAATAAATCCTCTCCACATCAACTACACCTCTCATGAGAGATACAGTGCGTTTGAGTAGAGACTGCTGGAATTTCCACAGACGGCGCCACTTGATGAAGCTAAAATCTTCAACAACAATCATGAAACTTGATTCAAACAATTTAACCACAAACTGGATATGAATTGGACCTGCAAGAGTGTTGGAGAGTGCCCAACAAAAATACTCTGATACGCTCAAGTCAGTATTGTAACAAGAGCCTCAATCTCTCAATTAATATCAATGAATATATTATGTGTAAAAAATAAATTATAACTTCAACCTCTTTTTATAGTAGTTTGTTGTAGTGATAGAATTAAGAAAGAATTATATTCGTAATGTAACAAGAGTCTCAATTTCAATCAATATCAATGAATATAGTGTGCATAAAAAATAAATCATACATTCAACCTTTTTTTAACATATAATAGTTTTATTTTCTTTTTAGTATTCTAATGTAACAATACTTCCTTATCTCTAAAAGTAGTAGTCACGTGCCCATACTCATTCTCGGTCCGAACATATCAGTTCGGACATATCAGTTATGACATATCAGTTCGAACATATCCAAACTCTTTGAACAATCCTGTCTTTACCTAACTCGGCTATAGATATCTCTTCTCTCGTAATGGGTTGATCAGCACGTCATCAGTCGGTAACCACCAAGGCCCATAAGATCTGATATTTCTTATAAAGCCAACTCAGATCTGATATTCCATGCCATATCACTTCGATTGTGGTATTTTTTTTTTTTATAACTCAAGTATCTACGATTGACATGACTTATTCTGAGTGTGGTCAGTCTTCCCCCTGATTCGACCACCGAATAAATAATGGGTGGCAATAGTTTATACACATTCAAAGTGAACATTTGATACATTGACTTTTGTCAGAATACAGTCACACACCCTACATAGGATCCAAACATAGGACTCCAGAACTCACCGAACAGCGAACATACCCACAGAAAGACAATAACATATAGGAGATTTGAACTGTCGATCCTCCATAAAATGTCCCAAGTTGGGGCAATTGTGGTACCTTATTCATAATTAAATTGGTTTAATTATAAAAAGCGTTGAACACAATTGGCTAAAAGAAAATTTGTGCAATTTCATCAAGTGAGATGTGGTGCTGATGATAGGGGGAAAAGGTGTTAAAAGAATCTAGAAAAGCATATGAAATGTGAGAGGAAAACTATGTACAAGGATATTAACTAGAAATCAAAGGAGTGGATTTTTCTTTATAATTACATTTACCGCTAGTGTAAGTGAACTATGAGTGAGCAGACATTCTCATTCCGCTTGAGACAAGTAATAATTGCATACTACTTAACCATTTAATTAAAGCAACGAGCTTAATTTAAGGATTTTAGGCAATTATTAAATGAAAAGACTGCTCAAGTAAAAGCCAAAATGATGTGAAATAAAGACAGCCGAACCTCTTGTATAATGTCAATCATTTAGGCATTATGCCCTTTTTCTTTGTGTCATCATTACTTGTGCTTCAACTTTCCAATGGTATCAATACCAACACTAATTATGGTATCTTAATTAGTGTAAGAAATTAATGTTGGTAGGCTGGACGCCATTAATGCAAGTTAAAAACTTGGGGTAATAGAAAAGGCCATGTTTCAATCTCATTCTAATTTGATGTTTTAAACTACACTATTGATATTCACAACCAACCTAATAGCTAGACACATACTAATTAATTAGGTACGTTTGCTGATAAATAATTAATATTGTGCATTAAGCAATCTTTTAATTGATTTTTTTTTTTAAAAAAAAAAGAAAATATTTGAAGTGGATAAGCGGACGAAGCTGAAATTACAAAGAAGAAGAAGAAGAAGTAAACCATTAAATAAAGGAAATTTCTAGAAAGAGGATGAAGAAATCAAAGGTCGCAATTATATCAAGGGTTGACCACGGCGTTCTATGTTGACAAAAATTCCTTATGGAGATAATTGACTTTGGTGGTGGAATATTTTTATTAAAGTCACTTTTTCTTCATTTTAAAGCTAATAATAATAATTTGTGTCAATCCCTGTGGATGCGCAGGACAATGAGATCTAAATATAGAGAATGATGATAAGGATATTATATCCTTTCTTCATTCATAGGTAACTCGCCCTCTAAGAATATTATCAACATAATTAGTAAATTAAGTTTGATAAATTAATTGTGATTTTCAATTTGGCTGCTTTCAACTAGACTAGTATTATATAAGAAAGATTGGTTCATACTTTCAGCGCTCAAACCAAAATATAATAAAAAACAAAATGTAGAATCATTACATATGCTATAGCTAATTCAAACAATCTTACATCCTGCTGTGATTTGTATATATACATCATCAACATACACTATGTGAATCAGGCCAAAAAACAAAAATACAAAAAGTAAATTGCAGAATGTATTTTTAGTCACCAAAGTTTTCTTATAGTTACATAATAGTCATCTACGTTTTAAAAAAATAATATAATAGTCAATCAACTTTATAGAAAAATAGACTCTACTCACACAACTACCAAAAAAAAAAAAAAAACACATTTGTAATTGTTGCGAAATTTTGTGAATGCAAATGCATGTTATCGTATATAAGTAATAAAATAATGAATAGATTATCGATCCTACGAGAATTATTGAATTATTAATTATCGAAATTATGTTAACTCTAATTTTATTTGAATAAACGAAAGTCAATATTGATGTTCATGACTACAAACAAAGTCTACCTACACTAACTAATGATGAAATTCAAAAACTTAAAAATCTAGAGTTATGATTTTATCATAATTAATTTAAATTGAATAATTTATCTCATCAATATCAATTTAATTCCCAAGTGATAGTAAAAAATTCTTAAATTATCCACTAGCTTCTCTCAATATCTAATGAAAATATCATCAATTGTTAACCCATTATATTCCTATGTAAATTACAACAATCAACAATTCATTAGATTATATGGTTCTCTGACAAGACTATACAAATCATACAAGTATATTCTTATCTTACATGCAATTTATGATTTTCTACATATAAAACTAGACACATATATCACCTCCTGGGTCAATATGGTTATCAAATCATTTAATTAATGACCAAGTAATTGAAAGCATTAAAAACCATGTAGAAAACTCAACTTGAAAATTAAATTAAGAATTTAATCGATACAAATACTCAAAACATCATAATTAGATTAAATCACAACCTTAGAAAAATAAATTAGTTCATGGTGGTAAAAATGAATAACAACATAACAATATTCATGAACATAATTAATGAGAAAAGAGAAAAATAAAATAAAACTTGAAAGTATGATGGGTTTCTTCCCTTATGGATGTCTTTTTCTCAACTTTTGGAAGAAATATCCCTTCTCTTCTCTTCTTCCTTCTTCTTTCTTGACTTCGTTTTCTCTTCTCTCCCTTTTCCCTTCTCTAAAAATTTGAAATGAAATCTTTTGGAATACTTAAACTTGATAGGAGATACCCTAAAATAGATATAAAATACCATTTTTTCCTTACTTGCCCGGTTGGCAGTGCCTAGGCGCTAATTTGCAGCACCTAGGTATTGTACATTTTGTACTAGATAGACATTGCAGCGCCTAGGAGTTACAGGGCAGCGCCTAGGCGCTATTCTTGCTATCCAAGTTCGATTTCTACTGCACTTATAGCCTCTTTCAACTGCTTTTTCATAAATTTCTAGGCTAAATTGGCTTTTGATGTCTTCATATGAATTGTACTTCTATTCTTGGTATTCGATAGGCTCTTGAATCAACTCAATATAAGATTTGTGAAAAGAGTTATGCTTGAAATACTAAGATGTGTCAAACCAGAAAGTTTTGGCCAAATGCATACTCTTTAACTTAATTTTTCTCATTGAAATAAAATGAATTAAATTTTGTGATAAACATAGAAGTTATAGATATGTCTCTTATCTTTCCAATGGTTCAAGAAAAAAATCAAAAATGATATTGAAGCAAAAAGTTGTGATTGAAATATGAATATTGCTATCAATAATACCAAAAAGCAAATTATTCTAAATTTTAATCAAGTTTTATGTTCCTTTCCATTTTTTCCTAATTTTGCTATTACCTACGATATTTCAAACTAAACATATAAAAAATAACATAAATACTCATAAACTAATCAGAAAGTTAAGTAAATGACACTCAATTAATAGATATAAAATCCACTCGTCAGTAATCACTCACATTTTAGAAAAAGCATATAGTCACTCAACTATAGAAAAAAAATACATTTCTAGCCACTCATCCTAAACTATTAAATACTACTTTGAATTCATAATAATTATTTAAAATAAATTACCAATAGGTAAATTTAAATATAAGAGTTCATAGTAATATTTAATTATAAATAAATATTTACACATATACTTACAAGCGTAAAAATACATTTTAATTGAATATAATAATATTTATCAATGAATTGATGTATATCAATGAATATGTGTATTTACATAAATATATTAATATTTATTAGTATGAGATGAGTGACTAAAAATGTAATTTTATTCTGTGACTAGAAGTGCATTTTTCTCTATAGTTAAGTGATTAAATATGCTTCTTTTATAATTTGAGTAATTAAAAGTGTATTTTTCTCTAAAGTTAAATAACTATATTTTATTATTATGAAATGTGAGTGACTATTATGTACCTATTAGGAAACTTTGGTGACTAAATATGTTTTTGCCAAAAAGTAAACAAGTAGATATAGATATAAAGATCAAATTACTATATTACCCTTCATATAATAATTACGAGTTTATCCAAACAAGAATCCTGTCTATATTGTATTGTTCAAAGATACATATTATTAACTAGACCTTTCAATTCTAGGGAATTTGTAATCACAAAAACAAAAAGCCAAAGCAATCTTTTTTTTATTTTTGAAAGAAAAGACAAAAGAAATTCCCAACATGTACTTAAGTTGTACTGGCAACATCATGGTACCTAAACGCTTCATGTGAAGCAATACATTTCTTCTGATTTCAGGAAATTGTATGTAAGAAAGAGAGAGGGATGAATTGAAAGAGTTGGTTGCTGACCAGCTGGCTATATACTTTGAAAGGGATCAATTATCAATGTTGATAGCGTGCGTACAAAATCTTTTGGAATTTCCACACAGAAAATCAAAGCTGGATGGCATATTCACTTTTTTGCTAAGCCGATTTTATGCTTGTACGCATGTGCAATTCAGACACTTGAATTGAATCAACTCGTACGTAAAATGTACCGCTTTGGTTTCTATAGTTGAAACTTAGCTTGCAACTATGTGTGTGTGTGTGTGTGTGTGTGTGTGAGAGAGAGAGAGAGAGAGAGAGAGAGAGAGAGACAGTTTTGTTTCTTGCTTTTGGAAATGCGATTCCCACACACAGCAGAAACTTCCTCAAAAAGGGATTTCATCAGAAATAGCAAAACAGAAAAGATAAGCGATACGTGTGAATTGTGGAATCTCACGTTAATGAAATAATGGTTGTTGCTCTTCTCAAAATTCTTTATTGTTGATGCTTCATTTGGCCTTTCCAATCTCATCAAATGCTTCATTTTGAGACAGTTAAGCGAGAAAATTAAAATTGTTTTAGTAGAAGAAACTTCCCATACATATGTGAATAATTTTCATCATTTGTGGGATAATTGCTCTAAATTAAGTGATCCAAAGCTATTCAATCACAATTTCCTTGGATATTGCTTTAATAAAGTTTTTTTTAGTACGAGGGAACAAGTTAATTAGTTGCATGATTAGGGTTGAAAGTTATTGGTAATTTGGTTGTTAAGACTCTTTTGAATTGATAATAAACCGAGCTGAACATCTTTTATTGTAATGAATGGTTGAAGGTTGACTTGACTGGCTGAATAAATTACTAAGAAGTAACAGCAATGTTTTCATAATTAAGTTATACTTGCGTTATCATCATGTAATTAAACCTAGGAAACCAAATACTAAACAAAATTTTGTTTTATCATATGGGGCCGAATATTTATCTTTGTCACATGATCCGATCGATCTGTACAAATGCGGCCTCAGTTGACTTTTATAAGAAATGGCCCAAAAGTATAAACTAGTCATAGTTTTAGGCCAAGTTATTGAAATTGGATATCTCTTTATCTTTAGAAAATAGTTGATTAATTTTTCAAATTTGTAACTAAATAACAAGTTTATATGACTAACTTAAATGAATTTTTATAAGAGATCTTTTTACATAATATAGAAAAATACAATTAAAACCAAACAAGCCTTTAGTGCAAACTCTTGGACTAGAGTGGTTAAGAATAAACCCCAAGTATAATTTTTTTAATAATTCTACTCAATGCAACTCTTTTTCTGCGGATACCTATTATCGTTAGCACTTTCGCATTTAATTAGAAAAAAGAGAAACAAGTAATCATATTTTATTTAACTGGGTTATTTTTACCAGAAATATAGAATGGATCAAGAAAGAAAAATGACACATTCTATTTCAATTTGCACAGGTATGTGTTGTATTAGTTGAAACCTAACACAGACATGCAATTTCTGCTGGTTTACAAAAGATGTAGCTTACCTTTTGAGTCTCGCGACAGTTTTGTTGCTTATTGATTAAAGCTTGAAGATGGCTACTTTGGAACCGTAACGGATAGTTCCTGACTAGTAAATGCAAAAAAAGATATATATATATATGTGTATTATACTTGTTTCACCGGCCTTGTAATATTGAGGGAAAGCTTATTAGTTTCTTGAATTTTCTTGATATCTAGCTCCTGGATTTCTCAATTCCTTGCAGCAACGCAAAAGCTTTAATGCTTCATCCATGGTCCATGGAATTTCTTCTCACATCAGAATAAATTTCAGATCATCCATTTGTGTTGGGAAAATAGATCTTAAACATTACCCACCAAATTGATATGATCATCAGTGTCCATAAATTTATTATTATATATAGCAACTTTGAAAATGCACATATATAATGGAATATTGTCACTTCGATTCGATTATCATCGACCAAGTAAACAAAACAGTAACTTTAAAGTGATCAAGAAATGGAATTTCAAGACACTAGCCAAAAAATGCAATCAATGTAGATAAAACGGTTCTTACTGGATAACTACTTGGCAGCTTCCTCATCAACAGATCTAACAACATCAGGTTGAGAACTTGATAAGATTTATACGCCTGTCTTTGGCATACATACCCAAACACCGCCTGCCAGATAATAAATAAAATAAAATGCGACAACCAGCGGATTGGGAGGTAGGGGAGGAACAAAAGACCCTATCTTCTCTAGCTTTTATTATGAACAAGGTGATTAATCAAGAATGCCTGGATGATTATTTCTAGTACGCTTTTTTAAATTCCAAAGAGTGATTGAAAAACAATTAGGAAATGTGTGGGTTTACTAGATTCAATTACAATGGAACTAACGAAAATTTAAGCAAATTTTTCAGGTTCAACTTTCAAATTTGAGGAAGGGATATTTCGCAACACCCAAATCTAGTTTCACGAAAATGAAGATATTTTTAAAATAATGGCTTCTTTCTTCCAAACACTAAGCATACATAACAAACAAGTTAAATCAATATCCATATGAATATGGGATATAATTACGGATATCTCTTATAAGGTTTGGTGTAAATATATATAGCAGCATCTTTTTAGATTTAAATAATTACATTCATTAAACATGACTTTTATCATTAGACATCAACAAAAAAACCAATGAAAATACAATTTTGCTTTTGTGCTGATTGAATATTAAAGGTGTTGACAATATTTTTTTTTTTTGGACTAAATAACTACACAACACCCCCCACTTTGATATAAATATAAATAGGCTCCTTCAATTTTTTGAAATTACGTCTATCTCCTCTAATATTTATTGTAATCTTATATATAATTCCAACTATTTATTATACACTCAGCATCGTTACATTGTGAATATGACAAGTTTTAAATCCCAAGATTTATCTAATTTTACAAACACATCCCTCAAAGTTTATCCATATTTATACGAATCCCTATGAGATTTATTTAAATTATAGTAACTTCTCATGGAATTTAATATTTTTAACTTATGATAATATTTTGAAATTATATTTTATAATATTAATAAGCACATTCTATATTACTTTAATCAAAATTATTTATATTTAAAAAATTAATTACAAATGTCTTTTTTATTTTTTTTTTATCACTTTATCTTTTTTTTTTAAATTAAAGACCACTGTAGTGTTGCTGTTACCACCACATGAACAACTAATCCACTATTTATTTAAAAAACAACTTAAACTTTAGGGTTGACTATGAGGATGATGTTTGCAAGTGAGGGAAAATAATAATAACCCAAAATTTATATCTCTAAATGAAGTATCATGGACATGAATTTGGATTTATACATTTAGTTTGATTTATTGTTTAAAGTGTTTTTAAATGTTTAGAATTCTTTATTATTTTATTAGAATAAATTATAAGGAGTCTAATTATAAAAATAAAATAAAAATAAAAAATCAAGATATGTAATTGTAATGTGACAAATTTTATGAGAGGCCCAATAATTTGAAAACATCAAAAGAGATTTTTGTAATTTTTTAAGAAAAACAAAAGGGTCATTTCATAATAAATGTTATGGTTTTTTAATTGGCGCTAATGTCAGAGCAGGTGATGTTTGAAATTTTGAAGTTGTCTATTTTATTTAAATCAAACATAAGTTTCTGTGAAAACACAATTTCTCGACAACGTGAAGCCAACCAAATAAGGCCTAACATTCCCAAAATATCACCTTTTCTGACTTAGGATAATTGCCAAAATAACCCAAAATATTAGTACACTCGTCCCTACGGTTAATCAAATTTAACACCATTAATTTTTTTTTTCATGAAATTAGTATTGTATTTTATTAATAAAGTAAAGTATATATTAATTATGTTATACTTATGCTTTTATTGTAATATGAAATACAATACCAACTATAATAGCTGATCCAAAGTGACTCTTACCAGACTTTCGAGCAAAAATAAATACTAAAAATATATATTGCCTCAATAGTTCATGACAATTTCAATTTTTCTTTTTTTAAAAAAAGTTCATAAGTTTCACAAAAAGTAATATAATCACACAATTAAATGAACCTATACCCTTTTTCAAGTGCACTTTTAAGGAAAAAAGCAGAAAATTTTCTTAGGTGATGAAAACCAATAAAAACATGGAGAGATGGCGCATTATGAGCAGCAAACAAAAGGACTGCATATAATAATTCTGAGGAGTATTAAAGGCCGAAGACGACCATAAGTTGACGATGTTGGGTCAATTGTTTTGATACAGCACCATCTAGATTTACAAATATTAGCAAAAATAATGGAGAATTTGTGTTATCAAGAATCGAAACTATCATCCAAAGTATCCAAACCTTTGAACCATAGTTCAGTTTCTAAGCAGGAATTCTCCAGTATTCACCTTTTTTAGCGCACAATTCAAAGACCTGATGTTCCACTGCCATATATTTCATGATTGATAGCCCATCCCATCTTAAATGAACTATTTACTAGTAACTGAACATGCTGATTGTCACTTGTTTTATCCAACAGCTAAAAAAAACACACAAAACACAAATCCCCCCAAAAAAACAAAACAAAACAAAACAACATTCTTCAGGTATGTTAAAACTTTATTATAGCAAACAACTTACCATTCTTACCAAAATAAGTTTTATATTTACCCAGGCTTAGGTAACACAAGTTTGCTGGGAATCCAAGGATACGGAAATTTATTAGTACTGCTGCTTTCGTTGCAGCTAATTATAAGATCAGTAGCAGGCCAAGAGTCCTTTAAAGCTTAGCATATAAAGGTTTTCTCTTCTGACGCTGAGCTGATATTGCTTCTGTTAAATCGTCCGATACAAGAACTCCAGAGTTCCATGTAGCAACATAATCCAAACCTTGATCCAATGTCAGGTCTCTGCTTTGTATCAATACTCTCTTTGTTCCAACAACAGCAAGGGGAGACCTTGCAGCGATGCCTACCAAAAACAAAAATACATACCATCATACACTGAACAATTTTTTTCTCTGAGAAATACTTGACTTCTAAATTTAATGGCACAACTACTTTTAAATTCCAAAAGCATTATTTTTCTTTTTCTTTTGCAATAACAGATTCAAACTCCATCTAAACCTACCAAAATTATGCAGCAACCAATTTGACACACCCTCATCACCATCAAAAAGGAAAATGTATTTTCTTGAAACTATGGACTGTGCCAGATCAAGTTAATTTCATCGGAACAAATGTCAAATTTATGATTATCAGATAACACTTCAAATTTAACATATCTAAAGCCGCTGCACTCATACATCTATTTCTCTGGGTAAGCCAGATCCAGATCACACCCTAGCACATACGTGATAATCTGGAATGTAAGAACAAGATTTGAGTCCTTGATAACTAAGCTACCATCTGGTATAGAACAAATAGGCCTTGAATTCTCCAATCCAAGCACAATCTCACACAATGGAGCTCAGAAATCAGTTTTAGAGTGTACTTAATTCCATATAAAAAGTTTCTTGAGAATGCCTAGTGATGATATTGAGGCAACACAGTTATGATGATATATCTTAATAAACTAAGATGTTCACTATGTCAAATCATAAAAAAGCATTTGAATTGCTACAATCCATGTGTAAATTGAAATAATAAGTGGAGCTCATTTATCAAATCCCCTCTAAACTAAAGAAATATGTGCTGTGTAAACAATATGTTAGCATTCTCAATCTGTTGCTTATTCAGATAGATTCACACCCTACGCCAGCTCTCAGTCTATCATCTTCATTGCCAGCCAATAACTTACCTTCAGCAATCACTTTAGCATAAACAGTAGAAATTTCCTCTCCGATGTATGAAGATTTGCCAATAGTTTCATAGTTGACTTAACCATCATAATGTAATAGACTTGTCAAAAATACTAAGCCTAAGGAACATAAAATTGAAAATATCAGCTTTTTTAGATACCTCTTTTCTTTATGCCATTTAGCCCTTTTTATGATGAAAATTCCACCAGAGGAATTAATAAGACAAATCCAAGAAAAAGCGAGAAATACAAAAACATTTTTAAGCCAGCTGCCGGGTCTTTATTTATAAGGAACGGTCAATGTAGCTTAAAATTTGGATAGTAATGATCTGATTCTTGAGTTTCATGTTATAAGGTTCACCTACGCAAAAAAAGCAAATGTGGTCAATTTAAAGCAGTACGTTTAGTAAAATCTGAGATGCTCCTCCATGGATATCGTGTGTACTAAGCCAAGTGGCCTTGCATGATTGGTGACGTAGAACTACCCTTACAGAATTCAGGGTCCAAATGAGCCAAGCTAAGGCCACAAGTTAAAAGCTGCAGTTCAATTCATTCAAAGTATTAAGCTGGTTCAAAATTAATCAAGCTCAACCCAACAAGAAAAATCTCCAGGACAAGCCGATCTACTCCTTTTATGAGCCAGCTATACTACAGCTCAAAATCTAATTATGGCATCTCACTCCATTTCCTTAAAATTTATCCAATCATTTCGAGAGAGAAAATGAATTCACAGTCATGTTAGGAAAGAATACATGAGGTTTCCAGACATTTTCTCACAGAAACTTCCATAATACAACAAAAAATCCTATATTGTAAGGCAACGAACAAAATTAAACCATCACAACAAAACTATCCAATTTTCAGTGTCCATTCGCAAAGTATCAAAAGACCCTATCTTTCTTTAGCTTCGCCAGGCCATATCAAGAATTGTTAAACTACATATCAATCTATTAAATGCAAGAGACATGAGTTTAACGTAACAATTAAATAAAAAAAGAATTAACTTACCCTCAGCAATTTCCTCAACCCCTTTTTCCAAGGCTTCCTTATTGCTAAAAAGCCTCGTGACCAATCCCAACTCCTTCGCCTCCAAACCGGAAAACCTCCGAGCCGTCAAAGCCAGCTCCATGGCATTACCAAACCCGACAATACCTGGAAGCCTCTGGAGCGTCCCGAGATCCGCAGTGATCGCCAAGTCCACCTCTTTCACCGAAAAGAAGGCATTTTCCGTAGAATACCTCACGTCACAGGCGGTAATTATATCAACACCTCCTCCAACACACGCCCCGTGGACGGCAGCAATCACGGGCTTCCTGCACTCCTCAATCGCCGTCACGGCTCGTTGCAAGAACTTTATCTCCCGGCGGAGCTTCTCCCCGGTGCGTCCGGTGTCCGCGGACCGGGTATCTTGAGAGAGGGAGTTGAGCGTTAGGAGATCGATTCCCGTGCAGAAGTGATTGCCGGCCCCGGAGAGGATGATGACGCTGGCTTCAGGGTTCCGGTCGAGGGAGGAGAGAGCGGCTGGGAATTCGGTGAAGAAGTCATGTGAGAGGGCGTTGCCACGTGATGGGCGGTTTATGAACAAATAGAAGACTCGAGAATCGGGGGATTTCTGCTTGATTCTTAGGGATTGGTAATTTTCTTCCATTTCGCTTGCCCTTCAGCCTTCAGTGTGAGTGAGTTAACTATAGTAAATAATGAAATGAAAGAAATTGAAGGAAAAGGAATTGCAGGGGATAAGGAAATTATTGCCGAGAGATATAACGAGACGAGGGAAAGAGGCGAGCCATTTAATACAAAATAATAATTTTGTATTAAAATTAATGAAATTAATCGGATGGTGTTAAAAATATAAGTGAAAGCGTTGGTTTTCAAATTTTAATTTATTTATTTTTAAAAAAAATTATTGAAAGCGTAAATTAAAATTGTATTTTCATATAAAAAAATACAACTCTAACTTGTGCTTTCAGTTCTTTTAAGAGCTTAAGGTACTATTACGTCTTCAAATATAAATATATTTTTTATATATATATTTTAAATATATATATATATATATATTTGTTTTATATATAATTAATATATAAATTTGTGGGAGTGGAGAAATAGGGAGTGAAATGTAATTACGGATGATTGATATTCAATATAAATGCAAATGAAAAAATTAAAATATTTATACATATATTTTAGATAAATATATATAAATATAATTATATATATATATTAGATAAATATTTTTTTATTATAATAATAAATAACATAAAGTTATGTTGTTTAATTTTTTTTTTTTTACTTAAGTATATGTATGTAAATATTTTAATAAAGATAATAACAATACTATTTTTGATTCATAAATCACACAAATAATTTTTTTGAATAATAATTATAATATTGAATTTAAAAGTTTTGAAAAATATAAGAATAAAAAAAATATTAAAAATGACTATCAGTGTCACACGTGCGTCGCTGGCGTTGTCGTCTACCTCGACGGGAAGTTAATAATTGTTTTTTCTACATTATAATTCAAAAAAGTTTTTCAATTTAAAGATGATTTAAAATTTAATTTCAATACTTAATTTATTAATCATAATATTTAATTAATGTGAATATAATTAATTTTTATTATCATTTGTACATGTTAAAATGTGGTTTTGCCATAAATTTGTGTGTTTTTGTACTATTTTTTATTTTACTCATTAAACTTTTATCTACTAAAGTTCTTTTATGATATTTATTCAATATTATTATTATTTATTATTTATGATAATTATTAAATACGATTATTAGTTACTATTACTTATTACTCATCACTTTGCGAAAAACTTAAGTATTTCTTATTTGTATTATTTCCTCCATATATATTATTATATTATACTTTAACACACCGTATGTACATAATAGAGTTAAAATATTAACTACTTTATGTTATTTATTTTTTTACACTATAATTATAAATATTTTCTAAAATATCAAAAATCAATAATTTAAGTATTTATTCTGTGCATTACTATTACGTATTTGTTATGTTGATATACTTCAATCATAATATTTTATTTATAATAAATTCAATAATTAACAATATTGAATTTTACTAGAGTAATAGATGATGCGAGTACCTCTATCTCGACACGGGTGCATTTACTAGCTATACTTTTACATTTTATGATATTTCTCATCCACATATGTCTAGTGTAGCAGATGAGGCAGGTCCATCCACCTCGACACATCGTGTATCACACGGTTTGGATAGCACCGCCGACTATTATGTGCCTCAACAGGCATAATCGGATGACTCATTCACTCCGTATTGGAGTATGCCACCATTTACAATGTCATTTTCTATACTACTTAGTTCAGATTTAGACATGACGCAAACACCGTTTGTTCAACAGCATTTAGGACACGATTCTGGACGTGAAGATTTTATTGTCTCGCCTGTTGCATTTCCACATTTAGACAGCGACTATCATGATCGTAGAGAGTCGACCTCCACAACTTCGTCAGGTCGGCCGACTTTCAATTTAAACTATAGTACATATGTTGATAATTCGACCCCAAACCAATCATCTCCAAAATGTAAATATTTCTTCATCAACAACTACAAAAGCCAGAGGCAAAACCTGTTGATTTGCATCTATTCCCACAACAATCAACAACTTGTGTTTGTACTTTGTGTAAAGATGTGTTCCATCAATACTTATTAATTTATGACAATTTTGGAACCCATCGATACATGGCTTGAATGCCCAAAATACATATTTCAATATTTTCTTTTCTGCGAACTCAGTGTCGATGTGATGCCACTCCACAATTGTGCCTGAATTCCATTTTTACAGAGCTCCCAAATACTTAGGCAATTTCCTAATTGAGCTCTCTCAAGTTCCATAAACATTTTTCCTTGCGCGTTTCAAACCGTACCAGGCCTTATAATATGAAATTTCATACTGATACTTCTCTTTCACATTTTGTTGGACATACTTAATCTCATAGGTCGGGTCACACTAAACTATGCTAGTAAGCAACCTTGTGATTATGTTTTTACATAGGTTGCGATGATCTACAGACACTGAATTCATAAGGCAGGTATGAGGGCCTCCCCACTTGGTGATTTTCCACAAATCGAACTTTGTTTTCAATGATGCTCGAAGCCGCCAATTACATCACGTGGTCGATGTACTATGGCTGCATTCCACTTTTCATAATTTTGGTGTACTCTCAACCACCCGATACTTACGTCTAACAATTCGTATAGAGTAATCTTTAACTGAAACTTGGAGATTTTTTTTGTCTTTGAATACCATACCCTTTTCAAACTCTCCAATACTAGAGTCATAAAACTTTCTTCTATTTGGAATATTAATAGAATCAACAACTATTTTTGGGTAATATGTGGTGAAGAATAATATAGTACGATTAGAGTCATATTCATTTGTTATTGAGGGCATTAAGGTATAAACTGGCACTTGATGTTGGGATGAGTTGCCCTCATCATGTTGCTCATACATCTCTTCCAAATCATCAATTTCGACCCCATCACCATCATCATCACCATCATCTTCATCAGCAATTTTATCGGGTTCGAAATTAATATATTCTTCAACACCAAAACTGTCGATAAGTGGCTCGGATAATTCATCAGTGTATGCATTATACGGCTCTGTATTTGTACCTTGAAAATACTCTTGACCAGAGCTTGAAGCACCTGCATTAAACTCATTGATGCCAACAATTGTCATACATTGCGTCACTGTAGTCATTTCAAACACACTATCTCTTAAAAATGATGCATACTGATAATACTCATTGCTTGTTAGTATTTCAGGCACAGTATTGTGAACATTTTATTCTGCCTCAACATAAAATTCTACAAATTGATTTTTTCTTCCCGGATCTAAGAAAAATTTCAATCATTCGTCATCAATTATTGATATTAGTTGTGACACATTACCGCAATAGTACTTACTAAATAATTTCAATAAGAACTGTTTATCATCAACGCCCGTAATCTGATACACTTTCAATATTAATTCAAAAAATCTTGTCCTAGAAGACATTCTCCTCGCTCTAATTGCAGGGTGATCATATGTCACTGAATTAGCATCTTGTATAATTTGACCACCAAAGTATACCAGAATATCGATGTTATTTCTATTTGCCATAACTACATCAAAATAGGTATTAATATTTTAATTTTAAATAATAATTTCAAAGATATAATATTTAATTAAAATTATCATAATTGTGAGAAAGATTCTCTAAATAGTTCAATAATTTTTAACTCACATTTTCAAGTCAAATAATAAATAACAAATATAATATACAAAAAAAATGCAAACATTAGCTTCTCCACAGATAAAATATGCTATTAAAAATATACTTGCATATATCATTATAAAAAATAATATTAATAATATTTCAATACAACAAAATTTATTTTTTCAATATAATAATACATCTACTTTACAATTATTACAATAAAATATATTCATTATAATTGAATTATGATACCTGTAAGTCACACTCATAATATGATCTACGTCATATTTTAATTTATCGCGTACTAACCTGAACAAAAATATATAAATGTTAATTAGTAAAAATTTTTTAATTAAAATTTTTTTAAAAATAATAACAATATTACTTACCGAAAGAAGTGAAAATAGACATCAAGAAGGTAGGGAATGGGAGAATCTAAAAAATAAAAGAAAAAATGACGAAAAAAAAATCGACAAAGAGAGAGAGAGGGAGAGAGTAATGGGGGAAGTTGGTGGGGGAAGAAATGGGGAAAATGGAGGAAATGAGGAGGGGAAAGGTGGGGCTCTAATGGTGGAATGGGGAGGCGCGCGGGAGGGAGGGGGAATGGGGAGAGGAAAGGAGAGGAGAGGGGAGGGGAAGGAGTATCGATCGGCTTAAATGCCGACCGAAGGCGCAACCTGTAGTTGCGCCTTCTCTCTCCACAGGAAGCGCAACCCAATGTTGCGCTTCTTGCGTGAAAGTGCAATTCTCACATGCACTTTCATATATTTTTTTACAACTCTCGTCAAATCACAATAAAATTTTTTAATTATTTTTTAAATTTACTATTTTTTATTAAATTAGTCGAAAGAGACTGTGGTATAGGCTATATTGACCAGTCAGCCCAAATAACTAGTAGTGATCGGTGGACTAGAGCATAAAACAAGGAGCTCCAATTCTGGCCCATTACTTCAAGTCGGCATAACTAACACATAATTCTGGCCCATTACTTCATGCCATTAATTGAGGGGAAAAAATATATATCAGATGAGAATAAAAATTCAAATTGAAGACAATTGAATCAAATAGAAAGTGATTTAAGTCTTTTAGACAATTCTTTGTCAAAGAAAAGGTGGGTATCATCTAAAAATAATAAAATAATTTAATCTACAAGAAACCATAGAATGATGGATAATTTAAATAGGATAAGTAGTAGTAGTAGTTGTTATCACATGTTTCAACCATGGACTCAATTATTTAAAATCAGTTGAGCCTCCACAAATGGACTCAAATGAGTCAAGTAAATTACACCTTTAAATTTGAACCATTTTGAAATGAAATCATTGCAAGTTATTTAGCAAGATCTGGTACACAGGTGTGTTAGACATCACATCATTTTTTCAAATTTTTATAGACACCATTTGTGTATAAACACAATATGAAAATAGTATAATCCTAATATCCTAGTAGCAAGTTTGGTTTTCACAGTAGGTCAATATGGATGCAAATTTTCTCTGTTACCCTATCTTGTCTCAAGTCAAGACAACCTTAGTACACCATAATTGTTGTCTATTTTGTCACGTACCTCTGGCTAAAATTATGGCTAACTAGTTAGGCTTCAATTTTGGTCTAAAACCACAAAAAAAAAAAAAAGGAAAAAAAAAGGCAGGTAAAAAAGTGATAGTTCCTCTTAATTATAAATGGGATTTAGATAAAGGAAAATATATATACATATATATATATATTTATATATATTTTTTAATTCATACAAGGCTCTTACAACGGGGGGTGGGGACGGTGTTGGAGAAAAGTAAAAATGTGAATCAAATGAATTATTAAGCTGTAACCAGAAAATAATTTCAAGCTGCACAAACAACTAGTACAGGTGATTCCAGCTGCACGTTCACTTGGCTTGGTTCGACACTTATTGCGCAAGGTACACAACTTTCTTGGCGATCAGCCTCTTCATCCTTGTTCTCCTCTTGAATAACACTAATCTTGTCTCCACATTTTTTAGAATCAACTGGATGTACTTCAGGGGTCCCTACCACCATGATATTTATTACATGCTCAGGCAATTTTTTCTCTTCAATCTCGGGCTTCACATTTCGGAAAATTCCATATAGCAACATTTGTAAAAGCCCCAGGAAAAATCCCAGCACATTTGGAAGCTACATAAATTGATCAACCAATCAAACATAAATAAATCAATTAAACAGACCAAGTTATATTTCTATATACATAAATAAGATTTGATTAATGTTCGCAATGGATTTTTTACTTACCGCAACACATAAATCCTTTTGAAATAAACCATAGGCAAACCACACGACTGCACTCAATGTCAAGAAAAATGACAAGGGGAATGGCATGAATTCAATACTACGTGTTCGGACAACTTGAAACTGGAAAAAAAAAAAAAAAAAAAAAAAAAGAAATTTAGCAATTGAACAAAGTGAAATTTAATGAACACATTTTCTGTGTAAGTTTTTTTTTGGCTTGTACATGTAATTATAATTCCTTACCACAATGCTTAAGGGAGCTGCAAAAACACTCACAGAGACAGCAACACAAATCCATCCAACCACATGGACTCGGTTCTGACCTTCGAATATGAGGAAGGTGAGCAGAAAAATCAAAGATAATAGTCCCACATTCATAAGGCCAAATAGCTTGGCAGTGTGACTCTGCAAAAATTATTGACCAAAACTGGTAAATCTGAAATCAAATAATTTTAATAGGAATGATATTGAAATGGCATTTGTAAGATGATTACCCTAGCCTTTTTTGATGCATAAAAGAGGTAAATGAAGATGTAAATAGTCTCAATAATGCATCCGAATGAGTTGATTGAGATTAGAAGAATTGCATTTGTCTTGAGGAATGCATAATACATCCACAACATCGCAGAGAAAAGTGCAACTATATAAGGTAGTGAATCGAATCCCATTGTTGATTTTTCCTTACAAATTCGTATAAAGGTGGGCCTGCAAGAAGAAAATTATTATTGGTATAATCTAATTAATCTTCCATCAATGGACATGAATCAGTTCTGGGATTTGTTCAAAAAGAGTAACAACAAAACGAAATGAGCACTTACAGTGGAGAAAGGTACACAAAGATTGATATAATGTTACCTGCACCACGAAAACAAATGTCCATTTCAGCAATCCAACGGGAAAAAAAAAAAAACAGGAATTTTATTTTCATCAATGATTTAGCTCAACAAAGTATCAGCCATCTTTTCTTTTTTCAAAGAGAGAGAGAGAGAGAGAGAGAGAATAAGAATGATTTTTCTTCATGTTGTAAAATAGATAATCATACTTTTCAACAAGAACAATGCCTGCATGATTTGTATTATACTTTTGATCACTGTGGAAGGTTAATCATGCAAATTATATTGGCCAAGAAAAGTAGAGAACCTACAATAGGTTGCTCCTTTTCTTCTTTTTTTTCCTCCTTTGCCCTTCTCTTAGAAAATCCAAGTTTATGCATGTAACAATTGTCACATAGAAAGTAAGAAAATTAGCTAGTATTTATCAATGGCAATGACATGCAAGCGATTTAAAGCTTCTTCTTTTCTTTTCTTTTTTTCCCCCCGAAAATCACAGTTTTTTTGACAAAAAAAATGGATGAAAGGGAGCAGCAGGGGGAAAAAAAGAAAAGAAAAACAGAAAAAGATAAGAAATAGGTTAAAAAGAGTTTACTGCATTTTTACCTATGACACCAAATGTAAACGCCCATGGGTGGTGAATGTCAAAGATAGCCATCTGTGTTTAGACAAAATAATTTCACCCTCTCTGATTAAAATGAAAAAAAAAAAGAAGCTACAGAAGCTGCAGGGTCTCTTAAGAAACCCTTTGCTAAATGCTTCTTTGCTCTCTCTAAAATGCGCACTCAGGAAATGGAAGTCATGCAGCTGAATGGAAATGTGAGAAGAGTGGAAGAGTAGTTATATAGGAGGTGAAAGAGAGAGAGTTCCGCATTGAACTCATATTTGTTGCATGACAAGTGGAATCATTAGTAGGTGGCGTACGATTAAATCATTCACCAAACAAATACACACACACACACACACACAGGCTGCCTCACGTGCCCTTGCAATCGCGTGCGTGAGTTTAGCCATCTAACACTTCATTCCTACGTTGGATATATAATATACTTACTTGTTTGTATCTACTGCACAGTTTCTAATCACAAACCCTTCCCTTATCAGCCTTGATTTCTTGATTTCTCCATTCCTTTGGGAACCTGATTTGTCATGGTCTATATTTAACTCAGCATCAAATCTTGGTGCAAAAAAACTATCAGTTTTTCGAATTTTGCCATCAAGAATAATTCTAGGGTCTCCTACGCATGAACCCCTTTTTTGTATTTTCTTTTTAGCAAAATGGTTCACAGTCATAATTTGTACGAGTGTTAATTATATGTTTAATTCAAACTACACAAGTAACGCCTATATTTTAGTGTATATATGTGGTTGCTCTTTATGAAATACAAATATTAAATGAAGTAGATGTAGAAATATTCATAAAGATTATTATTATTATTATTATTATTATTATTATTATAGACTAGCTAGTGTGAAAGAAATATGGACAATGAGAAGGTGTTGGTCACGGTGGATGGTGATTTTTGGTTAGTCCCATAATCCCATAAAGCATTTTGCAGTGGAGAAAAGAAAGGGCTCAATAATTCACGTGAGATAACCTCCCACAGAATGGAACTTTTGTGGCGTGTTTATCGTCTGAACTCTTGTGCAAAAATTTAAGCTGAAAACACGCACCCTCGAATCATCACCTTATGGTTTGTCCTTTTGCCACACCGCCTACACTCTATTCCTCAAGTTTCTGTTATTGTTTTCTAGTGTTGGTTCATTGCCCCACCATCATTTTGGTTTCAAGAAACCAAAAACAACGTTAAAGGTTAATTTGCTTTTCTATTTCTTGATTTCTTCTAGGTGAAGCCCTGTTTGAGCTGTTACGTACGTAGTGAGATATGTCGTGAACGATATATTCTCATCAATTATGATGCTGTTACTTTATTTTTATTTTTTTTGTTTCCATTCGGAGTTTGGATGTATTATGTGAACGCTAGGTGGATCCACAAATTTTGCATAGTTACGTAAGCCAAGTATGAATTATATGTAGCTCGCAACCAGCTCTAATTTATTTTACTTATCTAATTTTTCCCTTAAATTTTAGTGTTTATGCAGGATGCAAAAAGATGCCCTATAATTCTAATAGTACTATATATTGTAGGGAAATAAAATTGATCAGATGTATGACCAGTGTGGTTGCATTGAACATAAACCATAATTATACGTGTCGTGTGTGACTATTTAATTATCATCATAGTTTTTGTGTTTTGGGCTAAATATTGCAGCAAAAGTGAATACTCAATTGTGGAAAAGTGATGTAATTCACAATATGAAGTTTGCATTGTCTGTGTCAAGCAAATAATTGTGCTGACGATAAGAATGTATGATTGGAAAGAATTTGGTCAAAATTAAAACAAATTAATCAGTCGACAGTAAGATTAACATGGATGGATGAAATGCAGCCGTCTTATCATCAGTAAATGACTGTAGATGGTGGTATGATATTTGTGGTATATATGTGGTGTTTAATGATCAGCTGGTGGAACCCCTATCATGGGATCTTGAACATGTGGCTTCATCACCAATGCTACATTTCTCCTCAAAACGTGTAAGAATATTTAAGTGATTTTCTCCATAGCTCCCATAAACAACCAAAACATATGAGACTCAATACGTACTAAGAATGCTTGTATCAAGACATGACATCAATTAGTGTGTGTGCCTGCGTGTGTGGTGGTGGTAGGGGGATGCGTACATTTGTTCGATCTTCATATTGCCACCAATGCAGAGCAAACAAGAAGTTCAAAAAAGACAATAATGAAATTCATTTTTTATTATTATTATTATTATTTTGGAATTTAACAAGCTCTCACATAGAGAAAAACTATCTCTATATACCAAATAAATCGTGATAATCTTAATCACGATCAAGGAAAGACAATATACATATATATATTTGTAATTATAAGAAGCTTCGTTTGGTAGAAACTAGAAAGCAAAGTGTTCATAAAAGGAGCAGTCGTAGGAGATTAATTAAAAAGTCAACTGGCCAGTGAGGAACAAATTAAGGGTTGATGCTTATGTGGGTTAGTATTGCCCAAAATCATGAGGGTTGTGGTGAACAAGGAAAAGAAATGAGGCCGTTTGATATAAAACTGTGGAAGGCAGCTAATAGAAATGAGGATGAGTGGAAGTTGGTAAAACTTTAAATTACGTGCAAGGCAGAGTCCATAATATTCGCCTTTATCTAAGCAAATCATAGACTGCTTACGTGCATGGCACCTGGAAGGATTATTCAATTTGAAGGGGAATTGAATTAGTTTTGTTACGAGAGAGAGAGAGAGAGTACTCTACTAGTGTTTTTCACAATCATTATCTCTATGATTAATAGGATGATCAGCGCATCATCAAAATTTGATTTGATTTAATTATTTACTGCAATTAGCATCATTATGGCATACATTAGTGGAGCAACAAATATATATAATTATGAGGTATAATCATACAAAAACAGCCGTGCAAACCAGGAGAAGTGATTTTATAAGGTTCATAAACTTATAAAGAGGCTGCTACTCATGGCAATAAAAAGAAATTAAAATTCAACAAATAACTAAATAAATAAGGTCAATAGAATTGTAGATTAAATGACAACTACTTATCATATAAAGACGGTGTGTTAACATGCACAAAAAAGAATAATCTCTTAGTACGGAGCTATTAACAAATCTTTTAAAAAAAGAAAAACGATTATCAAAGTTTGATGATAACATTATTAAAATCAAACCTTGAATATAGAGAGCCTGAATTTTTATCACTTAAAAATGTTGACAAGTTAAATTTCAAATTTGAGATATTATATTTAAATCCTTAATTCCCCATCTGCCCCGCCTCCAGATCTGTGATGCCAAAAGTAACCTCTAATTAAATTTGTAATGGACTTGATGAGTTTGGATTTGATTATGTGAAGGAAACAAAAGCTAAGATGATTAAAATAAACTAGTAATATCTTTTTATACTTTCCCTTCGCCCAAATTCTAACCCTAAGAATAACTAAAAAAACTGGAACACATTTTCCTTGCACAATCATCTAAAGGTTCTGAAACTTAATGTGATAAAGATCTATTGTTTTCAAAATCAGAAAGAGGAACCATATTTATAATTATTCAAAATCAGGGTTATACTAACATCCAGGTTCTATGGTGTAGTGGTTAGCACTCTGGACTTTGAATCCAGCGACCTGGGTTCGACTCCCGGTAGGACCTTTTAGTTTTCGGTTTTGATTTCTCACAAAGATTGAGAAATTTTACATTTTTCTCAATGGCGAATGCGATTATCAGCTTAAGTTTCTTCTTGTTTTCACTCTTCATCTTTACTTCCTTGGAAGGTATTTCTGTCTAAAAGAAGAAAAAAAAATAAAAAAAAATGAGTATTTTTGAGGAAACAGTCAAATACATAACAATTAGTAGAACTCTCTTCCTTGATAAAATTAGAAGTGATTAAAGGTGCTCAATTAAGAGGTGATACACTGTATTCTTAAATCAGTCTTGGAACAATTCCATATTGTGAGTATTGGGATGACATGAAAAACAAATTTTAGCAGACACACACAAAAGCAAAAGCAAAAAAACTATTATAAGTGGTGGATGGGGACGGACACCAAGGAACAAAGATCGAGGGCTACTCCCAGTTCTACAACCCAATCTCTCTGGTTCAGTTCATCTTTTGATCGAGGGCTACTCCCGGTTCTACAACATGTTTTTTTAACTGTTGGGGAACCATTCAAGGATTCCTATACGATAAGGCCACTGCAGATATTGAAGTTACTGGTGGGGAATCCGGATATACATTTTATAGAGTTCTTGTTTCTTCATGCCAAAGGGAGAAAATAAAGTGTCTTACGATTTTAGACCAATTTTGATTTTTTATCACCAAAATTATGAATCCAGAATCACAGGGCGGAAAATCAGAAACAAAATTAGTTGAATGTTACAGAAGAAGATTGCAAACACCATACTTTTTGGATCCCTCCGAAGGCGTTTACCCTCAAAACTTGTCAATACGTCCACAGCTTCTGCTCATTCTTCTACCTGTAAAAATATACACCCCTATGCTATCTTCTTCATTGTATGAAAAGGAGGACAAACATGAGTAAAGAGTTCAAAAAAATGGAGACTCTTTATTTTTTTTCGTATTAATTCCATTCACTGTGTGATTCCACCACCAAGCTAATTTAGGGGAAGATCTGGTAGAAAATGGAACCTTCAACTGCATTACAAGTACTACCCATAATTCCCATCAAAACTACCCTGAGCATTTTGTTGTCTTTTTTCCCGCCAATTTTCACCCCACATTTTAGCCTCTGCAACAGCTCTTTGCCTGTCCAAGTCCCGGTTTAAAATTTTTGCAGTTTCTCTTGGAGAATCATCCCTCTCGGAACCTTCCAAGTCCCATTTCCGTCCTGACCCTCCACCTTCGTCAGTCCTAAATATTTTTCCACCTCGCTCATCTTTGCTTCTTTTATCATCCTTATCCGCAGCAGTTCTGCTGCTCTGACCAGGAGCTACACTGGGATCATACGCCTGGTTTGCCAGGTAAGAAAGGGCAGTGACCACATCCCCGACCAGGGGACGCGCGGCAGCCTGTTCTTGGGTACACATGGAAGCCACTGCTAGAGCTTGATAAAGGCCACGCATTGGAAACTTACCTTGCAGCCTTGGATCAGCAAGTTTTGCAAATTTTCTGCGGTCATTGAACAACGGCCGCGCCTGCAGTACATGAATATCATGATGGCAAGTCACTAGACTAGTATGACAATAAAAGATCAAGTGGGTTTACCCATGCAACAAGGTTTTGTTCTCCCTGTCGAAGGGTGCTGTCAATGGCTTTACGCCCAGTGATCAGCTCTAAGAAGACTACTCCAAAACTGTACACATCAGACTTCACTGTTAATTGCCCAGTCATGGCATATTCAGGAGCACAATAACCGTACGTTCCCATGACCCTTGTGGATACATGTGACTTGTCTCCTGTAGGACCTAGCTTTGCAAGTCCGAAGTCAGAGAGCTTTGGAGAATACCCTTCACCTAGTAATATGTTGGATGACTTGAAATCCCGATATATAACTGGAGGTTTGCCTTATCATGGAGATACTCCAATCCTTTGGCTGCACCAGCTGCTATCTTCATTCTTGTGATCCAATCCAGAGGCTCTTTATCAGGTGGAAGATCTAGGCAAAGATTATTCATATCTAAGCATCAATTTGCATTGCAAAGCAATACTGGCAATAATGAAAAATGTGGGCAAACTGTTATCTCCTGCTCTCAACCACAACGCAATATTCATCAATAGATGACAATAAGTGCATCATCTCACATTTTCGGTTCACAATACAGTTAATAAAATAACACAAAAGTCCAAGAATAAACAAGGATATGTGTGTTCCATGGCACGCATGTAATTGCTTAACGTGCATGTCTGTGCGAGAGAGAGGGGAGACAGCGAGTCACATGTTTTTACTCTATAAAATTAAACAAATTGATAAATTGTGATATGCTGCACTTGGTAATATTTACAATGTTGCTTGCATCTAATTTTCTATTAGCATATTTCCAGATGCAATTAAAAGAAAATGGTGATGACAGATCAATTAAACCAACAACAGTCTGTTAGATAATTAATATATTTGACTTCCCCTACAACAGTAGAAAGCAAAAGTTTTTATCATCCAATGGAGTTAAGAGACAAGTAGAGTGGCTGAGAGAAAGTACTTACAAGTCTATGGTTGAGCAATAACATAAATCAAATAAATGTGATTTCACATTATAGAAGGCAAATAAAAATAAAGGAAAATGACACTCATGATAACCTGCCTGACCTTTATTTCAATAGAAATAACTATATGTTCTCACTAAAATCTTTTAGAATCCTTGACCTGTGGGACAGCTAACTTTGTTTGTCAACAAAGATAACTCTTGCTAGGAAACCTTAGTTGCGAACGAGGTCTCAATTCCCAACTTGTGGGCATTTAAAAAATAAAAAAAAATTGCATAGAGTAGTCCTTTAAATAATTAATGCCTTAGGTTTGAATCATGTACTGATTCATTTCATCAGTTGTGTCCAACTCCAAACAGATGATATGATTTCCAGAGTGTGAGCATGCAAAATAGTTCAAAGTTTAAGACTCATGCCCTTCAGTAGGCACACAAAAGAAGATATCCTTGCACCTTAAGTCCTAAACACAGGGGATAAGGTAGCTCAATTTGAAATCTTCAAGTTCAAAATAGAAAATGCCTTTTAAAAGAACATATCAAGACTAGCAGGTCCATCAATCGTCATTTACAAAGTGTCCTGTGCATATAAAGTTTTTAATGGTTGCTGGCATCTTTAAGCAACAGGAGGCAATGAACAAGTTTCCTCATGGAAATTATCTGAGTTTTGTGCTTCGTTTGATGAATAAGTATTAGGACCCTTATTTGTAACTATGAAAGGGGATGGGGTCGAAGCTTTCTAAAGCTCATAATTGTAACTACAGCATATTACTAACATAAAAACAAGATGCTGTACACCATACACATTGTATCTCTCCAAAGCAAAATCAAGTCTCGAAAAGAAAACTATGGTCTAATAAACACCACACATCTAATACGTTTTTAGGGTAAGGTCAATTATCAAACATCCAATGTTATTCGCAACACACAAAGATAAGAAACTATTTTTGAAATTTATGTAGAAAAGAAATCTGAGCCACAATAATAGAACAGTAAGCCAAAAGTTACCATGGAGGCGATCTTCCAATGATCCCAAGGGCATAAATTCATAAACAAGAAGCCTCTGATCCCCATCAGCACAGTAGCCAATCAAATTCACCAAGTTAGGATGATGTAGAAGCCTAAGCATGAGAACCTCAACCAGAAATTCTCTATTACCCTGAAGCCCATTCCTATCCAACTGCTTAATAGCAACAACCTGCCAAATGAAGTAAAACTTTTCCATAAAAGCAAGCAAAAACATCTATATCACTGAAGAAAAGTCAAAAGTAAGCAAATGCAAGTTATCTAGGTTGATATATGATGAAGGATGGAAGTGATTTTACTTTCGCCTGCATGTCTCTCAGAAATGACAGAAAACTCACTGTCCTCATACTTTTATGTGACTGTAATTCAAGATAACTGGACTCTATCCTACTCCTAGACCACCAATCAAGCAAATCAAAAAACATGTCAACGAATGATTAATTGACCAACTGGCCAGATGAAATGGGCAATGAACACCTATGCTAATACTTTTTTCTCAATTTATTTTTTATAGTTGCTAGGAAGTACCTTTCAATATAATCTTTTATATAGTCTACATGTACTTTGAGCAGTCTTGTGCTGCAATGCCTACAAGTTATTTTATACAAACACATGCAGATAAATTAGTGCGCACACCAGCATCTGCGTAAAACACATATGCAACAGAGCATGGAGAAAGACACCATGTTGAATAGTGAGTCATGTTTCGATTTGATTTTCCAGGAAGTGATACCTAGGCTGAGCAGCAGTCTCCCAGTCACCCAGACTGTGAGTCAAACTATTTTTCAAAGGATTCCAATTGCAAAAGAACTTAGGCAATTATGGTTGCAATATGATTAACTAAAATCTTCTCTTGCAAACTTTGCAAAGCCAAAAACACTACTTCTTATGACAATGTGGTGCACTAATTAAAACAAATCTAATAAGCCTCAAACGCCTTCCAATAAGTTGCCAATAATTCGGGGACGAAACCATCCCTTTTGAACCAGAGAACAAAAATTCTTGCATGACAATATTCATATCCATGTATTAGCAAATAAAATTAGCAAAGTTAAGGAAGATTATACCTGACCATTTGAAAGCCTCCCTTTGTATACACATCCAAATCCTCCTCCTCCTAAGAAACATTCTGGTCTAAACTTATTTGTTGCAGCAGCTAGCTCATGGAAAGTAAATGTTGGTGCAGCAATCTGAGCATCAGGCAAGTCCTTCGGCCCTGATGATTCCTTCCTTGGACCAACATTGCTCCTTGATTTTAGCCTATCTGCACCTGCAAGTTGCAATCATAACCAGCGCAGATCCATTAGAATTCATAAATCCTCAACAATGGTATCAGAGAGCAAATATATTGACATAAAAAGTGATGAATTAGTCACATGGTGAATTAACAGATTAGGAGAAAACTGTTGGTTGTTAGTAAACAAGTCACAGGTTTTTGTTAATCAATATACTACACCTAAATTATCAATAAACCAACTGCTCTAACCAAAATTTGCAGGATTGGCTTATGCTGGCGAATGAAGGAATTCATCTGTCAAATAATTTAGATTTCCGAAATTGCAACCAGATAAAAAATAGTAACCACAGCCCCCCATTAGATCTAATTTCCTAATTGAAAAGACAGAGAAAAAGCAAGCAGTTTTTTATCTACTCCCATCATAACATTATGGTGTCCACATCAAACTGAATAGAGGAAAACCAATCCAGACAAATCTGATAGAGGAAAATCAATTACAGTCCCAAACTAAACAGAAACCAATGAAAAATTGATAAACCCAAACGCAGCGATCAGATACAAACCACAGAAAACAAAGAAAATCACAAAAAAAATGAAGACCGAAATGCACGAATGTACTAAATGAAGATACTAACCAGATGATAATCTTGATACATTGGAAGGGACATTTGAATGGGCTTCCTTGTGATCATCTCTCTCTTTATGCGGATTGAGCTTTTCCTCTTCCCTTGAATCAAAACAAGGAAAACAACCCATTTACCTCCTTCAAAGATTAAATCTTTATCAAACCTCTTTCTTGAAAAACCCAAATGCACAGCAAAATCAATCAATCTCTTAAGTTCTTCCCAAACCCATCATAAATGCCAAAAAAGATTTACTGGGTACGCATTTAATTCGATACAAGTCCAATCTTTATTATCGTTACCTATCCAACTGATCAACTAACTAAGACAAGAGATAAGATTTCAGATGACTAGGAAAAAGGAAAAAAAGAAAGTTAACATAAAAACAAAGACTCAAACAAAAGAATATTCGATACTTGATACAAGTTGCGGAGCTATAACAAGAACAATAGCAAGAAACAATTTTCGGAAAAGTTCCTGTAATTCAGTTTTGGTAGATTTTAGTATCTATAGATAAAAGCAGTGTTGTTGCGAGAGAGTTTTAGCCGGTTTTGTCTTAGGCTTTTCATTTCATTCAGAAAGTTTATAGACAAAAGGACCAAAATCCCTCTCTGTCTCTCTCTAACACTGCAAAACACATACATTAGTGTACGCAATTTTACATGTGTAAATAGTATGCATGTATATGCTCAATGGGCGGAACACGTACTTCTGTCCATGTCTTCACATACACACTTTTCCCACCACCCTTTGACCAAATAATTGTAGCGCAGTGAACTCAATAACCTCCGCCATTTATAGTGTTCTATCAAAAAGATTGGATTTTGAATCTTTGGCTGTGCATTTTAACGGAATCCCATTCTGATGCTGAATTATTATTAGGGGTGAATTAACCGACCGGTAGTCAACTTTGAAAATGGACACTAAACCCCATTCCGTTTGTGGCCCATTAGTCAACTCACAGTATATTCTTAGGTATCATTAATTTTTCTAATTTTAATCATTTGAGTAAAGTAGAATAAATTAGACTTTACCCCTTTTAAAAATTTAGTTTTCTTTCCATCTTTCATACTTTGTCCCTTTTAAAAACTTATTTTTCTTTCTATCTTTTGATCTTTAATTTTAAATAATTATCTCATATGAATATATTGCTCAGATCGATATAGGAAGACTTTCTTTTCCTTCTACTTAATTTTTCATTTTTTTTATTTTATTACACATTAAACTGAATAATTGCTCTTGAATCATTCAAAAATTAAAGTCTATGTTTTTTTTTTAACATTGGCGAGTGATTTCTTAGTAATGTGCCCTATGCTTCATTATTTTTTATTGAAAATAATACCTTGTTCTTTAGTCCTTCCTATACAATTGTAACTATGAAATTTAATATCTAAGCTTTTATATGCCTCATTCACTTGAATTATTTTGAATTTTTTTTAGACTATAAAATTAAAATTTAAGCATGCGTAATCACAGACAGTTTTATTTTAGAAAGTGTGAAAGATAATTAATAGAATTGTTATTTATTATTTATATGGAATATGTGATACAGGAGTTTTATATACTAATTAGTTAGTATATAATTGTTAACATATATGTTTGTATGTGGTGGTTGGGTGGGTGCGTGGATGTATAGGCTTATGTCTACTTACACAAGATTTTTTAGTTCTGTAGATTTTTAACCTCGAATTAAAAAAAAAAAAAAGAATCAAAATGTAATAGTAAAATTTAAAGTTTGATTCCTTAGTTTTTGTTACAAGATCCCTATTATTGAGAATTTGTTTTCATTCCTTAAATTAAAAAAAATATTTATTGAAATAAAATTGAATGTTTGGCAAATATTTTTTATCTTTTAATATTTTACACTATTAAACAGAACATAAATTCTCGATTAGACTGATTTCTTATGGTGAATATGTGAAAAAAATGATAAGACAAATGAGGGGGGAAATCAAATGTAGAGAAGTGGTGAGAGTAATGGAAAATTGAGCGAAACTTAAAGAGAGAGAGTAATGGATTTGACTCACTTTGTTGAGGGGCAAAGAGTTAATTGGAGTAAATTTGAGGAGTAAAGTGTGATTCCACTCTTAGTATTAGCACAACAATATCCCATTTAGTTGATTAAATTTAGTAAGTCAAAGAATAAAGTTTTATACCAAGTTCATGCAAGCGAAAAGCAGCAAATTTCTTGGCTATAACACAAATCCGGGCATGCTGACCATCATAATGCCAGGCGGGAATGTAATTAGTGATGATAATAGAACGGATTTGGAATGAATTTGTCAAAATTCAATATTCATTCCATCAAGATTTTTAAAAACTTTATACCCGCCTCGTTTTAAATCCGTCGGATCCGGGTTAGAGTCATTAGATCTATTTTATAAAATTAAAAATATTTAAAAATATATTTTTTTTAAAATATAATATTATATAAATGCATATATATTAAAATAAAAAATAAATTAATAAATTAAACAGAACGGATTCGGGGCTGTGCGGATTTGAAATTAAAAAGTAAGACTCGTCTCAAACCCGTTCCAAGCGTAGACCATGTTAGATTTAAGCGTCCCAAGATAAATATTATAAAGAGTGATGTTATATATACATTACTTTTCAATTTGAATATATTTTTTATTTTTTACTTTTATAATTTTGGTAAGTAGCTATTGTAATTAATTTACTTGAATTGTATCCAAAAAGCATCCTTTATGCAGTTATACCTTAAGCCCCCTTCCCCACACCCAAATTATGAAGAAAATGAGGTTTTTAATGGAAAATTTTAGAAATTTTATTTCTTGGCGAAACTCGGAGAGGCCAAAATCAATGCAATTAGTGAGTGGTTTAAAATTATCATGTGTTTGCTTTAAATTTCAAGATTAGTGACTTATGCAGAAAAATTCAATTGCATGTGTCACATGATTAAATTGAACTAGATAAATTGGGTGTAAGAGACATTTTTCTATGAAAACCTTGCCCAATCCTCATTTAATCTTATGAGATTTACTATTAATTGGCAAAGTGTAATTATACTTAACTGTGATTATAATTGACAATGTAAAAAGTCAAATATATTATGTAGTATCAAATCAAAAAATCACTTAGGTTTGTTTTGAAAATTTGAATAAAATCAATCACATTGACAAGATTGGATTTGAAAACATATACATCTTTGTCTTTACGTTTTCAATGTTGAGAAGCATAAACGAAAAAGTAGATTGGGGAAGCAGTCACTGTTGGAATTGCGACATATGACAACCAGTACCCTACTCCACTATGCAATGCTCTGTCCACACGTTCCAACTATGTACTTGATGAGTTTTGTTACTAATTATTATCATTATAATTTCATATGCTATCATGTATTCACATTATTATTTTGCTCATACACTATATATATGTATATATATATAACTTAGATATATGATATATATTTATCAAATGATCTCATAAGTTAAGTTAATATATACTCCACCACATAATACACTAAAAAACCTTTTATCCTCCACCCACCTTTCAACTTAAAACCAGGCGTTGTTGAGAAACTTGAAGCATTTACAATTAAGACAGTAAAGTTGATGGATAAAAAGGATGGAGAGTCAATCACTGTAATATTGCTACATCACGAGAACCAACTGCAACATGATTAAAGATTATTTATATTGCCTCGTTGGCGCAATGATAAACGGTTGAAAGATAATAAGGAGTATCGGAAATTAAATTTCAATGGATGCAGAGGATTTGACACACTTATGTTGCCTGTTTGGATGTCCCCTATCGCGTCACGTAAAGAGGAGTATGATGAAAGGATCGACCTTAATTCAAAAATTATACTCCAACTGTATATAGATTGTAACTGCACTTGATTTATATAAAAGATAAATTAGGAAGAAGGCCATCCTCTTACAATATTAGTCGGGCGAAATCTAAAATGTGGGTTATAAAAAAAAAAAAAAAGAGTATTAATGTTAAACTTTCAATTTCCCCTGTTGAGATATGCATCAAATGGAATTTGAGACACATATATCAAACGATCACGCTGACTTTGATACAAATTCCGAAAACAAACTGATGGAGATCAAAGAGGCTAAAGGCTTATGACAAAGCTGTAAGTAGACAGTTGGCAATGTTTCTCTCCGTCTTAGATTTGGATGTTAGAGGTTTGGCTACGAATATTGGTGCTTGTACTAAAATCGTAAGGTCTCACCAATAAATGTGGCGGGAATTGGTACAAAAATTTGTTGGCAGATCTCCCTTGTCCTTTTCCAATGATGGGGATTAGTTGTCCATATAGAGATGTGGGTGCAGGGCACATCAATCGTGAAACAAAAGTTTAATGGGTGACTGGGGCAGGCGCAATATAAATGAAACATTTTAACTGTCTCTTATCTTTATTTCGGTTGAATTAAAATTCAGGGTTTCCTCCTTTAGTGGTAATTTATGCGTGTTTTTAGACAAGGCCATGAGTATTGAAGAAACATAGATTACCACTACTTATTTGAGGTAACCATTCTATCATATGACTTGCAGTATGTCCATGGATTGATTCATATTATCTTTTACTCCAGTAGTCTCAATATTTATAGCTTCTATTGTCCAAAATTTTTGGGATATTCCAAAATAAAATTTCATGACGCACAGCACAACTAACTCTCAACCATATAATTTTAAAGGGTTTTTTCAACATTTAATATAAAGTTTCAAAACCAATCAAATTGGATTCTTATGTTTGGAATGGAGGGAGGATGTGGTGGTACTATAGTAGAACACTTCTTACCATGAATGCAAAGAAACATGTAACTATATAATGGCCCCAGATTGAAAGATGAGTCTCTCTCCTAATATGCACAACTGGGATATTTTCATATCGCTGTAATGGACTTACGCCCCATTTGCAAACTATTGGATCCTTTTTTGGTTTCTCTCAGAGCCTAAATTGTTCTGGAGAATCCTTCTCAACTCCATGTTGTGTGGACTCGTTTAGCCACCTCTTGTAAATTTTGGCCCTTTCATCATGTCACATTCTTTCACCATTTAAGTATTTTAAATGCAATCATGAACTTTTCTCTTCGTATCTGAGAAAAATGCGACTTCAGAAAATAAATGCTCATACCCATTTATTCTCAGCTCAGCATGCAACAACTCATTAAGAAATCAAATCCAAAAATCGAAAAAGAAGTCAAAATTGCGCTGTTTAGATGCAAAGTCCATAATTAAAATTCTAGTTTCCATTGCAAAAGTTATGAAACGTAAACTGTTCCACGTCGTTGAGAGAACGTATTAAGGTTTCCATTAATTAAGATTTGGGTATAATCAACAATTGTCAAAACTTCATTAGTACAAGTTCTTGGGAATGGGGCTGTCGGTTGTATAAAATGTGGACAAATTGTACACATTTTATGCCATAAAAAGCTTCATAGTGGGTGGCTTTTATGTCAGTCTTGAGAGATTACATGCATCAGAATAAGAAAAACAAAGTAATCATCATATCAGGATTTTAATATGAAAGAACATTCAAATCTCTTACACAAGCCAATATATGTTTCAACCCTTTGCAAAAGCATTCGTTGTCAAAGCATTTATTCTTGTTCATCATGGCCACAATAGCATAGGCTTTCTTAAAAGGTTGGTAATGGATCGCCGTTTAATATATTGCAAACGCCATTCAAGTTAAGAAAAAACTTAAAACAAGTATTTCTCCTCTCGCTCGTAGGGCCTTTTTTGCAACCAGGCAATTTTCAGCAGCGCATGGAAGCACTTTGCGATAATTACCTAGTTCCTGCCATTAAGTATTTCTATTCATGTCTTGTTGGCTAAAAGAACTGATTTCTCTACGAATCTCTAAAGTTAGGGGGCATTACCTTGATACGAACGTTCTTCCAAATCAAGCCATATGTCCATTTTACACCTGCTCTTAAGTTGGGCCAAAGAAAAAAAGACAAAAAATAATAAAATCTGAACAGACAACTTGTTTTAGAGCCTGAAAATGCTTTTTTATCTCACTTTTTCATAGTTCCTCTTTTCTTGTTCGCTCACTCATTCTCTACCCCATTTTTGAAGGTTTTTTCACCATTCTCCGAGCCACCTGTGAGTGGAGGCCACCGTGTATCCAACCACATGTCTCAGGCATTTCCGATGAGGCGATTTGAATTTCAGCGGACAGAGAACAGATCAACCAAAAGAGACTAACATTGAGTTATACTTCACTTATAGTTAATTTGTTAATTGAAATCTTCCAAAAAGTTTATAAATCCTTTTGACATGTAACTAAAAATTTGTGTACTATGTTAATTTCACTCATCCTTTTTTTTTTTTTTTTTTTGGTTTAAGTCTTTGTAAACATATATTAAAACATAAGTACGCAAAAAAAATTATTGAAAGCCACGAAAGGCTATAGCCCTTATTGCAAAAATAAGTCGTGGAGAGCACAAATGACTTTCCCAACAGGATCAAGGGTCAACGAGATAAAACATAAAAAATAAAAGTTCCAGCTCAAACCCCTCATAAAAAAATAAAATAAAATAAAAAAGAAAAGAAAAGAAAAATTATCCCCCAAAATAATGCCCCCCTCTGTTATTTCCCATTAATGATTAACTATAAAAATGGAATCAATATAAAAATCAAAATCAAAAGCAATGGAAAAATATGGCTCGTGAAAAATAAATAAGCTTTAGCTAAAATGGCCAAATTCCAACTAGCTGGTCTAGGAACCCCACACTCAGTTTCATATGTAATGATAAATTGGATCAATATTCAAAGCATTGGAACCAAGATACTACTACTGGTGAGAAGTTAAAAGATAACAAATTGAGTCGAGCTATTAGTGATGAGAAGTTGGCTAGTACCTCTGAAGGTCTCAATTCCGTCAACAATATAGAATGGACCATCGAGAATTGCCGCGTACAATTCTGGCAAAACTAATCCAAAGTTTGTCAAGATAGAAGAGGATAACTTGTTTTACCTGCATTTTCAAATTGTACGAGAAGCAATCCATCCTTAAAAAGGGACCACCCTGGGGTTACAACGTGCTATGACGAAAACATCCCTGGAGGCAGAGTTGCACACATTGATGAAAGATTCGACAAATTTCTTGGATCTCGATATATATATATATACACACACACACACACTTGAGACGTTCTCGAAAATTCTCGTCCTTCCAAGTCCAAGAATCAACAAGATTTTTCCGCGAGCATGTGATCCAACATGAGCCGGATTTCAGTGATCAATCCGCATGATTATAATGCATATGATTATATCGCTGGAGAGTGGATCAGCGGAGGAGCTGTTCATACTTTGTTGAGTAAAAACTGACATGATGTATTTTGTTTCAGCATTTTTCCTCTTGTACTATTACCCTATACTGGTCTATAAATTATGGACTTGTAACTTAATCTTCGCCTATAATTACAAACCACATAATCCAATAATATTTTTATGATTCCTTATTTGAGGAAGCCCTATAGAATAAATGTGAGGGTGGTGCTGTATATATGTTGGTTCCTTGAAATTCTGGAAAATAATAAATAAATAAATAAATAAGAGAGGGCGACTTTAATTGAGAAGACATTTATTTGATGGAGGTGTAGGAAATGTTATAGCATAGAAAAATAAAACTGAAGGAATGAACTCTGAACCAAAAAATAATTGAAGCAACCTAAGACACAGTTTTCATCAATGTTTTGTAGTTGAAGTAGAAAGCAAAAGGTACGGTGAATAAGAGGAGCACAACCTAAGTTTATAACACCGATTCCCCAGCTCATTAATCCAGTCGGCTCAATTTCTCTAACACTCCCCCTCTAGGTTACCTTATTTCAATCATTTACCATTTTTGCAAGTCTATTGAACAATAGTGTTTGACATCACTTTTGATATCTCCTGATGCCAATAAACAAAATTATAAATCAACAAACATTCAAATTATTGCATTTTGAACCCTTAATTTCAATAAAGAATGACTTATTTTCATTACACTTTAATTTATCTAAATTCTAAATTCCAAGTTATAACAATTGCATAGAAAAATTACTAAATTTATGGTAGCTGGTTGGAAACATAAATACATCACGTCAGCTCATTAGTGGATGTGCAGATCGAGATTCTGATTCCTGAAATTATAGATTATACTACTAACCCATACTTTTCCTTAAATTCGGTCAACCCAGAATTATAAGACACAAATACATGCATGTTGGGGTATCGATAGTATAAAATACACAATAATAGTACTAATTATAGTAAGCTCCTAAGAAAGGTTGGAAGGGTCACAACGGTCCCACTTAAAACCCAGTTTCCTTAGACAGATCTTACTGTTAAAAGTATTATGCACAGCGGACAAATACTCCAAAGCAAGTAAATATTGAATACTAACAATTAACAAAAGAATACCAGAATACTAAATGCGAAATTAAAGACAAAAAGGAAAAACACACATCAGATTTGATAACGGAGTTCGGCCAACTTTTGTCTATGTCTCCGGACACCGCAACTGCTTCACTAATCTTCTGAACAAATTACAACTTGGGTAAATTACTCACAACTTAGGATTTCCTAATCAAAGGAATTCCACAAATATAGAGATAAGAGAATATTTTGGTGTGTTTCAAAACAAGGTGGAATAACCTATTTATAGGCTAAGGAAACAAGTCCCTTTGGTATTTAACCAATGTGGAATGGAAATAAGCAAAAAAACCAACAAATCTCCACCTTTGCGTATTTTTCAATCCCACTCGAAATTCAAATTCTTGTCTTCTCAACAAATGAAGTAGTCTTATACAATGCTTCTAAATGCGCCTTTTTGGCGCCATCTCAAATGTGCAGAATATTAGTCAAGTCTAAACAATGTTTAAATTTAACTGTTGTGACAACTTTAGTCATCATATCTGCGGGATTCTCTGTAGTATGAATCTTCTGAAAATGTATATTACCTTCTTCAAGAATCTTCCGTACAAAGTGATAGCGGACATCAATGTGCTTCGTTCTTGCATGAAATACTTGATTTTTCGCTAAGTAAATAACGCTCTGACTGTCACAATGCACTGTAATGTGCTTCTGACCAACTCCTAAGTCTTCAAGCAAACTTTGAAGCCAAATTGCTTCATTTACAGCTGCAGTGACTGCCATATACTCTGCCTCTGTTATAGACAAAGCAACCGTAGACTGTAAAGTAGACTTCCAACTGACTGGTGTTTTGGCAAAAGTGAACAAATATCCAGCCGTTGACCTTCACTTATTCAAATCACCTGCATAGTCAGAATCACAATATCCAACTACACTTTGACCAATTTTATCATCCTGCTCAAAAACTAAACCAACATCTATAGTATTAAGAATATACCGTAGAATCCATTTCACAGCTTGCCAATTACCTTTACCAGGATCATGCATATATATGCTCACAACTCCAACTGCTTGTGAAATGTCAGGCCTCGTACACATCATTGCATACATCAAGCTACCAACTGCATTAGCATATGGGACTTTGTCCATGTACTCTCGCTCTTCATCATTCTTTAGTGATAATTGGGCACTAATCTTCAAATGAGGAGCAAGTGGTGTACTTACAGGTTTTGAGCTTTCTATCATACCAAAACGTTGTAGTACCTTCTTCAAATATTGCTTCTGAGTCAAACAAAGCTTGTCTCTCGTTCTGTCCCTATTTATCTCTATTCTGATAATCTTCTTGGCTTTCCCTAGATCTTTTATTTCAAACTCTTGATTCAATTGAGCCTTC
This sequence comes from Paulownia fortunei, assembly GCA_019321725.1. Lineage (NCBI taxonomy): Eukaryota > Viridiplantae > Streptophyta > Magnoliopsida > Lamiales > Paulowniaceae > Paulownia > Paulownia fortunei. Next base: position 199,789 of record CM033111.1, read on the forward strand.
AATTTGTCAATCTCCATTTGACTCTGTGATGCAATCAACATATCATCAATATATAAAAGTAAGTAAATGAAAGATCCATCTTGTAACTTGTGTAAATACACACAATGATCATATTTGCTTCGAGTGTACTTTTGCCTCATCATAAACTTATCAAATCGTTTGTACCATTGCCTCAGAGATTGTTTCAATCCGTACAACAATTTGTTCAACTTGCAGATCCAATTTTCTTTCCAGCAACTTTGAATCCTTCTGGCTGAGTCATGTAGATTTCCTCTTACAAATCACTATGCAAGAACGCCGTCTTCACATCAAGTTGAGCTAGCTCCAAATTCAACTGCGCTGCCAAGACCAACAAAATTCTAATGGAAAAATGTTTAACAACTGGAGAAAATACCTCATTATAATTAATTCCTTCCTTCTGAGTGTAGCCTTTAGTACCAATTTTGCCTTGTAGCGCATATCATTCTTGTCAGGAAATCATTCTTTCTTTGCAAATACCCATTTACATCCAATTGTCTTCTTGTCTTTTGGTAGTTGTGTCACCTTCCAAGTCTTGTTCTTCTAAAGAGACTGCATCTCTTTCTCCATAGCACCTTTCCACTTCTCACTTTCTGAACTTCAAACTGCATCTCGAAAAGTGGTTTGAACATCATCATCTACAACTGAAAGAGCATAAGCCCCCATATCTGCAAATCGAGCAGGTTTGTGAATTTCACGTCTAGGCCTTCTCATTGCAATTGGTTCAGGTTGCTCCAACGATTCTTGGGTCTGAACTTCTTCTTCTTCATATGAAAAATTCTCTGTTACTGGATTGTCACACTTAGCTGGAAATTTTACCATTCCTTCTATCTCTATCTGCTTTGGTGTATGCTCCACATGTTGCAGAGTACTGTCGGTCTTTTTACGTGTTACTTTCTTCAGCATGACAAGTTCATCAAAGGTAACATCTCTGCTAAACAATATTTTCTTCGACTCGAGACACCAAAGTTGATATCTCTTTACACCAGAGGTGATTCTCATGAACAATGCCTTCTTTGCTCTCGATTCAAATTTTGATTCCTTCATATGATAGTAAGCAAGATAACCAAAAATATGTAAGGAATCATAATCAGCAACAGGTTTTTCAGACCATACCTCTAAAGGTGTTTTACCACCTATTGCAGATGATGGCAAATGATTTATGAGATGTTGCGCATATGTCGCAGCCTCAGCCCAGTATTGTCTGCCCAACCCAGCATTGGACAACATATATCGAACTTTCTCCACCAAAGTTTGATTTATGCGTTCTGCCACCCCATTCTGCTGTGGTGTCCTCCTGACTGTGAAATGTCGAACAATGTCATACTTATGACAAACATCTTGAAAGGGATCGCTTGTGTATTCTCTACAATTATCTGTTCTGAGAACTTTGATCTTTCTTCCAATCTGATTCTCAATCTGTGTTTTCCACTTAAGGAAAATTCCAAGCACTTCATCCTTAATCTTCATAATATACACCCAAACTCGTCTGGAAAAATCATCAATGAAAGTGACAAAATAATATTTTCCTCCCAAAGATAGTGTCTTGAAAGGTCCCCAAACATTTGAGTGAACATAATCCAAAATACCTTTTGTATTATGGATACCAGTGTCAAACTTCACTCTTTTTTGCTTTCCTAGAACCCAATGTTCACAAAAATCAAGTTTACATACCTTTGCACCTTTCAATAATCCTTGCTTCGCCAGAGTTTTCAAGGATTTTTCACCGGCATGTCCCAAGCACATATGCTAAAGCCTGGTTGCTTCAAAATCATTGTCATTGTTTGAAGTAGCTGCTGATGTTGTCCCAATAATTGTACTACCTTGGTAGTAATACAAATTATTTTTTTTTATACCTTTTATCACCACCAGTACGCCGGAAGTAGCTTTCAAAACTCAATCTCGCATAGTCACAACTAAACCTTTGGACTCCAAAGCTCCCAAGGAGATGAGATTCTTCTTCAAATCCGGCACGTACCGAACATCCGTCATAACTCTGGTCGATCCATCATGATTTTTCAACCGAATTGAACCTATCCTAGTTGTCTTACAAGCATTGTCATTGCCTATGTAAACAACTTCTCCATTGATCTCCTGAAAATCGAATAACCACTCCCTTACGGGAGATATATGATAGGTGCATTCAAAATCCAAAATCCATTCGTTTGAATGGGATGTTGAAGGCAATACCACCAGTGAAAATTCTGAGTCTTCACTTTCACCTTCAGCTACACATGCATCTTGAGTAGCTTTTCCTTTCTTCTTCAATTTGGGACAGTCTTTCTTCCAGTGTCCTTTCTCATGGCAGAAAGCACACTCATCTTTGGCAGGTCTGGATTCTGAACGGGATCTCCAACTTCTTCCCTTCTTTTGGCTTTGTTTTCGTCCTCTTACTACCAATGCTTCATCTTCTGCTGCTATGTGCCTATTTTATTTTTTATTCTTTTTTCTTAATTCATAGCTATACAAAGCAGCACAAACTACAGCAAGATATACATCATCCTTCCCATGAAGTAAAATAGTTTCTAAATGTTCAAATTCATTAGAAATGGATGATAACAACATCAAAGCCAAATCTTCATCACTAAATGTTACATCCAAATTAAATAAATATGCAACCAATTGATTAAAGGCAATAATATGATTATTCATAGATGTACCTGGGCGGTACTCAAATCGAAACAATCGCTTCTTCATGAAAAGTTTATTCTGACCACTCTTTTTCAGAAATTTATCCTCCAAAGCCTTCCACAATGTGTAAGCAGAATTCTCATTTTTGAATGCATATTTCTGCTCTCTAGACAAGCACGATCGAATTATTCCACATGCCAAGCGGTTAATGGTTTTCCACTCTTTTTCTTCAACATCATTTGGTTTCTTTTCTTTAATGGCGATGTCTAAACCTTGCTGAAATAGACAATCCAGCACCTCGCCTTGCCACATGTCGAAATGACCCGTACCATCAAATATCTCCATCGAAAATCTAACATTTTGTTGGGTTCGCTATAATCGCAGGGGTATACGCAGCGGAAAATTAAAATTTTTATCAAACATAAATTTAACCCCTTTGATTCGAAAGTAATTTTAACGATCGCGCTTATTCAAGTGAATATATAAATAAATATAAAATCAGATTATACTTTTCGTGCACTCCGGTTCTTGTAGGGAATGAAGCAATCAATTGCTTATCCTGGACTATCAGAACTCGTAGGGATCCAAGTGTCTCCCCTCTATCAGGTCCACGATACGGAAAGCAACACCAATCAAAAGGATTCGCTAGTATCCTTTTAATTATTTACTAATCTAGAACCAGAATATATTTTCAAGAATAATAAAGATTGATTTTTTAAGTTCTTGAAACAATAATATGAAGAAAATAACAAGAAACTGATTTTCTTTTTCTTTCTTTTCTTTTCTTGAAGAGTAAAAATAGAAGACTTTAAACAAAATATTTTTGCTCAAATTTTTGAATTGAATTATGTAATTTTCATCCCTCATATATATAGGGCTGAAAATTTTAATCCTTTTCCAACTCTTGAAAAGTTTTTCTATTTTGAACTACTTCAAAACCTTATCTCGGAAGGATTCCAAATCTTCCAAGAACTCTTCTTTTTTCACTCTTCTATTGTATGTGGACTAATTTGAGACTACATTAATCATCAAAATTATCTACATACATTGTTGATATTAATTTGAACTCTTCAAATAATATCAAGATAGATATATATCATATATATATACTATAATTATATTTATACATAAATTAAATCTTAGTGGCCTATTTTATCCTATAAAATTGGTCACTATATTTATTTATCTATAAATATGTTAATTAAATAAATCATATTTATTTAATTTATTCTCTTCATACTTTAGTGAGCTTCTTAAGTGATCCACATTTATTTTAGGTCTGGACTCAAAAATCCCCAAATCAATTCAATTGATTCAATCTCAATTTAATCAATCCAATTGATTAATTTAATTTACTCCAATTGGGCTTCCTAATCAAATTAGGTCCAATTAAATAATCCAATTACTTAATTGAATAATTTAAATTAACTATTAAATTAAATAGAACCCTTAATTAATTAATTGATCAGTATTAATTAATTAATTTCCAACCATTGAATAAAATCTAAAATTAAAAATGTTACTTTCCATAAAGATGTGTGACCCTTTTAGGTTCACTACTAAGCTAGTAATGGGTTTGCAACATTTGCAACTTATGAATAACAATTATTCTAATTAATTAATCTGCTTGGAATCAACTCCTTAATTCCAAGAACCTCACTATCCATGAAAACACCTAGCAAGTAATCATGGCAAACTAGTCTTAGGTGAAATAGTGAGTAAACCTATTTCAGTTGCGAGTACCATACACGTACGGTCCTTTCGACAGCTAATCTCCTGATTGAATTTAAGGTATGGATTATAAGTCGAAATCCTAAATGATTCAATTGTTGTGATCCCATTTCAAGTTCCAATGATTCTTGATGAATCACAATTCATTCTGCCTTGGCCAAGGTCTTTGAATCACGAACTATGAAAACACAGGAGATTCCCTTGTTTAAAAAAACAAGTGTCGAATTCTATGTTAGCCACTGACAAACCTCCATGCACACCAGTGCAACACCCAACATACCCCCTTTGTGATTGTCAAGCAATCAGAAGATATATCAAAGTACTGCAGGATGCACACAAGGCTACCATCGTGCCTCAAGTATGAGGACTAGTCGTGTACTATCGCAACACAGAAATTCTTATTTCGACGGGCAAAGCCTCCAACTAAGAATTTCTTGCGGGCCATATTCGGTGTACTTGTTCCCTAACAAGCACCCACATATATGCACTTACGTCTCTACGCTAATGCCAATGGAATATGACATCCTCGTCTCACGAGCATGCATTATATGTACGAGTCTTACTGAGCTATTTGATGTCCCATCTCAAAAAACTCTCGACTCGAAACTTATTTAAGACCAAAGCCTTAGAGACATGTTCCATGATCGTCATCATATGCGCGACCATGCCGCGTAACTAAATTTGGTCTAAGGACTTTATCTAATGTACAGAAATAAAAAATGCAAGACATAAGATAAAGAAAATGCCTTTTTATTAATATGATTCCCAATAAGATTGTCTTTACAAAAGCAAAAGAGTATAATACACCCAATCTAATTGGGGCGTTGGACATCCTACTCTAACACATTTGACATTACCATCCTTCCTGGTATGGACGAGGAGGTTGATGCTCCGGTTGTGGAAGATTCAGTAGTCATGGCAGAACAAATGAGTCTAGGAGATTGTGGAATATAGTATTCAATATTACAATCAAAACAAATGAGTCTAGGCAGAACCTTCGGCTCTGATACCATTTGTTGGGGTATCGATAGTATAAAATACACAACAATAGTACTAATTATAGCAAGCTCCCAACAAAGGATGGAGGGGTCACAACGGTCCCACTTAAAATTCAACTCCCTTAGATAGAACTTACTATTAAAAGTATTATCCACAGCGGACAAATACTCCAAAGCAAGTAAATATTAAATACTAACAATTAACAAAAAAATACCAGAATACTAAATGCGAAATTAAAAGATAAAAAGAAAAAAGCACACCAGATTTGATAACGGAGTTCGGCCAATTTTTACCAACGTCTTCGAGTACCGCAACTGCGACAACTGCTTCACTAATCTCCCAAATAAATTACAACTTAGGTAAATTACCCACAACTTAAATTTTTTTAATTAAAATAATTCTATAAATATAGAAAAAATAAAATATTTTGATATGCTTCAAAACAAAAGTGAAATAACTTATTTATAGGCTAAACAAGTCAATTTGTATTTAAGCAAAAAAAACTAAGAGCATGCACAACTAGATGGAGTAAAACAAAAAATAAAGCAGAAATGCGAAAAAAGTTTTTTTTTTTTTTGGGGGGGGGGGGGGAGGACAATAAAGCTATGGGGAGTTAGTTTTCTTGTCGGAAAGTACAGCAGATTCCCCGGGTTCCGCCGCATCCGTACTATCTCCGTCGCCTGACTCATCCCCTGCCGCCGCTGACTCAGTGCACGCGCAACCACTTTTTTCGCCTAGGAGCTGCCACATTTGTCACCACTTTAGGTGGATAAAAGTGCAATTACAAAATCTCGTAACCCCATCTCTTAATTTTTTTTCTCTGATAGCCTTCCTTTTACCATATCATATCATATGTTTTACACAACGTACGTGAAAGTGGGGCTTTTGCTTTTTCGGTACATCCATTTATGCCACGAGCATTATAATAAATTTTTTAGCTAGGATCCTAGTTGCAAATATTGAAGTGTGATGACGTCATGGATGGCTTTTTTTTTTTTATGATGGATTCAGTGTAGGTGTGCAGTTTAATCCTTTCCTGAATTTTGAAATTCCAAGCTAACTTGCCAACGTATATATCTTTTAAATTTAATACCTTTACTATATATATCCCAAAAATTAAAAGCTTTGGTTGTATTGATTAATGGTGGGAAGAGCACAAAATAATGATATAATAATTGAAGTATAGTACCATGGACTGGCTACTCTAGCTGGCTGCCTTAACTCCATTGTAGCTCATCCCTTGATGAGGGGTAGCTATCACAAGAACTCTCCCGCATTAATTTGCCATACAAAAACATTATTGACGTCGAGCGCTGTCATAACTGCTCTACTACATTAATTTGCTACATACTACAAAAAAAAAAAAAAACAATGTCCGTACCTAGTTGTTATAATATTAACAATTAATATAAGGGATTTAAGTATGGTCTCCAATATCCACCACCATAAAGAGGAGGACCATTTATATTACCTGCAGATTGATTGCGTCATATATGCTAGTTTGAATTTTCTTTCAAAATTTAAAAGTAATAATAAATTTTAAAATTATGTGTATGGATTGCTATATGAGAGAAAATGGATCATGAGAGACAGATATATAATACTCATCATCATATAATAGTTATTTACGTCATAAATTTTTTTATGAAGTAAATATTAATGGCTAAAACTAACTATACTTAGCAGCTAGCAAAGAGATTAATCTTATTTCTTTTGGGTTGCTGTTGTGTAAATGTTTTTAATAGTACTTCATATCTTTAATGACTCAACCAGTTAAGCTACCAAGCTAGAAAAAGAAACAGTAAGCATTAGGCGAGCATACGTCCAAACACAAAGTCCTGCCTGTAAAAATTGTGTGCGCGTGTGCGTGTGTGTTATTTAAAAGGAAAAGTTGGCCCACATAAATATAAATAAATGACAATATATATATATATATATATATATATATATATATATATGTACAGTGGTGACAATTAAAAGCAGTTGGGAGAGTAAGCAATAACTAACATAAGTTAGGACCGTTGGAAACACATAATGGGGTTGCCATAGTTAAGAATATGAAAACAATAACATGCTCATTATTCATTATATTAACTAGTACACTCACAAAGCCCCGACAACCAGAACATGCTCGGCCGTCTCTACATACATGTAAACCCTTTTTCCTCAGGAAAAAAAAAAAAAAAAACACCACCTCCATCACCAATCTTAATTTAAGGAATTTAGTATAGTATCTATGTACTACGACACAAGCCCCATATAGCCGCCTTACAGTTTCAGAGTTTGCCTTTGTGCTGTCTCCTCCTTAAGTGCTTGTACCCATACCCTTTTTAAAGCAAAAACTACATACATCTGGCTAGCACGCGTTGAGACAATAAGAGACAAATAGCACCCTCCCCCTCCCCACTATATATACACCCCCATCCCTCTTCATCATTTTCACACATCATCCTAAATCCAGATATCCTCGGACCAACCCTACTTGTTTTTTCTTCTTCTTTCTCAAATCTCACTTCTTTCACACTAACCTTCTTTCCCTTCTTTCAAACTTTTCCTATCGGGCTTGGACCTCTATTTTCATTCTTCATATTCAAATCAAGAAGAAATTAGGTGGAAAATAACAAACATGGAATACCAATCCGATTCGCAAGGTTACTACTCGTCCTCCGACCACAGCGGCACTTCGGCTGCGGCGGACCCCTTGGTGAGGATTGTGCGGCTGGCATCCGGCAGCGCGGTGGTGATATTCAGCATCAGCACGTGCTGCATGTGCCATGCAGTAAAACGCCTTTTTTGTGGAATGGGAGTCAACCCTACTGTCTATGAGCTTGACCAAGATCCCAGAGGCAAAGATATTGAGAGGGCCCTCACAAGGCTGCTCGGAGGCGGCTCCACCGTTCCGGTGGTGTTTATAGGTGGCAAGCTCGTCGGAGCGATGGACAGAGTTATGGCTTCACATATTAATGGCACTTTGGTTCCACTTCTTAAGGAAGCTGGAGCACTTTGGCTTTAAAAAGTTAGTCCTAGCTAGCTCCCAGAAAAAAAAAGAAAAAAAAAACACAATATCTTCGATATGTTTGTTTTTAATTAGTGCATGCTTGGCTAAACATTAACGCTTTGAGAATTGACTTTCTTGTATTAGGATATCAACAGCAGTAGTACAAAGGAAAGAGCTGATGAGTTCCTCCATATTTTGGATTAATTGATGTAGTAATTAGTCTGAGGCACCATCCTTTGTACAGAGAACGAAGCAAAATTATTCTACTTGGACGATCTTGTATTCTGTGTTTCTTGTCATTTTATTAAATTTTTTAATGTTATTATTAAAGCATATATGCATGCATGAAATGAGAAAGCAAATGGCGACAGGGCATTGGACCAGGAAAGTCGTATCTGTGGAAAATGGCATGATTTTCGGGGGATTTTATTGCTGATATATGCTACTATTGATGTTTTTTTTTTTTCAAATCAAGAATTAAATTAATTAGAAATGACATCAACATAAGCATCAGGAATAAAATTCCTTGAAAGTCATGCCATTTTCCATTAATGCGAGTCTTTTCAAATCATGAATTGAAGTGATTCATTTTAGCCAAATAAAAAATTAAATGATGTAACCTACTTTTAATTCATAAATAAACTTAACTGTAGGGGATAAGTAAATATTAATCATATTATTTTATATATATTATATATTAATAATATTATAATAGAAGATGCAATATAAATTAGAGATAAGTCTCCCTATCAATTTATCTAAATGATAGCTAGTGTGTCTAAATTTGAATATGAGAATGAGATGAAGGGAGGTGAACTTGGCAGGTGATTTTCTTTGTATACAGGCTAAGATGTAAATGGACCTATCGTATTTATTACCTCTATTATTGTCATATGTATAAGCCTACAACTTGTCTTGTGCAAAGTGTATTCGATGATAGGTTGATCCAAGCCATAAATGAGGAGGCGAAGAAATATTAAATCCCTCAACCTCATCAGGGATGTCCAAATACCTAACCCACCTCATACCTTCTGCTTCTGCTATTACCAATTTAAGCAGGAGATGTATACCCACAACACAAGCAAATACTAGCGTATGCATGATGCATATGTAATTACACAATAACAGCAAAATGATCTTGCATTAATAAATCAGTGCCAAATGTCGGATTATGAAAACCAATAATAACAATAGTTCAACAAACACATAATTGAACATATTAGCACCCATAATATTTAAAAATAAAATAAAATTGTGATGTAAAATGCATTATTTTTATGCTACTCGAGCGCCCCAAACCAACTCCACCCCCCCCCCCCCCTCCTTTTTCTTTCTGGTCCAGAATTAACGAGATTTAACATTTAAATTTTTATTTTTATTTTTTCGGTTTTACTGCATACAATTAATGTTCAACTTTCACAACGGTGGGCCAAGTCTAACTTATATAACTTCTGCTATTTTCACGCTATTAGTGAGCCTAGTCCAGAAAGATACCAACTGGTATATATATGGTGGAAAAACCCAATGGCGCAAGTCCAGTGAATTATAACTTAAAAGGCGACAGGCCCAAATCATGTTTTGATGCATTTTCTCGAGTGGAGGCCCAATAGTAACTGACTGGCCCTTCTTATTTCTGTGACCAATATGTCTGCATTTTCGTGTACGAGTCCATGGTACAACATCTTTAGCATTGGAAGTTTAGTTTATCAGTTGGTGTATAGTGGAGTGAATCAATCAAAATTTAGTATATTTTGTTATAATTAAATAATTGGGGTTATCTGGAAAGTACAACTAGAAATTTTATTGATATTTTCTCTTGACTTGGTATCTTATTTTGGCATCGAAATCCAGAAGTAAAAAATATGTTGAGCTTGTAATCCTTGGGCATGGTAATTCACACTTGACTTGAGTGCCAAAATATTGTGATAAAATTTTGCTCCATCCAACAAATAGTCAAATTCAAGTCCCAGTTGGGTTTGAAATGAGATTTTTAAAAAGCATAGTAATATGAATATTTCATATACATGGTTAGATTAATTAGTTATTTATATGAAGCATTGAAATAAAAGGAAGATTGACAAATCTTAAAAGCAACTGAACAGTCTTAGTTATCACAACTGTTGTATAAAACATGTGATTGTATAGTTCTGTTTTTGGTTTTTTAGGTGAAAAGGACAGTAAATGCTTTGTGATGTTAGCCTGTAGTCATGAGAATCAGGAGATGTATAGGCCATAAAGAAAGAAAGAAACTTAAAAAGTGTGTGTGAAACCATCGGAAATTAACTTCCAACTAATGCATCAATCATAGAAAAATCCAATCTTCCATTGAATCCTCCTTGAACCTTTCTCTCCTTGTCCATGTTAACAGAGAGAGAGAGAGAGAGAGAGAGAGAGAAAAGAAGAAGCCATGGAGCCTTCTTCTAATCAAAAGAATAATCCCCACGACCCGTGAATGTAATTTAATAGCTCTCCTTCCTTCTCTTTTGTGCGTCTGTCTATTCTAAACCTCCCACAATCTGCCAAAAAGGCCTTCACATGCACTTGTTTTGTAGTGAAATTCTTATGTGATAACCCAAAATTCTGATTACAGTTGGTTCTAACACCAACTCCTCACGGATTCATTATTAGGCAATTCCTCATGCTATATAGTAAAAGCTTCAGATGTCAATGTTATCAAGTGCAACTCAATTACTAGATGTTTTTGTAGTGCCTTCTCTCTTTCCCTCTCCAACAATGTTTTCTTCCATGAATATACTCTTTCTCTTTCTCTTTCTCTTTCTTGCAAATTCCCCCTGTTTGCTACTAGCTCAGCCTCCACAACCCACCTCACATATAACCATTCTAGGTTCTGTATATTGTGATGTATGTTATTACAACACTTTCTCCAAACATAGCTACTTCTTGCCAGGTAAGAAACTCTTTCAAGCATACACAAACACTGAGTTTTTAATTTCTGTTTTTCTGTCTCTTGCATGTTGGTCCCACAAGTATTATGAATTCTGCTCAAGTATGAAATATGAAGAGGTTTGATTGTTTGTTATGCTTATCAGGTGTGGATGTTCATGTACAGTGCAAACTTAAAGCAAGTTCACCAAGGACCACAGAACAGATTTCTTTCGCGGTCAACAGAACCACAGATAGATATGGAATGTACAAGCTGGACATACCATCTGTTGACGGTGTCGATTGTACTGAAGACCCAACCATCCAGTCATTCTGTCAGGCAAGCTTGATAGGAAGTACAGTTTCTGCCTGTAATGTTCCAAGTACAAGAAGCACTTCAACTGAGGTTACAGTTAAATCAAAACAAAACAATGCCTGCACCTATACCTTGGGGGCCTTGAGTTACAAACCACCTAGAAGAAATGTTACCTTATGTGGGAATGAGAGATTGGAATCGGAAAATTCTTGGAATACCTCAAAGTTTTTCCTGCCTTATATTCCTCCATACGTACTGCCTTGGCCTACTTTTCCTCAGTTCCCTCCCTTGCCTCAGATCCCACCACTACCTCAATTCCCTCCATTGCCTCAACTCCCACCACTACCTCAATTCCCTCCACTGCCTCAGCTACCACCTTTCCCTTCATTCCCGCTCCCTCCACTACCACCATTCACTGCTAGTCCAAACCCACCATCTTTGCCTTTTCCGTTCCCACCTATTCCACCTCTCACCCCACCATCTGCCTTGCTTTCTCCACCCCCTCCACCTGAATTTAATTTAGGGGATCCAAGAACTTGGATACCAAACAATCCTATATTATCGCCACCACCGCCACCACCAGTATTCAATTTCTGGGATCCGAGAACATGGATACCACATTCCCCCCCATCTCCCCCTACTAATCCAACTAGCCAGCATCCATAGTGTGATTTTCTTTAGAAACTCCAGTCATCACAACCTTCTTTTTTTTTTTTTTTTCTTCTTTCAAACACAGTTTACAAGGGGATATGTGGAGTAAGGGAACAACCAAAGAAAAGCAAGCTTACAAATTTTCAGTTGCGGCTTCCTGCACAACTCCATGAACTTAACCAACTGCCAGTCATTACATTCAGTTTCCTTTATTTATTTGATCCTTGTCTACTATATTGTAAAGTACATGATATATTCTTGATACCGAGCAGATTTGGCTCCTCTCTACAGCAGATCTGTTTTCAGAAAAGCATAAGAATAGAAACACTAAAGCAAGAATTATTTTTATTTTGTAGAAGGCTCGTCTATTGCTGATTAGTGTTAGTGAAGCAGTTTATTGTCCTTGCAATGTATGTGATCAGCCTTCAATGTCCAAGACAAGATGAGATAAATCTTTGCAACGTTTCTGAAGAGTAAAAGAGAAATTTAAGCCAAGAACTACGACCCTGCATATTATCTCCTCGATGAATCAATTCTTTTATAAATTTATTTGGCTGCTATCATATACTTGGATTTGCCAAAACAAGAGCACTTTAACAAACTATTATTTATTGAAGCAAATAAGTGTACGCTAAACTCTTCATATACAAAATACCAAGGTAAAGCTGCACTTCTTTTCAACAGTGAACCCCATATATGTTCTTAACATTCCTTTTTTTCTTCTGATCATTGTGCAAACTGTGCCCTTTTGTTAGTTTATTTAAAATTAACATAAAGGAAAAAATCCTAGTATGAGACACTGAAGGCCATGGCTGCGAACCTATGAAAATGACTTTTGCTAAATAGTTTCAACAGACTAACTTTTAACTTTCACAATGTCAATGTAAGACTCTTCTAATCTATAGCAAACAGTCTTATAGTCTCTAGTACCTTCAGTTTCCTGAGCAACTCTTGAATAGTTTAAGAAGCATCTTACAATAAAAGGAGACATTTTTCACAATTTTGGGAAATCTCAGAAAAAATGAATCAAGAAAAATGCAAGTACGACAACAAGAAGAGCAATAAATAATATGAGAAGGAGCTAAATAGCACTTCTTGTTCTTAATCCATTTTATCCATCTTTTGCTTCGTATCTTTGAAGCTCAAACCGGGAAATGCCAATACTATTTTAATGACTAGAGTATGGAAAATTTGGTAAAATCTAAAACTTCTACAGTTTTAATTCAGTTCCAGACAAGTATCCTTATTCTGTACAAACAAAACATTAACACAAAGAATCTGAGGCTGCTGATCCCCTCATTATTCAATCCCACCTACAATTCTAAGAGTAGTATTATAGATCTCAGCTATGTTATATCAAGTCCCCTGAATGCACATATGTATTGACAATCGAAAGACTAGAGGACACAGATGTTTTCAAGAACTTATGTAGATTCTGTCCCCAAAGAAGTATCTTGTATTATTAATTAATTGTTACACGTTAAGCGAATTAAACAGCAAATGAGCTTAAATCGAAAATTGCCTTGACACCGCACATTTCCAGTAGCTTTGTCTAAATATATTTTCTTAATAGTACCCTAAGAAAAAAAATAGAATTTTTCTATGTAATATTTGTTGATGTCAGCATTTTAAGCAACGGAGATAATCGATAAATACAATCGATAAGACGAAAAAAAAAAATATAAAAAGAAGTATTTGTAATTTTGAAACTTAATTAGACTTCTAACAAAACTTCACGAGAACTTTTATAATTAACCCAATAAAATTTAAAGATTCGAATCCAAAGTTTGATCATTCTGGGGAATATCTCACCAAATGATTTCTCCTTATCGCAAGTTAAGGTCATTCAACTCTGAAAAGGTTGAACATGTTGTTTTATCAGTGAGTTTTGCAAGTAATTATGAAAGTCTCTCTTTTCTTTTATCACGATACAGAATTAGTCACTGCCAAAAAATAGAAAACCACCCAACCCACAGGAGAAGGGGGGGAAAAGTCTAAGAAAGTACTTGATTTGTTACGGAGTCGGCTACAAAATGGCCAGGAAGAGTTCATCAATGCTCAATTTGAGTGATTCATTATTAATTATTATTATTTTTTTAGTAAAATGCTTCAATTATTGCATTTTGTAGTTTGCTCATAAGTCATAGGTTTACCTGAAACATATATAATTCGCACAGAAATTGTGATATGGCAGTGAAGTAACCTAATCAGATGTCTTTGCCCACACAAAATTTAATTATAATTATTTGAAGACATAAATTAAATTGCGAGGAATTAAAAACTAATGTCAAATGTCAAACTTTATGAATAATGATGAAAAACTGACAAAACAAAGAACTTCCTCATTAATTTGTTTAATCTATCATTTGTTTTTTTTTTTTTGGTAGGGGGTGGGTGGGAGGATGATGTGGACCCTCAACAATTTATTCATTCTTTCTTATGGATTTATTTAATTTTACATTTTCCTCCTCTTATCTTGGCAGTAGTCGTGCTAGGAGTGTTGAGATTTACACTACAACTTATGTTGCACGTTTACCAAAATTATTTTTTCTTTCACAACCCCTTTCTCCTGACTTTTTTGTACTGTTAATTAATATTCTATGCATTAATTTTGGGTCTTAGCCCTTAACATCAAAGGAAAGAAATAAAAGAGAATAATGATTCTACGAGAAGGGGGAGGGGGGGGGACACACAACCCTACTTGCACAAGTAGAAGATAACATAGGAACAACACGGAAACAATTCAATAATTCGGAGTAAAAGCATGAGAGCATAGTACCCTGGTCCTTAATTGGAAATCTTAGTTCCGCAACTATTCACGGATGACACTTTTTCAATTTGGTCCATGTCTATACCCCGTAACTAGCTCAAGTCATGGGCTCATATGAGTTTTGCAACTTGCACATTTGCATCTGCCCACAATAATTCTAACACAGTAGCATATAACGTGAACTAGACCAAAAAGATGCCACGGCACATTGACAAATTTATCCTAGTCTTACTTGATTAAAACAAAGAAATTAAGAGAAGACAAAACTCAAATCATTCTCACAAATTGCAATGCCAATTAGAAACCACTAAGATTGTGCTGACCTTTTCTTCAGGTTAATTTCCAACCCACAATCAAAATTCAGAGAAACTGGCCGCTTCATGTCGCTGTTAGGCTTATAAAGAAAAAAACCAATAATGACAATTATTAAAACCCATTAGAGGGTTGACAACTTGGTTTATCTTTAAGAATATAAATGTAAATATCTTATGTCCTCATGCCATGCCCACCAGCGTGTGTGTGTGTGTGCGCGCACTGCAGCTATGTATATGTACATCCATATTATTGAAGGGGTTAACCCATTGCAAACGCAACTCATCAGAAAATAAAAAGAAAAAAAAAAAAAAAAAAGGCACATCTCGTGAGGGTCTCTATTATTTTCTTAATTCCCTTTTTAGCCTGCTGATTCTACACCTCTAGACTTGTTCAAATTCATTATCATCGTTTGTTTATTATCTTGCGACTTTAGTATAAATAAACCCTCGTCTTCCGCTCATTTCTTGCCAGTTCTTTTCTGCTCTTTTAATTCTGTGGATAACACAGTCATTCTTTTTGTTATTGTGCATGTTCCAGTTTTTGAGTACCAAGTTCATTTATGCATGATGAGTAACACAATGAGGCCGAGGATGAAGGTCATGTTCAACTTGGTCTACGACAGAGGTTGAACACTTTCACTATAATTCTGTTGTTGTTGTTGTTTTTTTTTCTTTTCTTTTTTCTTCTATGAATATTTAATTTTCTTAAGATCTCAGAGGCTTCCTATATAGCAATACAAAGTAAACACTAGCTAGCTGTTTGTTTCTTTTTTCCTTGGATATTTAATGGATTCTCCTAAAGGTAAAGGTAAGAAAGGGCTAATTTCCAAGACATGGGAGCGATGCAAATCATTCAGCGGTGGCAATATTGGAAGAAAGGGTTCATCAGGAAACCAGCATCCCCTAAAGATGAAGAGCAAATCGTGGCCCCGCGGTCTGAATGTGGACGCTCCAAATCAAGAAAAAAAGAATGGGAAAAAATGGAGCCGAGTGGCTCCAGAAGGATGCTTCTCGATCTACGTTGGGCCCCAAAAACAGAGGTTCTTGATCAAGACCGAGTATGTGAACCATCCCCTCTTCAAAATGTTACTTGAAGAAGCTGAATCAGAGTATGGATACAGTAGTGAAGGGCCTTTGGCGCTTCCATGTGAAGTTGATCATTTCATCAAGGTACTAATGGAGATGGATTGTGAAGAGAATAATAGTGGTAAACAGCAGGGGTGTAACTTTGTTGCTAGGAGTCACACCTCTTACCATCTCCTCACCCCACCAAGATTGATTGCCATGAATTATTTTAAGTACTGATCAATATGTCAATATGTCTATGCCTAGCAAGTTTTCGCATTGTTCACTATGGCTCGCAAGTGATTAAATAACTAAAAATATTTCTCCAAAAACAGACCTAGTCTTGAAACCATGTAAAAAGAAAAAGCTGCCCTCCGGCATATGCCAGTCGTATTTTACAGTGACTATGGCGTTGCATGCCTATGGGTATTGATTAGGATTAAAGTAGATGTGTAAGTTGACCCTGTCCTTGTAAGATAAAATGAAAAAAGAAGTGAGTGCTAAATTGCGCTGTTGTTTACAGATTTCTCATTGCTACCTATGCCCATACAAACTTTATCTTCTTCTACTTGTTTATTAATATTTATTTATTTATTTATTTATTTTTGCAACATCATTATAATTAGCAGCTCAACTAATCTTATCAGTCTTTTTCTATTGTTTTCAATCTGTAGCTAGTTCTGCACTTGTAATTGTTTAGTTGAAAATATAATCTTACAAAAATGTCATTGATGATAACATTTTAACCAAACATAGGGAGTCCTTGGATTTAGATTACAGGAGAAATCATAGACTTTTTGTGGGGTACTTTTTTGTGGAAACAATTAGCTAATTATGCATCGAAGAAAAAATATATGAGGAACAAATTAATCATATTAAAAATCTGCCATCTTGTATTATTATCGTTAATGATGGGTCAAGTGCAGATTTAGAAAGAAAAAAAATCGACTAAAAACTAATAATGAGAAATTTATTTTTCAGGTTTAATAAAAAGTAAGCTGAATTGTGTGATTGGAGAAACTCAATGCCCTCCCTTTGTAAACAATTCTTGAATATGTTGTTATGATTGCACTGTCTTGATTTGACAATAGAAGAATAATTTTCTTCCAATGTTTAAATAAAACTTTGGATATTAATTTAGAAATGTTAGAATTAGCATAAACACATTGGTAAAAGAGCAGCCCACTTAAGGAATCCCTCTATTTCACATTTGTAATGGGGTAATGAGTAATGAGAGGGGAGGGCATATTCGCCAATGTAATATAATTTACTTATTACCATGTTCCCTACCAATCGCTACTATCATCATTGTAGTCGTCACCATTTTTGGTTGTATTGGAGATATATTACATATATAAAAGTTGAGCTAAGTAGTTATCCTAGTTGACAATCTCAGCACCAAGCATGCATGCAATCGCAGGCTCAAAATTAAAAGAGTTGACCTTTAATCCTTAATTTGTTAAAATGGATCAGGTTGAGCCCTATTTCCCACTCTATATTTTATCCTTAATTTTGTGATGAAACCCACAATTTGGAGTTGTATAGATAGATATATCCATACACCCCCTCTAAGGTCCTTCATTTTCGCTCTCTTACCTTAACAGCTGCAACCCTATTCTACCCATCTGTGTAGCATGCATGAAATTTAATGAGGTGAAGCTCTTCAATAATTGGTTGAGTAATTCACTTCTTCATTTTCTTTATAGAGAGTGCAAGTAATTAACATATATGCATGCCTTTGTAATACTCTCACTATCTTTATTTAGACTCTAACAACAATCTATACCCCTATATATAGATATAGATATAGATAGTTGATTAATACTCCAAGGTTCCAACAACTGACGATGAATTTATATCCCCGTTATGTTTGTCAATTATTTGTCCTTGCAGATGTAAGATTTACTATAACGTCAACCCCACACAATTAATTATGTGATTTCCCTACCAATTACAGTTAGGATTATTGGAGACATCAAATCTTCTCCGAGATTTGGTTTGTTCAATTTAGGACGTGCAAAATCCACAGCTTCATGCGAGCAAACACTGAAACTATAATTGGCATGATGCAGACATACCAACATTTGCATTCACTCGACTAATTTTTCCCTGCTATGAAGACTAATTATTATTATTATTATTATTATTATTTATTTATTTATTTATTTATTTTTTCTAAAGGTGAAGTGAATGAGTTGAAAAGTAAGGATATGTTTGGTAGGTGTGGTTGCAGGAAGCATTGCAGCAGGGGAGGGGTACTCAACTCGCTTTTGGTTTGATAGGAAGTGGGAAAAGGAGGGGTGAGATCGACAATCCCCCTCATGTACAATTTTCATGCCTTCCCAATTTAGAGGAGTTGGAGCAAGGAAGGGTGCCTCCTTTATCCCTTTATTTTATTTTATTTTTAATTATACCCAACAGAGAGAAGGTGTGAAGTTCCCTCCCTTCTCCAGCACTTATTCTTGATACATACCAAATATAATATAGTGTTACTTCCGTATATTTAAATGATATAAGATACAACATTCCCTTTTTCAGCATGTATATATAATCTTAATAATCTAAAACTCATATTTGCACCCACATTATATTTGTATCTTGTTTTGGTTCTATAACTTTTATTTGTTTGTCTCCTGTGATATAGAAACAATAACACAAAATGGACTGTACGTTATTTTTTTAATTTTTTTTTAAAAAATACTAGCAAAATCATATATGCAATATATAATATGTATCGAATTTGCTATTAAAAAGTGAAAATTTGTAAAATATTAAATCAGTGGATATATTTGTCAAGAAGTGATCAAACCTTTGCTTGTTATCCCAGAAATGTGGGTTTAATTGACTTATGTTATTTATTGGTAATTGGATGACCAATGCCCATCGGCCAATGGACATTGGCTATAAAAATAAGGTAAACATCTCTTGCCTTTGTGGTTTGAGTCTTTTGCATAGAACGGCCCAATAAGGTTGCATGAGTTTGACCTACGAAACCAAATACTTCATTTCAGGTTGTGGCCCTTGTAAGGGCGTGCACAGTGCTGGGATTTCAATGTTAAATCCATCTTGTGGATTGAAATAAATTCTAATATGTGACTAAACACACACACACACACACACACACACACACACAAACATATCTATATATTGATATTTGTGATGCATTATCACCTATTTTGAACACCATATTTATATTTAATTTGTTCATATTCACACCCATCAGTTACGTAGCTTAAGTAGTGAGTTATTGCAGTTGGCTAGATGGAATATTAATTTATACTCTTTTCTTATTGACAAGTGTTTTTTTTTTTTTTTTTTAAGAGGGACAATTAATTACATCATTAGCTATGCTTGGTAATGACTCTTGACTTTTGATGTAAATCAAGTTGTTTTTAATTTGCGGATTTTTTGGGTTCTTGAGCTAATTGAACAGTGGATGATGAATAAGATGGATTGTTTTACTCTTGTGCTCACTAAATATTGATTAAGTTGTTGATTTAGTTATTTTAAAAGGCATGTTGAACTCTGATAGACAATTAATGGAAATTATGATTGTTTTAATTAGTTGAGCCGATCCACAGGCTTTTACTCTCCTTTTGATGGCCTAAGACTAAGCACATTATTTTCAACCCCTCCAATTATCAACTCCATAATTCGTAGTCTTATAGGTTTTGAGCTGTTACCAACATACATGCTATATGCTAATGGTTAGTTTTATTACACATAATTGTCTAGTACAAACAGATTTGTGCAACTACTTAATGTGTAAATTATTCATCCTACATAGTGAAATGACATGAAGAGAGTTCTACTTTTATAAGTTCTTACGAGTCCAGTGTTACTTCATGTAAGAAATATGAGTGTATGGTATCTTTCAAAATCATTTTCATCATTGAGAAAATCGAGATTCTGGTTGAGTGGTTGCTGTTGAGCTATCATATTCACACACAATGAGTGAGAGCTAATTTAATCAATTCATCTTATTTTGAATCATTAAAAATCTGGTGCTGGCCCAATTGGTTACAATAGTTGAGAAAATGGCTCTCTGTTTCTTGGCTATATGAGAAGTGTCATTTGATGGGCCTGATCATAACTTGTTAGATGGACCCAAAAAGAGTTTTGATGGGGGAATTAACAAAAAGGCTATAGATCTTAAAAAAATATTCTATAAATAAGTTAATATTGTGTTTTTTTATACGTATTCAATTCAACTCAATTGAGATTTATTTTCTACCCGAAATCTCAACTATAGATCTTCTAACAAGATCAATTTTAGAGTACAACGTGCATTGACAATTGTCTCACGTGCTTCGCGTCTGGCCCCTTCACTATAAATATCATACGAATGTTTGATAATATGTAATTAATTTTTCTACTTTTTATTTATATTTGTTCACGTTGACGTCTTACACCTCTCACTGATTTAAGTATAGAAAAATTTTAGATACCTAACAAACTTAATAAACTTATGATCATGTCTATTATCATACTTTAAGATCTAATTCTATTATCTTGTCGCCTTCGACCCCAAATCAAGTATGAATTCCAACCTCGAGTGCATAAACCTATGCCTACTTGCCACCTCCCCCTCCAGATAGGTATACAAATATTATAGATTAAACTAATTCTGTTACTTAGAAAATAATTGATTACCTCATTATCAAAAACTTGGTACAAGATAAGTTGAGAGTCTTGCACTTTTACTTGGGATTGAGCCATATGTGACTATGCAAAGGGAGACAATCATGTAGATAAACAATATTCCTTAGATCGACACAGTGGCTTGCCTTTTCAACTTGAAATGATGTCCAGAGTTAGAGTTGGAAAGAATTTAAGGATAGTAACTTATTTGGAGCCTGGAGATGGGTAACAAAACGGAATATGTATTCCTTGGAAAAGAAGTTGAACGAAAGGATGATGGATTTTTTTTTTCAATTCTACACCAGTCATTTCAACACACTAGAGGTAGAATACTAATAGAAATATCGCATTTTAACTGGGAAGGGAAAGATTTGAAGAAATCATTGTAATATGTACTCAGTGTTACCCATTGGAATTTGACCTTTATATAGCATCACTTGAAACAAAATGAGTATCAATGTTTGTTTGGATTTGAGTGAAGTATTTTAAATAATTCTAACATTAGATCAATTTCAAATTTATTAAAACTATTGAAAAATAACCCATATTATTTTTTTTCTTCAAAAGTTTCAGTTGTAATTGCAATATTTTAATGCTTATAATCTCTCATTTAAATAAAATTATCAAGTTTAATACCCTCAAAGGCAACATATTTTTATTTTCAACATGTTGGTTGTGTATGCAACATGCATCATGGTTATATTTGGTTCTAATTTTAAGAAATATTTTCTATCATCATCAACGTGTATAAAATCAAATTTATTTGTTTTTCTTCTTCTTCTTGGACTCTATTTCTGAAAATAATATATGATTTTCAACACAAGTTTCAAACACCCTAAGTAAAAAATATATTTATAATTTATTTTCTAAAATTGAAAACTTGTTCTTTTGGAGAAATTATTTTCAAACAAGTTAAAATATAAAATATTTTGTTATCTTATTTTCATATATTAATAAATTTATCAACTCAATTAATCAAACTTTATAACTACTATTTAAAAAAAAATATTTTTTTTTCACACAAATTAAAAGAATCTTATTTTAACCTTTTTCAGAACGAATTCTAAATCATATCCCGCCAAACAAAGACTGTAATTGCTAATAAAAGGAAAATTTGATATCCATCGTCACTAAGCATAACTCATATGTTATTACATAAAAATAAAACTAATAACACAACATTCATCCAATTTTGGCCTTTTCCCTTTGTTTTATTTCTTCCTTTCATTTTCACCCGTCGTATATTTTGCCAATCCGCAAGCACTCCTATTTTCACGGGTGGGCGGACTGAACACCGACTAGCGTCAAGGGGCTTTCTTGAAAGAAAAAACATATTTCCTGGGGTAATTTCATAATTTCTCTAAAATCACCACTTCGGAAAGTATAGAAAGTTAGAAACCCCAAAATGAATAAATCAAAATTCTCGATTATTTGATTTGGCTGTTCTGACCATCCAAACCCTCACCCTCTTTTTTCTCCTTCGCATTTTCTCTCTGCATTTTCATTTGCTCTCGCAAACCCTAATTCTTGCTTTACCTATACATACATATATATTCATGTGTACATCTATTAGTTCACTTTTGGAATCTGTTTCTCTCTGAATTTCGTATTGCCAGTCGCCGATTCACTTCTCTCACTCTCACTCTCACTAATTGTATGTGTGTGATTTTTCGTTGAAGTTTCTGATTTTTTGCTGAAGTTTTGTGAAATATCGATTTGGTGTAATGGCTGAAAGCAACATAGATCTTCCGGAGAATCTTATCGCATCTAAGGCGTCCGATCAATCTTGGACTCCTAAAGGTAGTATTTGATTACGCGTCGATTTTCTGCTGGTTGCGATTTAGTTTACTTGATTGGATTTGACGGTGTCCAATTTACACGAGGATTATTTGATCTGCCTCTGCTATGTTTCTTTAAATTTAGGTTATAGGGTTTCGAATTAGGTTCTTGACTTCAGATTTAGTAAATGTTGTTGCGCTGCTGATTTAGAATGAATAATTATGCTGGAAATAGAGAAAATTAGTTTATTTTTGTTTTTTAATTTTCTTCTTTTTTTCCTGAAATCTGAGGGATGTTGATTTTGTATATAATTTGGATTATTTGGAGTGGAATTTGAAGGTTCATTTTTTTGTGGCTCAATCTTTTAAGTATATATGTTGTGATTCTGGTCAGTTGTATTGAGTTTTCCAGTTCAGAGTGCTTGTTTGCATTTATTCAGATTTTTTTTTTCATTTCTTATTTCTACATATTAATAATTTGGTGTTTTTGCAATGAAGCTTCCATGGGAAATGATGAGGACAAGGGGTTGGTGGGATTACTGGACGAATCAAAAGGTGACTACTGTTTTCATATCAACTTCTGATAGTACTTGAACATTTACAGCTATGTTGGATAATAGCTTTCTTGGATCTTTGACTTGCTCTGATTGTATTCGTGTTTCCCTCAGATCCAGCAGTTTCAGAGAGCATTCCGTTGTCTCCGCAGTGGCTGTATGCTAAGCCGACTGAACCTAAGACGGTACGTGCGAAGGCACTCGAGTAACGTACTTCACCTAATTTTGAAATTGACATAATGGTGAATGGGGTTGAGGATTTTGGCTGGACATTTATGATCTTTCAATACTCAAATCCTTGAGTCGTGTTTGGACTATTTACATATTTTGGACTTCAAATTTTTCTGCCATAGATTCGAAGACTTCACAATAGACCCAGCCATCTCTAATTTGATGTTACCCCAGATGTACAATGAACTTATAATTATTTGTTCTTGAAACTTAAAGGATGTGAAAATCTAGAAGTGTAATCCTTTAATTAATATAATTGCATAGAATGACGTGATTCCTCAACATTTTGTTTTGGTATTGATAGTTTGATTATGTGGGATCTCAGTCAATTTTTATGTTCTGACCTGGGAATATTACAAATTTTTATAAAATGATCTTGCCGGATTCTCGTTATGCACAGTAGTTGCGGAGATGCATCTTTTGATCATAATTTAGTTCTTCATGATGTCAGTGGATCTATTTACATGGACAAATGCATACCTGAATACAACGAAACTAGTTGTGGGGTACCATGAAGCCTCTTAAATTGTTCACTTTGTTGTGTTTTATTATATACCCCTGCTACAAGTTATGGCTGTGTGCGTAAGATTTTGATCTTGATCAATTGAAACGGCTACTCAGATAATCATGCTCACCTATCATTATTAGTTACATCGTGAGCATGAGGTCACATGAATGAGGATAAAAATAATCTGACTTGTCCTACTGGAACTTGTCTCCTTTATGATCTATTCTGTATTACTTGCTGTCGACAAGTTGGTGTCCTAGTTAAGACTGTGAGTCTTTTATTCTTTTCTCTTTTGATCTTATTTATTTGATTTCAGTAACAGAGATATGCAGAATTTTCACTTCAGTATTAATGTGTTCCCAAATATTTTGCTATTTCCCATGATTCATTGTCAAGGATGTCTTTGTGTGAAACAGGAAACACGCGTGCCAAGTTCGTTGTCCCTTGGTAATTCTGCTGATTTGAATCAGAAGGAGGTTTGGCGCTCAGATGCTCCTGAGGACAGAAAAGATTGGAGAAGAGCTGCGCCAGAACCTGATAGTGGCCGCCGCTGGCGTGAAGAAGAAAGGGAAACTGGATTGCTTGGTCGAAGGGATCGCAGGAAGATGGATAGACGGGTTGACAATGCTTCAGCCAGAGAAACCACTGACAATAGAACGTTGCCTGCCATTGACAGGTGGCATGATGTTAGTAGTCGCAGTTCTGGGCATGAAACAAGACGTGATAGCAAGTGGTCGTTAAGATGGGGTCCTGATGACAAAGAAAAGGATGCTTGTATGGAGAAAAGAACAGATGTGGATAAGGAAGAATCTCAAAGTGAGAGTCAATCGCTTGTGGCAAATAGCCGTGTCGTTCCTGAACGGGATTCTGATTCTCGTGATAAATGGAGGCCACGGCACAGGATGGAGGGAACTTCTGGTGGGTCTGGTTCTTATCGTGCTGCACCAGGATTTGGACTTGAAAGGGGACGAGTTGAGGGTGTAAATGTGGGTTTTAGTGTAGGCCGTGGCAGATCACGTGTTTCCATTGTAAGACC
Source organism: Paulownia fortunei (assembly GCA_019321725.1). Taxonomy (NCBI): domain Eukaryota; kingdom Viridiplantae; phylum Streptophyta; class Magnoliopsida; order Lamiales; family Paulowniaceae; genus Paulownia; species Paulownia fortunei. The sequence goes on from CM033111.1 coordinate 224,913, forward strand.
TTCATCTGTGGGTCAAATTGGTGCTGCTCAATATGATAAGAGTGGAAATGTTCTTGGAAAACCAGACCTCTCTGTCGACACATTTGTTTACCCGAGGGGCAAACTCCTTGACATTTACCGTAGGCAAAAGCTGGATTCATCCCTTTCTGACATGCCTGACATTTTGGAGGAAGTCCCCCCAATAACTCAAATAACTGTTGTTGAACCTTTAGCTTTTGTTTCTCCTGATGCTGAGGAGGCGGTGAGCATTACAAATTTCCTACCGTATATTTTACAAGTTTGGTACTATACAAGAATGTTAAGTACTGTTAGATTGAATGTCTATAGAAATGTGATTAGATACTCCTTTGTCATAGGCCATCCTGAATGATATATGGAAGGGTAAAATAACAAGCAGTGGAGCCTCATACAGTTCCCTTAAGAAGGGCAGATCATCTGATAATGTTTCAGGTAATTTTAAGCAGACCTGTGTAAAAAGGGGAAATTAGATGGCTACTGTTTTCTCTATGTTTCCTATTTTTCTGTTCTTGTGTCTGGTCATTTTAGACCCTTGTTTTTTACTTCTTTCTAGAATTGGGAGACCTGGAATACACCAATGCAAGACAGATTGTCCTATCTGCTGATGTTACTGAACAGATACTGAATGACTTTCAGAAAGCTTCGGATGGTATTCATGAAACTAGTTTTGACAGCACCTTTTACAATAATTTACCTAAAACAGGTTTCTTAAGCAGTGACAATTAGAGTATTGTTTATTATTTTTTTCATTTTTTACTGAAATTTCTGTTTTTAACATCTGAAAGAAATTTTTTTGACCTTGCTTCAGAGAAAACTGCTGATCATGAAGGAAAATATGAAGTTTCGGAGGCTATAAGTGGAAAAGAACTGGATATTGGTGGCTTAAAAGCTTTTAATGGTGGTCATTTTGATGCCTCTCAGCTCAAGGTTAAAGATTCTTCTGTTAACAAGCCCCCCTTGTATGATGCCATCAAATCTGCCACATCATTTGATGTTAATAATAAGCTTCCAGATGAGTCAAACTCCCTTTTTGGTATGCCATCATCAGAGCAGTATTGGGATGGCAGACCACATAAGTTTGTGAGCAGGGCCAGTGAATATCAGCTTGATAGAGGAATCCCTCCTGAGGAATTAAGTCTGTACTATCGTGATCCTCAAGGGGAAATCCAGGGACCTTTTCTTGGAGTGGACATCATTTCGTGGTTTGAACAAGGGTTTTTTGGGACTGATTTACCTGTCCGCTTGGAAGATGCTCCTGATGAGTCACCATTCCAGGAATTGGGAGAAGTCATGCCTCATTTGAAATTTAGACATGAGTATGATAGTGGCAATGATCTAAATTCTAATCTGGAAAACTCTGTTGCGATGGAGGGTTTACCAGAAACATGTTTCCCCTCTGGTGTTCCTATCCCAGAATCCATTCCTTCCGGTGCATTAGATGGTGCTAACTGGCAGTTACCTGATTTTGGTGCTCTATCAGCACATCATGGTCAGTCAAAAGTATCTGAACATCAACATCATCTGTCACAACACTTATACTCTCAGGGAGAAGATTTTCATGATTTTGGTGCACAAGATGAAGGTCGGTTGATAATTTCCACTATTTATTAGTTTTGATGTACATTTAGATTGAATTCTATTAACTGCCCATTCTCTTAAAACAGAAATCGCATTTCCAAGGAGACCTGGAAGTGCTGGCAATGCTATAGGGAAGATGTCTAGAGGATTTGGTGAGCCCACTATAAATAGTGGCAACCAGTCTTCTCTTCCAAGTGAACTGACAGATGGTGGTGTGCCAAATCAGAAAGATGGTAAGTTGCATCCTCTTGGACTATTGTGGTCTGAACTTGAAAATACTTATGCAAGGAATGATCAGACACACCCATTTAGTGGAGGTGCTCACGACAAGCTTGTAAACCCTGGGTCCGGAAGTGTTGCTCCTTTTGGTGCTATATCTGATCCAACTCATACCCCTGAGACATGGAATAATGTTTATGCAAGAAATGCACCTTCTGATTCAAACTTGTATCAAGAGGTCATGGATGCTCGCCATTCTTCACGAATGGACCAAGAATTTAACCACTTTGATTTAGCAGAGAAGCTAACACAGCAACTTCAACAACAGCATCTTCAGCCACATAGTTTAATGCCTGCTCATAATACCCACTTGAATGAAGTAATGCTAGAAGGGGGCCCAAGTCTGAATTTGATGCGCCACAAACAGTTGGCTAATCAAACGGGGCAAGATGTGGAACACATTTTGGCTCTTCAGCTGCAGCAGCAGAGGCAACTGCATCTTCAACAACAGCAGCAACTACAGCAACAACAGCAATTCCATCAACAGCAAATGCTGTTGAAAGAGCAACAACAGTCTCAGGCCAGGCAGGTTCTTATTGAGCAGCTGCTGCAAAGTCAAATGCGAGAGCCTGGCCGTGGGCAGTCACGCATTGATGCTCTTAGATCCAACAGCGCTCTTGAACAGGCCATATTGAAACAACAAATCCTAAATGACCTGCAACAGTGCTCTCAATTTCCTTCAAGGCATCCTGATCCAACCATTGAGCAGCTTATTCAAGCAAAATTTGGTCAAACACCTCATCAAGGGCAACAAAATGATTTACTAGAGTTATTATCCCGAGGAAGGCATGGACAAATGCACCCTCTGGATCAACAGGTTCTTCAGCAAGATCAGCTGCATGGGAGGCAGTTGCCTTTGGGGCTGAGGCAGCGGTTTGAAATGGAAGAAGAGAGGCAAATCAGACCTGGATGGCCACTTGATGAATCTAGTCAGTTCCTCAGAAATCCCGCTGCCGCTCGTAGAGCTATCTCTGCAGGAATTGGTCCTTCAGATTTTTATTCGCAACAAATGCCACGTGCCGAGGAGGATCTTAGCCATCTTGAACGGAATCTTTCTTTACAAGATAGACTTCAACATGGTCTTTATGACCCTGGCATGTTGCCTTTTGAGCGTGCAATGTCATTGCCTGTTGGTTCTGCTGGTGTAAATCTTGACGTTGTCAATTCAATCGCTCGCGCTCAAGGTTTGGAAATGCAGGAGCAGATTGCACGAATGCACCCTGTAGTTCAAGTTGGTGGGTTCTCATCTGGTGTTTACTCTCAGCATACAAACCACCCTTTAATTTCCAATCATTTCCATGCTTCAAACTTGGACACATTGGAGGGTCATTGGTCTGAGAATAATGGTCAGTTATCCAATGACTGGATGGAGTCAAGAAATCAACATCTCCATGTTGATATTGAGAGGCAGAAAAGGGAATTGGATTCCAAAAGGAGTAGTGAAGATCCTAGTTTGTGGATGTCAGCTGGAACAAATGATGACAGTTCAAAACGTTTGCTTATGGAATTACTACATCAGAAATCTGGCCACCAGTCAAGTGAAGAGGTTGACATGATCAACGGAATACCCCATGAGAGAAGACCACCTTCCAGTCATTATTCTGGGACAAGCACGGCAAACCATTCATTCAGCATACTGTCAGATCAAGAAGCAGGTTTCAGCAACTCCTTCACTGTTGGGTCTTATGGTTCTGATTCAGGTGGACCTCTTCAGACTCGACTATCTGAGGGAATGTCCAGTGTTCTGGAAATTGGTGGATTGCCTTTTAGGTCTAAAGTTGGAGCATTGGTTGAAGGAGAACCATTTGTTTCTGATATTAATGAGAGTAGACGACTGCTCGTCTCTGAAGGCGGTGATAATATTCAGGGGATAAATTCAGAGGCTCAAGAAGGTGGCATAGCTGAACAGGCTTTTGCATCTACGGACAGAGGGGAAATGCCGGTTAATGTCCTCAGCAGTCATGGTTCACTTGGCTATGCCGGTAATTTTCGTAGTTTTCTTGGTTGGTTTTCTTTGCTTTACTTTTCAATTTTACGAGTCACATGAACTGGATAATGCTCAGGTTTTCACAATGAAAAGATTGGATCAGGCGATTCATATCTGGAGGATGTTGCTAAGGATCGGTAAGAAATCTTGTATGCTGTGGTGCTGCTATGACTACAGAAATGTGATTGAGCTTCTATATTTGATATAAAGTTCTTGTGAAGTTTGCTTTTGGAAGATGGAAGTATGGTTGTCTTTTTGAACTATTCTGGCCCCTAGTTGATTGATTCTACTCTTACGAACTTTTGGAGTGTCTATTGGCCACAAAAAGTATCCTCATGATCAATAGGACAGTTTTTGTTGGACTCACGAGTAAACTTAAAAATATTGTAGTGACAGTACTATTTTGACTCTTCTTTTCAATGAACGAGTATGTTTTAATATGAGCTTTTTGTAAGATATCATGATTTACCTCATTTGAGATGGTTTTCTCAATTATCAACAAACCTGTGGAAATTTATGGACTTACAGTTACCCGCTGTCTTTGCAAAATATTCTGAATCAGTCTTGATTGGACTGTTTTCCTTTGCCAGGCATTGCTATTTTAGTATTTTTCAATTCGTAATTTCTTACTTTCCTATTCTAAATAGGATGCGATCTTCTAGTTCAAAAGGACCAGAAAATGTATTGTTGAGGCGCCCACCAGTCTCACGGGCTGCATCTTCTCAGGAAGGGTTGTCTGAGCTGACTGCTGATCCAGTCATCAGAGGAAAAAAATGTTCAAATACTGTACCTTCTGATGGTAGGCTATGATGCTGTTGCACTTCCATTTTGTATTTCTTTTTCCTTTTTTTCTCTTTTTTCTTTTTGTTTTCTACTAACAGCAATTTTGTAGCTTGGGAGATAGTATTCCAAGCGTTCTCTAATTTCCTATCTGTAATATGTAATTTGGCCGCAATAGAACTTGTTTAGGCAGCAGTAACTCGAAGATTAGTAGTCTTCCTTTCTTTGTTTTTACTCCCTTCTTCTAGTTTCTTTGATTAGTTTTATCCGCATCTTGCTGCTGGGCCTCCACAGGGGGTGGGGGTGGTTTGAGTGTTGGTGATGGTGATCTTGAGACAATTTTCATGAGCACTAATCACTTGAGTAGCGTAGAAGAGACTCTGGGGACATTGATGATGGGATAAATTGTTTCTTATGCACATTTTCATGCTCCACAATTTGGCTATAATAGGTGCCTGATGGAATGGTCTTGTGCCTGATGGGAACATCAATTGCAGCAGTATTTGGTCTCCTCTCTTTCCTGGTCTTTGTGTCTGTGCTATTTGTTACTGAGCTAAGATTAAGACAGCAAGTATTCAAATAGCATTTTACTGGAAGTACTAGGTAGATGAGTTAAATAACAATGTGATTCACGTGGTATGTTATTATTTCTTCTGTTTATCCTATATGCTGTGAGTTGTCTTGGGGACAAGATGATGTGTTTTCCTACTTCATGTTCCTGTGCATCTGAGAGGATCACAGATGGAGGAGTTCATTATGTTCCCTGCTTGCTGTTCCCATAAGTGTCTATTAACTTATTTACTTGCTGGAGTTTTCTTGCTTGTAGGAGTGAGACAAGAAACGAGAGGTAATTTAGGGAACTTGGAGGCATCTGGTAAAAGAGATGCACAGCTTGGACGAACATCATCCTGTAATGATGGTGATGTAATGGAGACATCATTCAGTGACATGCTTAAAAGCAATTCAAAGAAGCTGGCACCTCAAGAAAGTCATGTTTCAGCCGCTGGAGCTTCAGAATCTTCAGATGGGATGCAGGGGGCACGAAGCAACAAAAAGAAGGGAAAGAAAGGTAGACACATAGATCCTGCACTTCTTGGATTCAAGGTTACTAGCAATCGAATCATGATGGGTGAAATACAGCGGATGGAAGATTAATGTCACCTTCATTGTAATGTTTTTTGGCACGCAATCACCATTTGCTGTACAGGTTTGGGTTTTGTATAGTTTTTGTAGGAGTTAATTCCTTTTTTTTTTTTTTGACACCCTGTTGCACTCCATCTGTGAGCATGTACGGGTGGTTAAATAGCTTGGCACCTTAGAAGCCTACTCAACATAGATGATAGGATGATTAATACAGTTTGTATAGACATTTTTGATAGAGCAATGGTAAAAGTGCAGAATAATGCATACATGGTGTTATTTCACTCTATTTCAGAAATTTTGCTTCGATAGTCTGTGGTATGTGCAATTATTTTTACTCTTTATATGAAGCAAAAATGGTGAAGGATAAACTAAATTGCTCGCTATTAAATGACATGTTGCATTAAAAAGATGAAGACATCTTTGAAAAAAGAAATCTTGCATCAAAGCTTTGATACGTTGAATCTGGTTTGGGTTTTCATGATTTTATCTGTTGGAGGTGATGCCCAAACATGCAAATGTGGGTCGGTAATTTTGGGCTGGTCTGGCCAGTTGCAATTAGAGTCGTGCTGGGATATTGGTCATGAACTTGAAACTGGTGAAGTTGGTTATCCAAAAAGTCTTGATTACTAAGGTGTCGTGGTGTAGTTGGTTATCACGTCAGTCTAACACACTGAAGGTCTCCGGTTCGAGTCCGGGCGACGCCACTTTATCTAAAATCTGCATTTTTAACTGTTTACATGAAAAGTGTTAATAACTTTTTCGCAAAGGATATTTTAAGAGGATTGATCTGTCATTATCCAAAGAGTCACCGTTCCAGGCATTTGAAATCTCGTCATCTCCGTCAGTCCCCTCCTACACTCACAGTTCACTCGCTATTCTCTCTTCTTTCTCTCTCATACACACTATTTTCTCTTCTTTCTCTCTCATACACAGACGCACACAGCGAGAGAGAGAAACTGACAATGGCAGTTTCTTATGCATCTCTAGTAAGTCTATTCCCCTACCGTAAATTTTCTTCTATTTCTGCCTGTACTTTTTCAGCTATTTACTCTATACATGTCCTTATCCGGTTAAATTTTTATTTTTTCTGCTTTCAGTCCAATATTTGCTCGATTTCAGCTCCAGGAAGTATATCACCGGGCAAATCTACGAGCTTCATTTGCTCTTTGTCTTCAACGAATCTAAGGAAATATGCGTTTTCTTCATTTTCATCGTCGAGCTTTTTCTGTGGTTCACTAAGCCTTTCGAACCGTCCTATTCTGCGAAAAACCAGCCCTTTGTCTTCCTTTATTCGAGCCATGGCTGAGGTCTGTTTTGTCACTGATAATAACTCTTCTGGCTAATTTAACTGGCTGCTGTTTTTTTGGAAATTGAAGATGTCTATATTAAATTTGAAACGATACTGTTTTTCCTTTATTTATTTCTTCTATGTATTCGCCAGTTATGCTTTAGTTTGGTTATGTATAAGTTTTGTTTTGTGTAAATTATATTTAGAGTGCTTTACTAGATGAATCTGACAGTCCATGAATTTAAATCGGGAGTAGTTTACATTCCTATTATCACATAAATTTAGGAATTTGAATTGACAATGAGAAACACAACAGAAGTTCTCCTGGGTGTTGTTTCAGTGTTTTGGGAATTTTAGTTGATTCTGAGAAGATATATGTTGCATTTATTTCAAAACATCCTCAACTTGCCGTCTTAAGTAGTTACTTTTATACCTTTTTTTCCAAACAAATGAGGGGCAAAGGTGAAAGGTAAAAACTGAAGTGATGTTTTTTATACTTTGAGTAACAAAACCTCTTTTCTTTTCGAAACTGAAGGGAAATGTTTTATTTTTTATTGCCTAAATAACTTGAAACCACGAGGGTAGATAAAGATTACTTCATCTATTCTACTTTGCTAGTTTACCTTCTTATCAAACATTGAAAAACATTTACAACCTCCTATTTTGCAGACAACTATTTTCTTTATCTTCTGTTTTCAAAAAAATCGAACTTTCCCTGTAGCTTTAACAATGTGCTTGTTTACTCAGGAAGCTACACTGCAATCGAAAGTGACGCACAAAATTTTTCTTGATATAAGCATTGGAAACCCAGTAGGAAAGCTTGCTGGAAGAATTGTGATTGGATTGTATGGTGATGATGTGCCACAAACTGCGGAAAACTTCCGTGCTCTATGCACAGGTACATTTACTCACTTGCACAGGCACATATTATCATATAACAGAATTTAGTTTTGACTTAATCTTTTCATGAGTGCTTGGTTGAATAGGGGAGAAGGGATTTGGCTACAAAGGTTCAACATTCCACCGTGTTATTAAGGATTTCATGATCCAAGGAGGAGATTTTGACAAAGGAAATGTAAGCTTGCATATTTTCTGATATATTTGTGTGGTTAAGTCTTTTATGTGCATTATTGCCTGCTATAAATACTATAAATACTGAAGTATATCTCCCATATACTTTTGCAACTTTGGGGTGTAGAACTAACTTTATCAAGAGCTCGTTAATTCCAGTAAATTGAGGTTATTTGTACTCGATTGTAGATGAAAAATAACTTTTATATTTTGTATGTTTTGGAATAATTGACGTCAAATACCATGGTGATGGCTAAATCTTTTCCCATGAACAATGCAATTGCAACTACAACTATTTTTTTCATCCAAGCCTTCAGAGTCTAAGCATAGTTTCTGTTTAGATTTATGGTAAAATGTTCTTCGACGTAATAAAAACTGTTAGATGGGCACCCTAACTTTTTAAAATTGGTCGCATATTAATGTGCTAACTTCCTTCTGAATAAGATCAGGTAATGGACATTTTTTTCTTACTGTTGTTGAAGTAAACTTGGGAACATTATGAGACTCAGAGATATAGTCAGTGTACGATTTTTTTGTAGTGCCCTGATATGTTTTGTACATTCATTTTCGTTGGGCCAGTACCATTTATTGTACTATTAGTGGTGATGTATATTATTTTTATTGTTCACAAATTTTTTAAATTTCTGGTTCAATAGATTAATAAACCCTTGATTAGGGGGTATCTGTCTTTGCAGGGTACTGGTGGTAAAAGCATATACGGACGTACATTCAAAGATGAAAACTTCAAGTGTATGTTTGTTCTCTTCTGTATGTTATTCTGTTATTCTTTTATCTTGAACTTTTGTCTTTACTTGGGCTAAAATATAAAGAGAACGGCTTCAAAATTTGCAGTGGTTCACACTGGACCTGGAGTTGTTAGCATGGCAAATGCTGGCCCCAATACCAATGGAAGCCAATTTTTCATTTGCACTGTCAAGGTATGCGGCTTATGAAATAAACTCATTTAGAGCGGCAATTAAAGGTGCACAAGGTAAGGAACAACAATGCTAGCTAGTTTAAATGAACAAATAAGTGGTATTTGCCTTGGTTAGTTCTTTTTCTTATAACAAAGTATATAAGCATTCTTTCAGACTATACTAAGATTCTGGTATTGTCCTAAAAATCTTCTAAAATAGAAGATGAAGAAAGTTTTAATGATGCATATATTTTCCTTACAAATAAAAAAAAAAGTTCGATTAAGGGGCCCTAAAACAAACCGTTTGTAGAGGTAAGAAACTTTACTTATTTCCATGCTTTCCAGGTTTTTGAAGCTGGAGAAAACTACATTGAATAGCCTAGGTATAAGTAATCAACAAAACAGAGGCCATTCTGTAGTAACTCTACTGAGAAATTTGAAACTTTTTCCTCTCTTTCTAGCTTGGCTGCAGCCTGATTGCTGCCAATGACTGTCACCTTTTCTTCTCAATATTCTACTGATTTCAGCAGTTATGTTATAATCTCCTTTCCTCTTAATTTCTGTTTTATTTCTTGATTATCCCCCCACTCTGCTATTAGGTTTACAGCACATTTTTTTCTGTATTCCATCTTCTAAGAAGCCAAAACAGTACATTTGCCAAATGTCATCTAACTTTGAGAACTCAAAGCTACATATTATTAATTTTTGCTGATGAATAGATGTGGATGAGATCTATAACCAATATTCTACATGGCATGTCCATGGGCTTTCTTTAAGTTTTTGTCTATATTATGGTAATATTGTTGAGGTACTGTGATCACTTGTGGCATTGTGCAGTATTTAGAACTAGTCCCTTTTTTTCCCTTTCCCCTTACTCTTCTTAAAAATGGTACTTACCTTTCGCTGGTAAGGGCATTTTTTTGAAAAGCTAAGCTGTAGGAGTGCCATGCACCACAAGTTGATACTTATTACTAATCAACACTCAAGTACAAGCTCACTAGGTCGGCATGAATAGAAGTACTCCAATCCTTTGGCCACTAAAAGAAAATATAAGTGGAAGTAAAAATATTTGCATTTTACATGTCTCTATGTTGAATGAATTACAGACACCATGGCTGGACCAGAGGCATGTTGTGTTTGGGCAAGTTTTGGAGGGCATGGATGTTATCAGGCTGATTGAGTCACAAGAGACAGACAGAGGTGATTGTCCTCGAAAGAGGGTCGTTGTAAGCGATTGTGGTGAGCTTCCAGTGGTTTAAGGGATAAAAACCATTATATTCTGATTTTTGCCCTTCAAATTCTTGTGGGTTGTTCCTTATATAGAGGGCCTACAAGTTTTTTCTAGTTTCTGTATTTTGAGTAAAGAGGGCAACAACTTTACCTTATGCCAAATTATCCAAATTTCAAGATGTAATGGGCAGGTCGTGTAGCTTGCATAATTAACTGCTAATAATGCTCTGTTGGAATTTTCTCTGAGAGAGTCATTGTCATAATTGAGTGAGTGTTAATTGGAAGCGCCACTCATTGATAAGTATGAATTATGAATAAACATGATACCTGTACCTTTTGCCCTTCTTGTTCAAGGTAAGGTCCTTGAGGTATTACATTAATAACATGGTAAATTATAAAAATTATTCCTAAGGTTTGAGTTATTTATAAAAAAATTCAGCTAAGTTTGTAAATTATAAATACTTTATTGATATTTGTTTATATTTTATAAATTGTATTTATTGAGGCGTATTTGTAAAATAAAAATAGATTTTAATTGAGGATGTATTTGTAAAATAAAAATAGATTAAGGGCCTTGGTATACATAGAGTGGTCGAATATCTAATTTATAGTCTCAATGGAAAAATCGGAGATGATGTTTCTTAATAGATGAGAATTGGATGGGGGCAAGGGAAAGAGAATCAGGAGGAGTATTGTGGCTGGCTGAACTCGATGGGTGGTGTGGGGCAATAATTACACCATAATCGTTTTTATCTTTTTCTTTGATTACCATATAATTGTATTTGCCAAATAGCACGACTCATTATTGCTGGAATATAAGAAAGCGGGTGGTCCTTGACCTTGAGGTCCCCCATTGAAATTTGGAAGTGCAATAAAATCAACGACGTGTTCTAACTCGGGCCTAAAAAAAAAAACCACAGCTAATCCTATTGATTGATGATAAGACCGGGGCTAAGGTTGTTGGTCATTCACACGTATTTGGAAGAGGATTAAAGGGGGATCTTGGGCACGTGGACCAAAATTATTAAAAACGACCCAAAATCAAATCATCCAAGGTGGGTGGGCTGTGTCCAAAAATACATATGGGCGCCCAGCCCAGTGGAGGCTGACAGAGAGCATAGCCACCTGAGCTGGCGGCTTGTTTTGGTGCTGACACGTGTATGGCATTGTTATAATCAGAAATTGTTGCTAAGAAAGCGACAGATCATTGGTGGCCGATCCTGGTCAGCGGTCCGTCACTCCCTGTGAATGGCTGACTTTTCATGTGTTCTAAAAGTCTCGTGATTTGATTTAACATTATTAATTGCATAATTTGGAATAATTGTGTTTTTACTTGGTGAAAAACTCAAAACAAATATAATGTTACGTAAAGGGTATTGCTACCAAATTATCCATGCTAATCATATTACATCAAAAGCTTGTAGTCTTCGTAGCATATGTTTTATAACTACTCTAGAACCGAAGTGTTCTATTTTTTTTTATTTTTTATTTTTTATTTTTGAAGATTTAGCAAGCAATATTAAAAAAATTAAGTCATTGGATTTCTGTAATTTATTTTTCAAATTCAATTTTGGAATTGAAACAAAGAAAAATTAAAAGCGCTCAAATCTGTCATATAAATACATCACATATTGCTCTTTCTTTATAGCTATTTTGAGAGGTTGCCTAGATTTCTGAATATTCACTTGCGCCACCAATTTGCTAATGACAAAACGTTCCATGGTGTGCAGAATTATTAGATTGGTAAACAATAGTTTGGTGAAAACTAGCGACACTTTATGCATAAAAGTCATGCCCATCATACTATTTATCTTTTAATCATTCAGTACCTGTAATTTGGGTGTATCCTGATTTATAATTATTAAAACAATCTCAATTTTTAGATATGTATATAAGACTTATTCTTGTTTGTCATCATTTAAGGCACATAACATTAGCAGCCTCAACCACAATCATTCTCAATTAGCTCATGCCCCGCACGACAAGCAAGAATAAGCTAAGTCAATGTACTGAGGAGGCATGACCTGATATGGGTATTTTCCAACGTGTTATTAATCCCCAACAAACATATGATTCATCTACTATTACTGAGTCATGATACCAACTTATATTTACTCAATTCTTTATGCTTACTCTTACTCTTCTACGAACATTTTTCCACAACACAAACAAAAAAACACAATTATTATGTATGTTTTCAAAATGCATGCATGTCATCCTTTTCAGCAGTAGCCCATTGTCGGGACTGGGGACATTGGCATCACATTCCATGTAGCTGAAAATTATGTGAAATACTAGGTGGAGACCAAATCATTTGCAATTGAATCTTTCTGTATCCGCAAAATATTACCATCTCTTTGTCATCCACAATATAGTACGCTGTGGTCCAGACAAAATTAATTTGCATGTTCAATTTTTATTTTTCTTGATGAGCGTACAGAGCAATATACCACTCATGTGCCCAAAACATAAGGCTGCATTTTGCTAATATTATTATCAGCCCAAGCAAAATGTTATAAAAGAGAAGAATGAATGGACATCACAAATCTGCAAATACAAGAAACAACAAAATGAATGTATTTACAACTTCCTCCAAAAATTGTTTTGAAGGGCAAACCACAACGTATACAGTTTCATATAAAGCTTTACAGGGTTAAGAAACATACTATACTATATATTTAGGCCTAAACCAATTTTCAAGATCAACAAGGGGGTTGACTAAAGATTTCAACTGCTCTAAGATATATGTTAAGCCTACTATTAATTTGCTTGAATTGGGACACCACCTAATTACTCTAACAAACTAATCAGGAGCATGATTTTATCAGGCCTAAATTGTAAAGGAATTTTTCTGATCTCGAGCGGAAGAGACTACCCAAAGAGAATCGTCCAGTCTGCTGTGGCGGTGAAGTAGAGTATGTGTCATCCTTCACACGGAGTATAGTCAATCCTATTTCTTTCCGAACTGATTCAATTGTTTCACTTTTGACCGGATGACCTGATGCATCGGTCACATAAAAAACGTTTACAGCCTGTCCCCCCTTGTTGTTACCTCAGCTCGGGTAACTGAGAGACCATTCTCTCTAAATATGCGAGTAACATCAGAAAGAAGGCCAACCCTGTCCTCGCTGCATAATTCCAGTCTTATTCCCTGCATTATGCACGCAATACAATCACACATATAAGTTGTATTCGGATCAGAAACAAATGAAACTTAACGTGATTCTTTTTCAGTTAGGTACCTCGGATGCTCTCCTCTTAACTGCTGCTTCCAAGCAATGAATAACACGTTGTCTCTCTGCTTCTGAACTAATGGGGCACCCGTCCGTATGCCTTATGTAATATTCCTAACAAACCAAAGCAAACGACAAAAAATGATGGTGAGATTCTGTAGGAAGATTTGTGGTTACAACCGAGCAGTCCATACAATGTGCCTTTAGAGGCCAACAAACAAAATACAATTTGACAGCACTATTAATTGCATATGCGCAATTCCCTTCGACTAGGAAACTATTAGCTTTTTCAAAGAATTAAATGCATTTCCAAAGTGAAGTTCTTCATTTTAAAGCATTGTATGCTAAATTAAGTCGACTCCACAATAAATATTGTCAGTTATGATTACCTGTTGAGCCTCTGGTCCTTCAGCAATGATGGTGGCATGAAATACCACATACTGCATATCTGTTAAGGTACACACTGTATCAAAGAGCAGCTTTGGTCGGTCCGGACAGCTCAAGTTCACGACAGTGTATCCTTTTTCTACACAGTTTTCTACAGTCACAAGGGGTTTGGTCCGATCAGTTGTTCCACAATCCACATTTTGGTTGTCGTAATCACGATCAGCATACATCATTTGATGCAGCCTCCTCTCTGTATGAGTAGAACCAACAGAAACTGCAGTATTGGCACTTGGCTTATCTCTATCACCCTTTAGAACAAAAAGAAGAAGTTGTTTGATATTAGCAAGTCGATCAGGATCATTTATTGCCAATCCATTTGTTTCATCAGTGATGTAAACAACCGAAGCCATTCGTGAGTTATGGGTCCATACTTCTGCAGCAACTACATTAGACTTAAGATCAGTAAGAACAGCAAAGACCTCTGAGAGCAATCCAGGTCTGTCTCTGCCTGATAACTCAATGGTTGTATGCTCTGCAGCAGATTGCACACCCACAGATCTTGCCAATGAGCGGAAGCTGCGTCCTCTTGGACCCAGCGACTGCAATACAATTATAGCATGAGTGTTGCTTGATGATGCTGTGTCTTGAAATAGATACAATGACACTATTGTGCATATGTAATATCCGCTTAATCTTCCTAGGCATGTTTATGTCAAGTTATTGATAATCAATTCAAAGTAAATTTTTGCTTGGAAAAAGAACAATTAAGTCAGGGAAGCAAACTTTCTTGCATCTATTCATGCTGTTCATAATGTGACATATGGCTCATGTTATAGCCATTCACACTTCATAATTTTGAAGGTGATTGATTATCCTGTTACTTTCACCTTACATGCAAAATATAACATGACAAACTATTATGCAGCTGAGATGTGAAAATAGGCTTCTGACACTCAAAGACTTTCCAAGCATTAAGATAATATCTGTTGTTTTAAGAAAAGATCATATTCTCTTTCCGCATCCCATTTCTCCCCTCTTAGTTGTCAATATACATGCATTCCTTTCCATTTAGTCGGAGGGAGGTTATCTAGAAACGCCAAGGTGTCATTGCTTCTCTGCCTAGAAA
Source organism: Paulownia fortunei (assembly GCA_019321725.1). Lineage (NCBI taxonomy): Eukaryota > Viridiplantae > Streptophyta > Magnoliopsida > Lamiales > Paulowniaceae > Paulownia > Paulownia fortunei. Next base: position 239,949 of record CM033111.1, read on the forward strand.
TTTAGTTGTCATTTTTTTGTATTGTTTGAAATTGGAGTTGTTCTTCATATTTTTGTCATTCTTGAATCTGCACTGCAACAATAAATTATCTAAGCACAGAAAATTAATTCCCTGTTTCCAAAAACAGGAATCTTGCCACGAGTGAAGGATCGGACGTACTACTTTGCTGCTTGACAACGTATCTGGCATAGATGAAGTTGTGATGATGAAAGTTCTACCTAAAACGCAATGAACCTTCCTACTTCCTAGCATGGAACATAAAAAGCAATTTTTTTCAAAGACGGGTGTGAGCATGTACTAATAATTCTATCATATTTAGCACAAATCAAGTGATTCTGTATCCCGTTGCGCAACTATACCTGCTGAATACGCTCAGAAATGTCGCCCTCATAGACCTTATTTCCATATTCATCCGTAACATGAAAAACTGCATTGAAACATCAAAAACAAGAAAATTGCATTTAGTATCAAAGAATTTCATCCGAATCAGACTTGATGAAAATGAAAAAGGACTCAAATCTCACCATCCATAAACCATTCCCCATCTGAAGAAATGTAAGCTCTCCGGATTATCAAGTTCAGATCAGTAAGAACTTGTACCACCTCCAACAGGCTTCCCCTCTTATTTGCACTGTCGACCTGCAAATTGCCAGGCAAATCACATGTTAGTAAACCAAAACTTCTCAGATCAAAAAATGATGCCATACAAGAAATTTCTTGATTCAATAAAATTCAAAATCAGCAAATCTTAACCAACTCACAAGAAATTCTCATACCTTGATCAAAGTTGCCTTCTTGTCAGATGCATTGTCAACGGTGACCCTGCAAAAGTCCCAAATCAAGAACAACAGGACCCAATAATGAGGCCCTCTCATCAAACTCTTCCAAATTTACCATGTCAGTTACAGAGATTACATTTTTTTACATGTAAACAGACGCAAACATAATTGGGCTGGCTAATTCCAGAAACCTAAAGTTCATTAAAATTCACAGCACAAACAGGTAAAGAGATTATAATGAAATACCTTGGCGGGTTCATTCTAAGAACAAGCTTCTCGAACTCATCATCAACGGCAAGAGATGAAGACCAGTAATCCATCTTGGAGAAAGAATCAAGCTTTTGACACAGAAACAGAGCTAGAATTCAAAGAAACAAAAAAAGAAAAAAGGAGACCCTCCTTTATGTTTTATATTTTTCTGGTGTGACAGTATTTCTGGTGAGTTTATCCGAGAGTGTAGCTGAGTTCTGAAGAGAAAAGGTTCTGTAGTGTTGTAGGTGCGTCGGTTAAAATAGGACAGTGGCTCTTGAGCAGTACCAAGAGTTTTTGGAGGGACTCTTTTCTAACATAATACTAATAATAATCTACCATTTCGTTCGAATATAATCTTGAGCATTACATTTATTTTTTACAGGGTAAAATGAGAGAGAGAGAGAAACTCAGATGAGTCATGAGGGGACGGCTACCACGGGCTTGTCGCTGGTCATGTGGACCCAACTTGGTCTCCCCCATGCTCTCTCTACATCTTTTTCCTTTTTTTTTTTAAGCCCATCTATATTCTCTCTCTTGGGTTTGTTGCCTTGGATCGTGTCCTCAAAGGACAATCAACAATGGGTCTCTCTCTCTCGCTCTCTTCTTTTCATATATATTTTTTCCTTGTGGGAGACGATCTTGCTATTGGCAGTATATAGGTGTAGGTTTTGGTCTTGGAAGTAATCATTGGAAGGTTGAGTGAAAATGTTTGATGGGGGATGTGATTCAATTGAGTCAATCAAGAGTTGTAGTGAAACCAATAATGCTTAAGTTGAAAGCTTTGAGTAACATTGAAAAATACATAGTCAACTTGATTTGTTCACATTAGGTAACTGCATATCTTACCCATTTTGTCTAATTAGTTTGAATAAAATTAAAAAAAAAAAAAGAAAAAGAAAAAGACTATGGAATTAAAAACAATCCACCCTACTTATCTTGAACCAGTTTAATACATGCTTCATTGTAAATGAACTCACAGAATTCAAACTTCATTAATCATATACCATTCCTAACAAAAAGGAATGGGAAAGAATAATGTGGGTAGTGGTGTTACGCTAGTGAAAGCTGAAAATAGGCATGGCTCTTTTTTGGCTTGCAAAATCTGGCAAGATTTTGCTAACCTTTCTGCCCACTGCCAATTGGCTTTCTTCTGCCACCCACTTTTTTATTTAGGGAAAATTAGTTTCAATTGTACTGTCAATTAAAGTAACGCCACTACAGATATAATTTGAAATCAGAGTTGTGGTAAACGGCACTTCATATCTCTTAAACTTCATCTTTATTCTATCATCTCAAAGTAATTTAAAATTAATTTACATTTATTAATGTGTTTAGCCCTCTAATTAGTTTTTTTCATATTAAATTATTGGAAAAATTAGATATTTAATATTTTAATAACTCTAACACGAGTTTCACGCTGAAACTATTAGAGACATTAGTTATTTAATATTTTAATAACTCTAATATGCTCTTTCACATGCAAATGATTTTTATCAAACCCAACAAGTGAAACATTATTTATAGGTGGTTGTAAGATTCAAACTTAAAACCTCTTATTTGATAGCATATTGAATAATCATTCAAAAGTTTAAACAGATAAAAAAGTTAGTCATTTAACATTATAATAAATCTAACAAATTTTCATCAAAAGCTAAAGTTTTTAACAGTTACCATCACACGTCTTTTTCTCTCTTTCCCGCTCAAAAACCAAGTAAGAGATATCGTAATATTTTTTATTATTATTAATGACGAAAACAAAATAAATGGTAATATTCTTGTTATAAATAATATCAGTTAGCATTTCAAGAAATAGGCTAAGCGGAGCAACCACTAACTAGTGCAACTAATATTATTTTGATTAAAAGTATCACAATTGATCTTTCCTCCACTATTAATTGATAGTAATAAATATACTACATAACATTTTTGTTTGGCTTTTGTATGGGAAATAGAAGGAAATGACGCATGACTGGCGTCTAACAAAAAACTTTTCGATAAAAATTAATTTGAAAATATTATTGAGGAGTAAAGAGTTATAATTGGTATGAGTTGATAAGGTAAAGTATTTTAAGTTATTTTTGGGATTAAAGTATTAAAATGGTTAAATTGGATAGATGAAGTGTCATTTATCTTTTATCGACCTATAGAATTTAATATTATTTCCTCTTTGATGGTAAAAAGTAATTTTGATTGTGTCAAATTTATCACTTTTATTTATTTTTTCGTTAAAAATATCATCCCTCTTTTACTAAATCTCAATTATTATTTTTATATTTATTAACTTTTATCTAAAATTGGAAACTCAAAATTGAAATGAAGAAAGTATTATATATGTCGTTTTCGAATATGAAAAGTTGATAGCATATTTATCCTATTGAATTTTTTCAGAGTAGGATGATATGGACTGATTATGATTCCAAATCTAGTAGGATTCTGGTAAGCGGAAGTGAATCCTTTTTGACTTGCTATTATTTAATTTTATAAACCCCAAAAAGGAGTGCACTCCAACTATCTCCAAACCCTAAATGTTTTTGTCCCTAGTTGCAGAAATAGGAGCATGTAGCCCACAAACCTCTCTTATCTTTAACCCCAACCAACCAATTTATTCAATCCTGTTCGTTGAGTGATGGTAAGTACTGTACACTCCATTTTTGGATCAAATCTTTTCAAGGGTCATAATCCAAACACACCCATCATCCTCCTATCATTTCCTATCTTAGCTTCCTCTCATCACACCCTATTTATTGTATGTGAAAATTTCTCTACTCTACAATTATTTCCCTATTCTCATCCCTCATCAACAATTTTCATTGAAAATGAGTTAATTCAATCAAATAGCAAGTAGTGTGTATTTTCCTAATGAGACATTCACATAATTAAAGAAATTGATGGGATTAATGTTCGCGTTGATAAACATTTGAATGAGAAAATTCTTTTTGACAAAACAGATTTAATTTACTAGACCACACACACACACACACACACACACATACATATATAAATTTATGGAATTTAGTCAAATATAAACTTTATTGTTGTGCCTAATTAAGTTGCAAATACTATTCCTCCACCGCACGCAATTTGCATAATGAATGACAAAGTGAATGGTGGTGATCAGATTATTAATTAATTAATTAATCAATAATTAGGGCCGTTACAAAGCCAACATGCAAAACAACAGTAAGATACGCGGATCTTAGGATTTGTTTGGGGGTTGGAAATTCAATTATATTTTACTTGTCTGTATTCTACAGCGGACGTTATTATACTGCTTGGATATGGAGATCCCCCTCGCCCTCACGCTTCAGTCTTTGAATCTGAATAGATAATATAGAGAGTGGATTACCATATATATATATATATATATATATATGTACACGTACCCAATGGAACTAATCTTACTCTAATTCCAAGCTACAACTAAAATGAAACTCAAGTTGAATAACTCAAAATATAAATTAGTAGTACATAACATTTCATACATATATGAGATTATTATATATTACAAAGTATCACGTGTAGTAATATGTGTTTAAATATTTATTTGCTATATATAATATTAGGATCATAATTCTATTACATAATTTTTAATTTTAAAATATTATTGTATATAATAGTAATTTATAGAAAGGAAGGGGGGAGAGTATTATTAACCTGTTAGTGAATCTACTAGGTTAACATTGTACTTTAATGTCTTTATTTTTTAATTATTTTTAATTGAGGAGGAAACAATATAATTCTATTATTAATATTTTTTTGGATTAAAATTCATTTCTCTTTTTGTTGATAGATATTGACCTTTTAAATCTATATTTTGCAAGTGGTGTTGTAATTCTTTAAATATTAGGTTCTTATACTTTTATTTTGTGTGTATAATATTAATGTGTTATTTCTAAAGAAGTTAGACATAAATAATTAAATGAAAACTAATAAAAAATATAAATGATGAATTTTCGCACTATGACTTAGTGAGATTATCAAGGCTGGTTTGATATATATTAGTATTTTAGTTAAATAAAAACAATTAATTTGATCACATCTTTTGACCTCAACGATGTTTGGTTAAGTTAGAAAAGTGTTTGAAATTAAATTTGATTTATGTAAAGTATAAATAACTGCTGAAAAGAAAAAATAAATAAATTTGTTATGAAAATGAAGTCTTAGAATTTAACCTTTCTTTCGTTTTAAAATCAATTTATATGTCCAAAACTTACATTTTCATAAATGCTGACCAAATAATATTTACTTGAAATTGATTGATTTTAAACTAATTATTTTTTTCAATATTCAACTTCTCACTGCAATAGATTCTTGTATACAAATGCTATGTCTTTTTTTTTTTTTTTTTTTTTCAGATGGTGTATACAAATAAAGAAAATGGATGAACATGATGAAAACATTTAATTACATAAGTTCACTAATCACTGCTCTGATGAAAGTGATCATCAGTTTACAAGAATTGATGTGTAGGGGCCCATATTTTGAAATGAGATATAGAATATTCTGATTGTTTATTATTGAAAAAGTGAGATTGATGGGATGATTCTAACTACCTACCCTCATCATAATTTGTATTTTATCTAATCCTATATATATATATATATATATATATATATGCAAGTACAGTGGTAAACAGGAAAATAATATTGGGTAGTTGTCATTGGGGATAGTCAGTGTGATGAAAAGGAGAGAGAAAAAAAACAAAAGCAGTGGGTGAAAATAAGAAGAGTAAAGAAGCTGAGTCAGAAATTGATGGACAAAAAAATTTATTGCCAGTTGCAGGAAAATCAAATTGTTGCACATGGAACACTTTTAGGAGTTTGAGATCAAATCTGCAGCTTCTTCTTTTGGGGAAAAGTTTTCTGTTTCTTTAGAGGTTTAAAAAAGATGGGAATGATGTAAAATTCTGACGGGATATGGTGCGCAATCCATGCGATATATTTGAGTCTCGACTTTTTTGTTTATCCCCTTTCAACTTTCAAGCACGTATACGGTTGTTTCATCTTTATTTCCAGGAAAAAAGCACAGAAAGATTTTGGTCCAATCCCCGGAAGTGTGTCAGCTGTTCCGAGCATATCTTTATTCAAAGACATGTAATTGAGAGATCAACGAAGAAGACTTTGATTCGGGTATTTCAGTAGTAACACAATTTCACAATTCAAGAATCCGTACTAAAAAATCTGGACCAGTTGTATAATTTTCTTCATCTTTTGCATGCTACAGTTTTTGAGGTTTTTAAAGCAAACTTCAGACATAGTTCAGAAAATCAGAGACAAGAAGTTCCTCCATTCCAAATCAAACTACACACTATAAACTGAAAATGGGTCCAACGAGTTTGCCAGTCATAGTTTGCATTGGGAATCTTTGGGCAGCACCAGTCATAGTTTGCAGCCAAGGCCCAGCTCTTTTGTCCCTTTTGAGTTGGCCCAGAAATAGCAAGAAAGATTGGAATGATTTTCCTGCAGCCCAATACAACTATACAAAGATTGACATGGTCTGCTTTTGGCCCAGTGGACTTGGAAACAGAGCCTGTACCCCGCAGCAAAAACAAACGCATTAGATGCTCTCTTTAACTACTATGTTTTCATGTATTTTCTCAGAAGCTCCAAATTAAGCATGGACCTTAGTATTGGAAAATTTGAGTTGATTTCAGCTCCCAAATCCTCTAAGTCTGGTTCGTGGTGTTTCAGGCTTGACACAAATTATCCTAGGTTGGATTTGACAACATCAGATTTCAAATGTCGGTTTAGATCCAAGTGTTAATGCATGATGTCTTCAATGAAAGCACGGTCCCGTTCACACTATTCTAGGCGCCTATAGTGCAGCTGGTATTGCTTAGAAGTTAGAATTTCAAGAAAAAATTAAGAGAAATAATTTTACCTTTTTGTTGATATTGTTTGAACACGACTTCTTGACATATAATCATTTGAAGGTTAGATGCATGTTCACACTTATTGACTTCATTAAACATTGTTTGAAATATAAACCACCCATTTCTCATGTATAATAATTTCTGTTCAACAACTTTGTAATCACTCCCTTTCAACCAAGTGTGAAGTTTTTCTATGGGAGTATAATACAACACCTGACTATTCTCATTTGAGCCTCCTGACTCCTGATATATAGACTAAGCATTCTTGTTTTGCATCAACACCCAATATATATATATATATAACTTTGATTATCAGTTAAAAGCATCTTCTTAGACTATACCATATATGAAATGAAATGTAGCTCTTCTATTTCAAGCAAGTTTCAAATTTTAACAAACAGGCAAAACCACTAAAAAATCATCTGTATATATTAAATACAAGCCAAAAACTGATAACACACCTCAAAATTGGATACTAAATATTACAATCACAATAAACCTTCATTCCACCCTGCTATACATAGTCCAGACTGCAACTGAAAAATTCAAAGAGAAGTTTAAGAAACATAGAATATATAAAGAAAAAATACTACAAGATTAGGCGCAAATTCAGTGAATTTTTTGTTACCTGTTTGAGGACATTTAACAGAGCCGTGCAGCAAAACAAGAAGCAAATCTTGCAGCCAATTGAAGCGTCCATTTGTATAAAATAAGATTTGAGTTTAGAACAATTCTCTAAACTCCACCACTTCTCAACTGTATTATGAAACATAAACAAACAAACCTTAAGCACCCTCCAACTCCTTGTAATGCTACCTCAGAAATCAATCAATCCCTCCGAAGAGAAACCAAAACAAACTGTCTTGAAATTTATCACTGCTGTCTCATCCTTGAGAATTTTCCTTACCATGATCTTGTTCCTGATGATTATTCGAACCGCCGCAATCTCCATTCTGCCTTATCTGCTGATAAAACTGCGTAAATGCTTGAAGATTTAGCCCTCCAATTTGCCCCTCCTGAGAAAGACCAAGCTCTAGACCTGGCATATGATGGCCCAAACTCACTGAATCTGGAAACTCAAATCCTTGAAACCCGTGTTTACTCACTCGTGAAAGATTGGCAGTTGGATTTCCTGGATTCGAGCTCAAAACGTTGGAATTCTGTAAAATCCCTGATCCAAAACCACTAAAAGAAGGCCAAACCCCCATTGATCTGCCAAGCATATCTTCTCCAATCATAGACAAATTAGCCCTGAGTCCCATTCCTGGCACAGTTTCACTCAATCTAGAATACAAACCAGATGAAACAGAGCTCCCCTGTTCAGAAACAGAGGCCCCTGCAGCTGTTATAGCGGAAGCAGGAATAGTTCCAGTGCCCGTTGCAGCAATAATTGAAGGCTCAGCCTGTTGCAAAAGCCACTGAATGGTTTCACCATCGGTCTTGTGGCCCAACTCTCTTGTCAACTGAAATATCCTTGCTGCAGAAAGTGCTGGAATCCTTATTCTTCTTCCTCTGCCTTCAACTTTCTTGTGCCTGTCTTTGTTTGAACTCCTCTTGGGGCTAATTGCCTCTTCTTATTATCATCTTCTAGCTTGCCTAGTGCCATGTTTGGTTGTGAAAAACTGGTGGGCACATCTTGAGGTATCTTCTGCTGATGCTTCGAGGACTTGCGTTCCATGAGAAGAGCCGAGAAATGGGGCCTCTTGATTGATGAAGGGGACATGTAAAAGTCCCAGACTTTGATCAATTTTCACTGTGATTTCGTCAATATTAATTCTTTGCGTGTTTTTTACTGGGAAGAATGATTAGTTTGATGATTTACTGCTGGAAGAAATGGCATATCAGGGGCCTTTCTTTTTCTTCAGTTATTATTATTATTATTATTATTATTATTTGTTTCTTGTCTTGATCCATCAATCCTGGATATTAATTTTGAAAATGAGTAGAAAATTGACAATATTATTGTCATGCTTGAACTGTGAACCTCAGTAAATCAAAAAGGGATTTTTATTTGTCCTGTGATCAGTTACATGTCATCAAGAATCTTGCATTATTTAGATGAGGATAGAATAGTGTAGTTCGTATAATATGTACGCTACTGCAATTCCTGTTCCCGTAAAATCTGATGCACAAGTGTACGTTCAGAAATGATGGGTATAACCAATGATTTGTTGAATACTCTTTATCTTATCCCATTTACCTTCTTATTCATTCGTTTGCTTAATGTGGTTAAATTGTTTGCAACTAGTACTTTTCTTTTTTTCTTTTTTAATTATTTTTTCTTTTCTTTTCTTCAAATGATGATTTTGCTTCGGCTTTCAATGATATATATATCCGTTCCCATTGCTGCTCGAGAGCCTTGTTCTTGATATCGAAAATTGACAACAATTGTGCTCAAGCTTGGTGGTATTTATCAAGGGTTCGGCATATCATCTTCATGATTAAAGCCACTTTGCAAATCCCCTTTTTTGGTGAGAAGATGACTTTTTACAGGCTTGTTAGCTCAATAGAGGCAACAAGCAGAAGCTAAGTTTCAAACTAACTTAACCACGAAAGAACCTTGAGGTTTAAGGAAAGACCCTCCAAGAGATGATTACATCGTCCATCAACCTAACCCATCATAATTGGGATTTTGTTGTTTTCTTTAAAGCAGATAATTTTTTTTGTGGCCAATCATTTAACAATTCACTACCAGTCTTCCTGAAAATGCAGGGCAACATGAAAAAGGATGTCTTTATTTCCAGTCTCATAAATGTAATAGTATTAGATTTACATGCTTGCATACTCGTTGAACAGAAATGATGGCTTGAAATTTTCAAGAGTAATAAGTAGTAAATAATAATGCTTCCTCATGCCTTAAGACTCAAGTGCTATCGTTGCCGTTTTGTCTGTAGCATGTAGCTATCTTCTGTTCCACAGGTATAATATGTGTGCACTATTATAGTAACAGAAACAATATGCCCAATTAAGAAAGGCGGATAACTAACTACTTTTTTGTAAAAGAAAAAACTACGATGATGAAGTTAGTAGTAGTAGTAGTAGCGCCCCTAAAGTAGTTATACTCCTAAAGTAGCTTACATACATATACATACATATACAGATATGTATTTCATCTGATATCTTTTCAGATATTTCAGTGGATTTCTTGAGATATTTTTGTGTATTATTATTATTAGTAGTAGTAGTTGATAACACATTGGTAGGTGGCCGTGATGATCGGTTTTTGTGTCGCCTTGTGTGAGATGTTGCCCAGCTTCAAGACATATGGGGACCCCTTTAAAGCAAAGTTGTTGACATATCATTTGGTGTCACTTGAATTCAAAGTTTTTTCATTAAAAAAAAAAAGAAAAAAAAAAGGGATTTTGGGTTGGGGGGTGGAGGGTTAGGTATAGAAGCCCATTTTTTCCAAAACGCATGAAGGCTCAATCAATTTTAAAGTTGTTTTAATTGAATATCCTGAATTTTCTTTGACAAGCTTTTGGAGTGAGAATGGTTGAAAATTTGCACATAACTCAAGCCGTTTGTATTGACTTTTCTTTCAGCCTCCAAAAAAGCCTCAGGCAAAGTAAAAATGTACCAGTAGTACTAGTGTGCCGTCAGGTGAAAATGAAATAATAGTATAATGTATAGTTGGTATACTGATCTGGTTCCTGAACGAAACAATCAGGTCAAACTCCTAGTTATGGATACATTTAAAAAATATTCAAGCTTAAATAGACTAGATTGAAATAGTTATGGGTACCAAACAATATTCAAATAACCCTTTAAAAATATTCAAGCTTGACAACGCCAACTTCGTAAAACCCTGGCTTGGTCAGTCTTACACTCTTACGGAACTATATACATAAGCACAGGTAAAGACAATCCAACAAGTTTTGCCCATGAGCACTCTGATCCTGGCCCAGGATGGACTAAATTCCAGGTCAATACTCGACAATGATATTGCTTTCCAAAGATGGTAGATGGAGATACATATACTGCACTTGTTCATCCTGAAGCTAAAAAAATGGCCCAGCTGGAAATTTAAAATATTCCCAAGAAGAAACAGTAATGCAGAAATAGAATTACACCTTTTTATGTTCCTTTTGCAATTATAATATATCCAGAACCACTTTTCTTTTGGAATTCAAGTAGTTGCATCATATTACATAGCTACATATAGTTTATACCATATAAAATTTCCTACATTTTTCAAGGAAATGGTTACATTCATTAACAACCATAATCAAATGATTCAATCTACATTATTTGTCCTAAACTAAAACAAAGAGTAAAAATAATACAAGAAAATCACGACCCTGCAGAAAATAATTCGCAAATGAAAAATGAACAGGTGACTGAATTGTCTGTCCACAAACTAGCCAACTGCTTTCCCGGGAATCTGGTCCAAGAACTGAAAGAATTTTATACCTCCGTGTCTCCCCTCCTGTAGATTTCAGATATATGAACCAACAACTCCTTGGTTTCAGTTGGCAAAGACCTACATGTTATTCATCAACCCCAAGATCACCCCATTTAACATTGTATCTGGCCGCAAGGTAATGGGCCCCAACTGGACCTCGACTTCCATAAGGATAATACTCCGGGATTATTTTCTTTTTTTCAAGCTCCTTTAATACAGGGGTGAAGAGTGCCCAAGCAGCATCTAACTCGTCACTCCTGATGAAGAGTCTCCTTTCACCTTCAATGGCATCGAGAAGAAGTCTCTCATACGCATCAGGTATCTCCTTGGAGTATCTACAGAACACAGAAGAATAAGTCACGGCCAATCACATATTCTATACCTCCAAGAATGTTGTTATTGCCAAAACCAAAACCAGAACTAACATTCAGAAAAGTATTTTTAGCCTCTAACAGTTATCCTGTAGCACTGACCAAACTACAATTAGCATATATGAAACGAGTCAGATAAAGGTACTTATTGTTCAAACAAGAAAATAAAAGCTACTTTGAACTAGCTCAGACACTACTAACACGCAAGCCAATTCAGAACAGCATATCAAAAAAGGGAGCACTTGGCTTAATCAACTAATAGAGCAACCAACTACCAACACTATAGCACATATATTGGCATCATGATGAGCTAATAATATGCTGACTATGAAAATACTTCTCCAGAGAAACTCTCCCAGTTTTTAGGGTAGCTTTTGCAAGATGACAGACTTATTGCTGTGGTTAATGCAAGTCAAACAGTATTCAGTAATATCTATTCCAAGAAATTCCGTCTACTCATCTCCTATTTCCAATATGGAAACTACACCTTTATGCAATTTTAGAACTGAAGCATTAAGTATCAGAATTGTTGGACTCAATCACCACTGACCAAATAAAGATAGAACCAAAATATCATCTTTAATGCTTTAGGTGTAAACAGCCTAATCCATAACTCAGCTTATTTTCTAATTTGTAATCCCAAGTTATGAATCTTGGAGAAATTGATCGATTAGCACAAAATCCATTTAAGACTTGTTATAATATACTTTTTGAAGAATGACAACATGATATACATGATCTAATCCTAATTCTCACACTTGACGGATTCTTTTGAACAATTATGTACCATAGCAAATCACCTTGTGCGGGCATAGTTATCTCTGTGACAAATCATTCCACGGACTATGAGTTTGGCAGGCATTAAAATGAATATTTCTCATCAATACCTTGCTTTATATAGAAGATTAAGATTACTTCGGTCCAATCTCATTCCCAATCCAGGGACTTTGTTATTAATCTTCAGATAAATAGCTTCATCAGGCTGAACGCGGATTACAAGCTCATTTGTCGCTTGGTCGAGATCAGTCCCAAAGTTTCGATTGTATAAATTACCAGGAACATGTCTAAACTGCACCCTTATCTCAGCCCTGAAAAGGGTAGCACCTAAAGTATGAGCATTTTTTTGGTAAGGCGTAGAAGAAACGTTTACAAAATGACAAATCCTGAGAAGATAAAACAAGCAAACCACACTGTCTGTGTTTGGATTTTGCTAACCTCCTATTATGTAAAGCTTTTCCGGCTTTCATTAGAAAAGGCACCCCATCCCATCTTGCATTATCTATGAATAGTGCAGCGGCAGCAAAAGTTGGGGTTAAACTGTCTTTGGGAACAGTTTTGTCATCTGTATATCCTGGGTACGCGACACCTCCTTTTGTGTGACTCTTGTACTGTCCTATGACCACATCATCAACCCCTAAAGGTCTCATCGAGCGCAAAACTTTAACCTGTTATCCATTAAGAATTAGTTATTTTCTTCAGAAGAAGACAACAATATATGCAATAAAGAGTTACACACAGAGAGAACCTTTTCGTTTCTGATATCTTCTGCATCCAAACTGACAGGTGTTTCCATGGCAAAGAGGGCCAGTATTTGTAGCAGATGATTCTGCATTATGTCTCTTATTATTCCATAGTGGTCAAAGTAACTGGAGCAACGCAGAAAATGATTAACAAGCAAAGTTTTAAAGACTCATCAGGACTTGTTTAATGTCAAATTGACAAGACAAATTACCCTCCCCTTCCTTCAGTGCCGAAGTCCTCAGAGAATATCAGTTGAACATTCCTTATATACTGTCTTGACCATAAGGGTTCAAAAATAAGATTGGAGAAGCGGAGGACAGAAAGATTCTCTACCAACTCCTTTCCTAGATAGTGATCTATCCTGTAAGGAGCATCACAAATGAAAACTGTCGGTCAAATACTAGCTGGTCCCTCGACTAATTTCATTGTCCCAGTAAGGAAACACAGTTACGTACAGATGAAATTAACGTACCTGAAAATTTGATCCTCCTCCAAGTATTGCTTAAGAGCTTTAGTCAAAGCAGCTGAGGATTCAGAATCCCGGCCAAATGGTTTCTCAACAATGACCCTAGTCCAGCCAACAGAAGCAGAAGCAGAGAGACTGGCACATTTCACAGCATCTACGAATATATTCGGTGGGATGGATAAGTAAAAAAGTCGATTCGAGACCCGACCAGCCTACAGAAGCCAATCATCATTAGATCTATAATCATAAATAATGGGTTTTCCAGCCCCACAAAAATGTCCCATCTCACATGGAATTTGCAAACCACCAGAGAGTTATATATGTAAATGAAGTTCTGCTCGATATGCAATAAGAAAGCCAACAAAATAGGTGCTCATAAACACGATAAAAATTCTGCCTGCATCGAGCCTATAACGATAAATTTCCATTAACCCTAGCTCTCAATATTGGTACCAAAAAATGGAAGAAAAGTCTGCAATTCCTTTTATGATCATATATGTTGGTGCAAGTTTAAAGAAACAGTTGTATTTATGCATCATAATCACTTTAACAATTGAACTAGGGGCATAGTGGCAAATTTCAACGTATATACTTGCAGGTCTCTTAAAAAATGAAACAAGCAAATAAAAAGACGCAATTTATTTATTCTACATAGAATCATCTTAAGGAATATAGCAAAAAGATATTGCCAGAATTCAATATGAAAATGAACTCCAATGTAAGCACATCACATTACCTTCTACTCATAAATTAGAATACAAGCAAAAGAATTAGAAACTATCTCTACTGATTACCTCATGCTCCCTGAGTTTTTTATCAAGCTCCACAAAATTCTCCTGGGAATCATATTGGCCAGAGTGGTAGAAACATCTTTTAAGGAACTGCTCCATTTTTTCAGCACAATTTTCCCTGAATAGAAGTTAGAAATCCTAAAATCATTACTCAAAGAATTTACCCCACAAATAAGTGCAGTAAATACCTAAAACTAAAACTCAAAATAGAAGAAGGTGCAACATGTGTACAAGTACAATCATCAACAGGGGGGCAGCATCAATCACCTCTTGTCAATTCTGCAAGTCAGAGTCTTGCTAACCATATTTCTTAGTTCTGCATCTGTCATCTTACTACGGGCATAACCAAAGATAGTGAAGTGCTGCAACCAATAAAACAATTAACATTCATCCATTTGGTAGAAATCAAGCACCATGCACATTAGTGATTAGAGACAGAAAAATTCAAATACTTAAGTTGTTTGGTTTTATAACGTGTTTCTAATATAATCCTTTTTACGAGCAAAGTGAGACCTCATAGGATAGATTTGAAGCAGACCTCAGGAAGGCAATCCTCATAGTAAAGTGCAAAAAGAGCAGGAAATATCTTCTTCTTGGCAAGGTCCCCAGAGGCCCCTACAACAGTAATGCTGACAGTTGATTTATCATCATTTACATCCAAATTAATTGGCTTTTCGTGCTCCTCTGGCGGGGTAACTGACAGCAACCCTTCTTTCAATTTCTTCCGAGGAGCTTCATTTTCCATCCCAGCCACTGTAGCGGCCAAAGCACCTAAAAATTGTTCATTTAGATATGACAACTCAAATGTGAGTACATCAGGTTACAGATTACACAACACTGACGGAAAAACAAATTTGAGGATAGCAATGCACCGCATGTAGTCACTAAATTAAATGGAAACCAACAAAAAGAGACATAATTTCTAGAAGTTTACATCTGTTGATGTAAAGTGGGAAAGAAAAACACAATCAAGTTCAATGGAAGCCAAATGCTCAAATTTTACAGAATTCGATATAAAAATCTAGGCTTTTCCCTTTTCTTGGGTTTTGACTTCCAGCTTCTTCAATTTACATGAAATTGAAAATAGCTCAATCATCATTTCCGGAAATTTGTAACAAAAGCGCAAAAAAAATAAAATAAAATAAAATAAAGCCATTAAAGTAAATCTAAAACAACAAAAAAGAGAATCAGAATCCCACTAAGCTCATAGAGCACACAAACAATCAAACACGAAGATTTTGCATCAGTACATCATGAAAAAAGCAAAATGAGAGGGTCAAAAAGTAAAACTAACCATCTTGCATGAGAATCACATTGGAAAAAGGGTTGCGCTTGGATTGCAAAGAAACATTTTTCGAGCCCAATCTTTTCTTAGGAGAAATCACAGGAAATGGAAATTTTTGTGATGTTGATGAAACCCAATAGAAGATGAATTGGAATAAGCTGATGACGAAGAACAACAGTGACTAAATGAAGAGATTGCAGCCATGTTCTCAAACTCAATTCCTCCCAAATTCTGTTAAAACAGGATTATTTGTTGTATGTTTTGAATGATTGAATAGCAATGAATCTTATATATCTAAAAAGAACATGCAATATGAGAAAAAGGAAGAGTTTGAGAGGACTTGGGAAATGTCGAGAGGGTTAGGCTCTTGAGATCTCCGAAAGGCTGCTTTTTTCTGTGTAGTTTTGGTGTATGGGCTTCGCCATTCTTTGAATATGAAGAGGGCTGCTGCCAATTGGAATATAAATATGACAGCTTAATGGAATTTTGTTATTTTTAATTACTGGTATAATGTTTAATTAGTCCCTAGTTGACAAATTGTATTAATTTCTTTTAAGCCAGAGTTTTGGGCTCAATGACCAACCAATTTTCAATGGATTGAGTCAGTTTGATGATTTGGAATTTGAAAATGATTTTCTTCAATATTTTATCTCATCCAGAAATTCAATTCTCAGGTGTGTGCATAGATTTAGAATATAAATTATAATTTATTGACTATAATTGATTATTTTGGGACTTGGCTTTTTTTCCCTATAAAATTTTGCGTGCGCCGTTCACATGCTAACTTGAATCTGGTGGTACTAGATGAAAAGAATTAGGTGAAAATTTATAAAGGAAGAAAATTATATCTTCCCCTCTTTTCTTTTTTTGGGGTTGATGTAAAGGAATACAACTCATACTAACACGCAATCAAACCTTACATGTTTCTATCTTTTGGTTGAGTTTTCAGTTATTATTATTTTGTCAGCAATGTTTTGGTTCAATCGTGACTATTTTAGACCAATTTATTCCATTCCATAACTTATAGAGCTGCAAAAGGTTTTTAGGAATGTACTACACTTGATCTTAACATTTACTACCACTACTACATTGTTCACTGTTGTGGAGAAAGATGAATTCAGAATTTGAGATGTTGACTCCTAT
This sequence comes from Paulownia fortunei, assembly GCA_019321725.1. Classification (NCBI taxonomy): domain Eukaryota; kingdom Viridiplantae; phylum Streptophyta; class Magnoliopsida; order Lamiales; family Paulowniaceae; genus Paulownia; species Paulownia fortunei. The sequence goes on from CM033111.1 coordinate 256,831, forward strand.
TTTATGTCCTATGCAGTTGATATATATATATATATATATAATCATAGTAACATGTATACAAAAAAAAAATGTGTTTCTATCAAAAACAAACAAATAATAATAAAAAAAAAAATGTGTCTCGTGACCCACGTAGATAAGAGACAACCAGGGGATGGCCGAGCAGATGCCTTCAACTTGCCCACCAAATAAGACAAACCTAAGGCCTCTTATGGGCTTTATTTGGTGGCATCAGCCATCCCTATTTGGGTCTAACCAACCACTCTTTAAGAGCATTGGCAGCCCAAAACAGAATAACAAAATTATTAAAGGAAATGTCAAAATGAAAATTTTCCTAATTTTGATTACATCTACATTTTGAATCCTTATCTTTTTTTTTTTAATCTAAATCAAAGTTGAGGTTTGTTCATCGTCCAATGAAAACTCTCCTCAAATATGGACTGATCTCAAATGTTAAATATCATACTAGTCAACACTGATTTTTTTTATAAAGCTTTGAATCTGAAAAAAATGTAATTTGTTTTGAATTTTGACTTTATTAAAAAAAAAAAAAAAGAAAAATAAATAATGGTGCATAACGTGGCAAGGTGATGGACGGAAGGCAAAATAGAGATGCAAGATTCATGATAGTTCATTTAGAAATTACTTTTGTCCCCCAAGTTCCCGTTAAATATATTTACCTTCTTCACTACGTAAGTATTGATATTTATTTATTTATTTATTTTACTCAACCAAATATAAAACAACATCCTGTCAAGTTTCAACAATTAATATCACCATAATAGTCTAATATAAGTCTAACTTCGCACTCCACGTGACCAAGGAAAGATTGGGCAACAAACCAATATAGGGGCCCCACATTTAGAAACCCCATGCAGAAGTAAAGACTTTGAAGTTTGGACTTTAGAGCAAAACCATCTAAAATACTAAACTTAAACTTAACAGCTCAAATACTAAAGCTGCTCTTTTATTCGTGGGAATGTGGTTAGAACAATAATATTGACACTTTTTGAAACTTCAAGTTGATTTTTCAATTTACTTGTATTAATAATGAAAGTCACTAAAAAGAAAAAAAGAAAAAGAAAAATTAGTGTTAGTGACACGATATGTTTACTGATAGCATAAGAATAATTATTAATAATAATAATATGATGTATTTTTATTTTGTCGTAATAGTGATTTTCACAATTTTATTAATGATAAGTATTGTGTATAATTTCTTACTATTTAAAATTAATAATAGATGCACAGTTACAATAAAAGTTGTCTGTATGACTGTTTTTGTGTGGCCGTATCACTAATTCTTAAATTATTATAGCTTAGATACTTTCTTTTATAACCATTAAGTTTGAAAAAATATCCTTTATAACATGCAAAGTGCAAACTGTCAATTATCGTGGCATTACGCCGTCCATTTTCATTTTCAATCAAATAAGCATAAATAAAATAATAATAATAATATTTAAGCTTGTAGAATTACTTGTTTGGGTATAATTTTGGGTTACAAGAGGCCAATAAGTTGAAAACTTACCAGTAACGTTGCTAATTAATATTCAGATACCACATTAGGATTTAATCATAGTGTTGAAAACTAGACCAGTTTAATTATCTATTATTTATTCTTTAGACGTACCCTAACACGCCACCAGGCACCAGCTAAGCAGGCCAGCCAACAATCCCTATTTGGAGGCTACGACCGACCATTCACCTCTTTATTTTTTTAATTTTTTTGTTTGTATCTTCTATGCTAAGAAAAGAACGTTGTTGTGTGTCCGCAAACCCAATTGCCCTCCCCAAATAGTCAAAACAGTCACTCCACTGTGAAGGAAACGACTCCCTTTAGAAATTTATTTACTCATATATATATGTCCCTAATTCACAAATTAAAATATTTGCACAAGTAATTTAACTCTAAAATTTGTTTTCAGATCCTTTGTGTAATTAAAGTATTCTAGGGCGTTCCCATATATTGAATATTGGCATATATAAGTATTCTAAGGTTATAAATAAGGATTTAACCCAATAATAATGTACTTCAACCCCATCTTTGATTTCTCCTTTGTTTGTTTGTTTTCTTTTTATTTGTAAAGGTTCCTAATTGGAAGCAACACGACTTGATTAATCTTTTTATTATTGATACCATTAAGTGTTAATATGGAAAATGTGTTGAAATGCCAATGTAATAATTTATTGAAAATTAGGATAAAATGTAAATAGCAAGACAAACTCAGTGTATATTAGATCCATAATTAATGAGAGGTGTTATGAAATTACCATATAAGAAACCAATAAGATGCATGCATATCTACGACTAATTTAATTTAAAATAATAAATTAAAAAAATAATTAAACAAATACCGTAGTTGGTGGAGGGTTTAAAAAAATAAGTGAAAGTGCGTTTTGGAAGCGCGCTTTCACAGGAAGCGCAATTAGAAGGCGCTGCTTCATTTCCTCCGGCTTCCCCTTCCTCCTTTCCTCCCCTCCCCTCCCTCCCCTCTCCTTTCTTCTCCTTTCCTCTTCCCTTTCCCCCTCCCTCCCGCCCGCACCTCCTCCCCATTCCACCATTATTAAACCTCCACCTTCCCCCCTCCTCACTTCCTCCATTTTCCCCACCCACCAATTTCCTCCATTCTTTTTCTCTCTCTCTTTCGGCCTTTCACTCGAGTTTTTGGTCAAATTTTATTTTTGTAATTTTTTCTTTCATTTGAATTCTCCCATTCCCGTTTATTTTCGCTTATTTCGGTAAGTAATATTGTTATTATTTTAAAAAAAAAAATAATTAAAAAAAAATACTAATTAACATTTATATGTTTTTGTTCAGCTTAGTACGCGATCTATTAAAATACGACGTAGATCATATTGTGCGTGTGATTTATAGGTATCATATTTCAATTATAATATATATATATATATATTATTGTAATAATTGTGAAGTAAATGTATTATTATATTGAAAAAATAGATTTGATTGTATTGAAATGTGATTAATATTATTTTTTATAATGATACATGCAAGTATATTTTTAATAGGATATTTTATATGTGGAGAAGCTAATGTTTGCAATTTTGTTTTTTGTATATTATATTTGTTATTTGTTATTTGTTATTTGTTATTTGTTATTTGACTTGAAAATGTGAGTGAAAAATTATTGAACTATTTAGGGAATCTTTTTTACAACTATGATAATCTTAATTAAATATTATATTTTTGAAATTATTATTTAAAATAAAATATTAATATTTTTTTTGATGTAGTTATGGCAAATAGAAACAACATTGATGTTCTGGTATACTTTGGTGGTCAAATTATACAAGATGCTAATTCAGTGACATATGATCGCCCTGCAATTGGAGCGAGGAGAATGTCTCATAGGATAAGATTTTTTGAATTACTATTGAAAGTGTATCAGATTATGGGCGTTGATGATAAACAATTCTTATTGAAATTATTTGGTAAGTACTGTTGCGGTAATGTGTCACAACTAATATCAATAACGGATGACGAAGGATTGGAATTTTTCTTAGATCCGGGAAGAGAAAATCAATTTGTAGAATTTTATGTTGAGGCAGAACAAATTGTTCATAATATTGTGCCTGAGATACCAACAACCAATGAGTATTATCAGTATGCATCATTTTTAAAAGATGATAGTATGTTTGAAATGACTATAGTGACGCAAGGTATGGCAAGTGTTGGCATCAATGAGTTTAATGCAGGTGCTTCAAGCGCTGGTCAAGAGCATTTTCAAGGTACAAATACAGAACCGTATAATGCATACACTAATGAATTATCCGACCCACTTGCCGATAGTTTAGGTGCTGAAAAATATATTAATTTCGAACCCGATGAAATTGCTGATGAAGATGATGGTGATGATGATGATGGTGATGGTGATGGTGATGGTGATGAGGTCGAAATTGATGATTTGGAAGAGATGTATAAGCAACATGATGAGGGCAACTCATCCCAACATCAAGTGCCAGTTTATATCTCATTGCCCTCAACAACAAATGAATATGACTCTAATCATACTATACCATTCTTCACAACATGTTATCCAGAAATAATTGTTGATTCTATTGATATTCCAAATAGAGAAAAGTTTTATGACTCTAGTATTGGAGAGATTGAAACGGGTATGGTATTAAAAAACAAAAAAAATCTCCAAACTTCAATTAAAGATTACTCCGTACGAGTTGTCAGACGTGAGTATCGGGTGGTTGAGAGTACACCAAAATTATGGAAAGTGGAATGTAGCCATAGTACATCGACCACATGATGTAATTGGGGGCTTCGAGCATCATTGAAAGCAAAACTCGGTTTATGGAAAATCATCAAGTGGGGAGGACCACATACCTGCCTTATGAATTCAATATCTGTGGATCATCGCAACCTATGTAAAAACATGATCGCAAGGTTGCTTACATGTATAGTTCAGTGTGACCCACCCTATGAGATTAAGTATGTCCAACAAAATGTGAAAGAGAAGTATCAGTATGAAATTTCATATCATAAGACCTGGCACGGTTTGAAACGCGCAAGGAAAAATGTTTATGGCACTTGGGAGAGTTCAGTTAGAAAATTGCCTAAGTATTTGGGAGCTCTGCAAAAATGGAATCCAGGCACAATTGTAGAGTGGCATCACATCGACACCGAGTTCGTAGAAAAGAAAATATTGAAATATGTATTCTGGGCATTCAAGCCATGTATCGATGGGTTCCAAAATTGTCGTAAAGTAATAAGTGTTGATGGAACACATCTTTACACAAAGTACAAACACAAGTTGTTGATTGCTGTGGGGATAGATGCAAACCAACAGGTTTTGCCTCTGGCTTTTGCAGTTGTTGATGAAGAAACATTTACATCTTGGAGATGGTTTTTGTATATGTTGTCTATGTATGTTGTCCGTGGGATTGAGGGTGTCTGTTTGATATCTGACCGACATAGTGGCCTACTTGAAGTCGTTCAATACATATCTGATTTTACGCCAACTCGTGGGGTGCATCATTTTTGCTTAAGGCATGTGTCATCTAATTTCAACAAGCGGTTCAAGAGTATTGCATTAAGGGATTTGTGTTATACAACTGGTTTACAATTGACAATCAGACAATTTGATAAGGTCATGAAAAAAATAAAGGCTCTTAACGATGATGCACATACATACTTGGAGAATATAGATAAATGTCAGTGGACTCTAGCTTATGATGGAGGATGGCGATGTGGCATTCTGACAACAAATATGTCAGAATGCATTAATGGAATGTTGAAAGGTGCACGACGGCTCCCAGTCACTGCTATTGTACAGATTACGTTCCATCGTGCTATTAAATATTTTCTCGATCGACTATCCAAGGGTCGTCGAATGGTGGAGAATAACCAACCATGGCTTGATAATATATTACAAAGGTATGAGAGTTGACAGAATCTATCTATAGAGCATATGGTACATGTGTTTGATTACACAGATCAATCCGCGTCTGTCATAACACGTCGACCAGGATCATCCAGGAGTTTTACACATGTCATGAAACTGAGGTCAATGGAGTGTTCATGCGGTAAGTGGAGTCAATTTGGAATACCTTGCTCGCATGCAATGCATACTTGTCGGCATTTTGGAGTTAATCCAGCAATACTCATGAAATCGTATTATAGCACTGCTTCTTATGTAGATACTTACAAAGGGAAGTTTGAGCCTTTGCCAGATGAAGTTTATTGGGATGCACCCCATTTCGAGTTATGGCATAATCCATCATTGTGGATTCAGAATCGTCGTAGACGGAATACTACTATTCGAATTCCTAACGAGATGGATTGGCCTCAGACACGTGCTAGACAAGCACGAGCAAGGCAAATGGTCAATGCAATGGAACGTGGAACAGCTTCATCTTCCCAGCATAGATGATGTCATTACAGTTAGATTAGTAATTACTTTTCTGCGGGAGTAATACTCCTTATTTGTATGAAATAAATTTGTAATGATGTATGCACAATTTCATGTTATATGTTAAAATTTGTGTTTAATTATTGTTAACCATATGGTTAAATTTTATAATATATGTAAACATTCATGTGATGCTATTAAAAAAATTATCCTTGACACATGGTGTTATTCATTTGTAAACAGGATGGATATTGTTTCTTTATATGGTCTACGGGATACGACAGTTTTATCCGACAAACAACTCACTGTTCAGAGAGTGTATTTGCTGGTGCGGTTGATAGGACACTTACAGTTAGGCACGCAGGCACACCATTTTGGAGTCTTCATGGTGGGGAGGGTGCATTGCATCCTCGTGTAGTTCATATGTTGTATGATATGGGATTCTATGGCATCTACTGATGTGGACACTTTGATATGGACTTTTATTTGATTACTGCTCTAGTCGAGAGATGGCGACCTGAGACTCATACATTTCATTTTCGCATTGGTGAGGTGACTGTCACACTACAAGATGTTGCAGTTATTTGGGGTTTACCAGTAGATGGTCAGCCTGTTATTGGAGTTGATCCGATGAGATCTATAGAGCAGTGACAGGATTATTGCCACCATTACTTAGGATTTCGACCCACTTCACAGCAATTTAGGGGTGGGCGTATATTGTTGAGTGCCTTGAGGGGTTATCTTGAGGCTAATCCAGTGACAGATGACACTCCCCACGATGAGTTGGAGCGATATGCACGCGGCTGTGCATTAATTCTACTCGGTAGCATTATGTGTCCTGATTCATTAGGCAATGGAGTGTCGTTGCTATATCTACAGAGTATGGAGCAGATTAAAGATGATGTTTATTTTAGTTGGGGCAGTGCAGTACTGTCTTTCATGTATCGTGAATTGTGCAATGCATCGGATAAAGACAAGAATGTTATTGGTGGTGCGATGGTACTTCTATAGGTAAATTTTATATAAGTATTGTTACTTTCTTATGTTATTATATCAATATGTTTGCCTTGTACTATAAATTAATATATATTTTTGCAGATATGGACATGGTCTCACATTACCACGTTGGTGCCAAGACGATTACGTTCGCGAGTAAATATGGGCCCACTCATCGGCGCTAATGATCATGAGTTTCCACTTCCTCCATATGGTGCAAGGTATAAGCCCATTTATTACCGCTAATGATAATGAGCTTATACTTCTACTATTATTTGGTGATTATTGTTTCATGATTATTATTTCATGATTATTTTTATACACATATAGATGGATGCAGTATTACAGCTTCACGCGTACAACGAGTCATTCAGTCAAGATTATTAGGGATATACTAGATAGGATGACTGATAGAGAGGTGAGTAAAATTTAAGACACTTGTTTAAATTTGATTTGATTTTTCTTTTCATATATGTACAAATAATTCAAATTTATGTATTTTATAATTGTAGTTTATATGGGAGCCATATGATATGAGTTCACCGGATATTATGGTGTTGGGTCCAAGGTGTAATACGCCACTGTGGAGATCTCGTTGTCCATTGATCAACTACGCTATCGTGGAGTTCCATTACCCAGAGCGGGTCATGCGCCAGTTTGGCATGCGCTAGTACATTCCACCAGATATACCAGCGTATGAGCATACTTTACATGATATAGACCGTAGGGGACGCAATGGAGATGATTGGGCTCGATATCATCGGGAATATGTGTCGCAGTGGGTAAATAGACATCAGTTTATTATCGTTAACCCTCCCATTACTGGGTCCAATAGTACTGAACCTCGCTATATAGATTGGTACGATGACATTACATGTTGTCTGATATCACCATCCCATTTGCCTATGGAGGAGGGGTACCAGCCTTTACACATATCAGATTTGGAAGTTATGGTAAGATATTCATTAATAAAAAAATTTATAATGTGTATGCATCATGTTTATGATATTCTTTAATATTATTCCTTTTTTACATGTATTTTAGATTATAGCGGTCGAAAGGATTAGACTCAGTGCTGATGGCACGAACGAACAAGATATAGCTTCACTTATGCAGTTGAAGAGTGAAGCTATACACGCCACTAATGATCTTAGACGCCTACTTCGTAGACAACAAGATGCTATAAATATACCAGTGCCACCACCACAAGACATAGCCAGGAGGACGAGGAGGCGTACTAGAGTAATAGATGATGCAGGTCCCTCTACCAAGACACGGGTTGCATTTACTAGTCATGTTTCTACATCTTACGACATTCCTCATCCACTTATGTCTAGTGTAGCAGATGAGGCAGGTCCATCCACCTCGACACATCGTGTATCACACGGTTTGAATAGCACCGCCGACTATTATGTGCCTCAATAGGCACAACCGAATGACTCATTCACTCCGTATTGGGGTATGCCACCATCTACGATGTCATTTTCTACACTACTCACTTCAAATTTAGACATGGCGCAAACACCGTTTGTTCAGCAGCATATAGGATACGATTCTGAACGTGGAGATTTTACTGTCTCGCCTATTGCATTTCCACATCTAGACAGCGACTATCATGATCGTGGAGAGTCGACTTCCATAACTTCATCAGACCAATCACATGATATTGCTGCTGCTCAGGGTGGACGTCGAGGTAGACGCCAACGCCAACAACGTACGTATGGCACTGGTGGTTATTTTTAGTATTTTTTTTATTCTTGTGTTTTTCAAAAATTTTAAATTCAATATTGTAATTATTATTCAAAAAAATTATTTGTCTGATTTATGAAACAAAAATAGTATTGTTATTATTTTTATTAAAATATTTACATACATATACTAAAGTAAAAAAAAATAAACAACATAACTCTATGTTATTTATTATTATAATAAAAAATATTTACTTAAATACATATATATATATATTTATCTAAAATATATGTATAAAATATCAATCATCCTTAATTATATCTCACTCCTTATTTCTCCACTCCCACAAATTTATATATTAATTATATATAAAGTAAATATAAATAAATATATATATATATATTTAATATATATATATATATAAAATATATTAAAATTTGAAGGCGCAACAGTAAATTGCGCCTTTAAACTGAAAGCGCAATCTAAGAATGCGCTTTCAAAAGACGCAACTTACCGTTGCGCCTTTAACCAGTAAAAAAATAAAATAAAATAAATTTTAAAAGCGCAATCGGAAGTTGCGCTTTCAAATTAAAGTCGCAACTTTCAATTGCGCTTTCACTTATTTTCTTAAACCCCCATCTTTCCACGATATTTTGTTAATTTTAATATAAATTTACTATTAAATATTAATTGACTCGCATATCTACATACGTACATATAATAATTTTAATTACTGAGAAAAAAATAAAAATAAACCAGCAAATCACTAATTAATAAAATGGGACATTCGTCGTCTGGCCAAGTGATTCTTTTTGCACCATGCATATAAATGAAGTCAATTTCATTTATATTTCAAATTACATATATTCATTTAATTTCCATGCCGCATTTCAGAGATTACTTAAGCATACATGCATGCATGGCGACATGATGCATTCATTAATTTCTCTGCCTAGCCTTCTCCTTTTAAATGAAAATAAGTCGCTTTAAATTAATTAATATTTGAGTACTACACAACCGCGGCAGGATTTCTTCAGGGAAATGCTGAATATAAAATATACAAGAATAATTAATTCGGCCACCAAAATATTAATTTTGTTATTTTCAATTCTTCGTTAGGTTTTGCAAAAGCTTGTGCAAAGTGCAAATTAACAAACCCCACCATGTCTTTATATGCATATATATCTTCAAAGTTCAACCTCTCTACTACGATCCTACAAATTTAGCTTCAATCAACCTTTCCCTGTTAACTCTTCCAATAAAAGCTTCCACTCTCTTGTTCAACTCCTCTCTAGGTATACAAACCTGCTCCTCTTTCTTCCTTCAATTCTTTCCCTTTTCACAACCTTACTAATTTCACCACAAACTTCACTACTTTTGCACACACTCATTTCCTTTACCTTTACCTTTACCTTTTCCTTTACCTTTTCCTTTTCCTTTTCTTCATGATGCATACTCTTGCACACTCTCGTTTCCTTTCTCTTTTCTTCATGATATCTATGCTCTTCATCTTCATGCTTTTTCTCTTCCATATTTAGGCTCTGCATGCATCTCTCCTCCTCCTCCTCTTTTTCCTTTGTAAGAATGTTGGAGTTTACCTTAAAATAATATCTCCGGCTTCTTGCAATGTATTCATCGTAAATCTCTGAGGCCGGAGATGAACTTGATGATCGCGTTAACTTTGATTCTCCAACGAGGATAAAAACGATTATATTCCCCAAGATTATAAAGAAGCATTTGGCATTGAGAAATAAGTAAATTTTATTTGGAAGAGAAAATAAAAGGTGCTTTATAGATGGGAACCAAAAGGGGTAGGAAAGAAACAAGCAAGTAATCAAAGACGTGAGTGTGTAGAGAACAAAATTGTAAAGAAACTGAGCCCTCTTGTAGTTTTTTATGACTTGAATCTTTTGTGCCTTGATTGAACACTCCATTGATGAAATATAGAGCTTTGAATTGATAAATATTTGAGATGATCAGAAATATAACTATGAAGGGAAACTGTACGTAATTCTTGGGAATATATCTAAGCTTAGAGAAGATAGTTAATTCCCATTTATTTTACAGAACAAAGAGCAAGAGAAGGAAGGGGTCTTTATATAGTGGGGGGTGGGGCAGTAGGATATTTTGGTGGATTCTAGATATGCTTCACTACATAAATTTACAAAAGTTGATACCAAACCCCAATTTATGCTTTTTTGAAAAGCGTTACAAAGCAGGGCATTGGGGCTTCGATTTTTCACCATATGGTTTTGGTCTTTGATTTCATGATTCCCTTGGAAAGAAGATTTAGATAGCTAGTAACTTAATTTTCTATAAAGAATAGCATGCATAAGGTTGTTCATATATAGCGTTCAACAAATTAAAGTAATCAGTTTACCAAGAGTGAAAATGATAATACATATGTATGTGTCTCATGTTATTTGTGGCTATCCAAATAATAATTGGTGTCTTTAACAAAACTTATTGTCAAATATAGTGAAACATATATAAGAACCTATATATATCTAATGAGCTCCAAATAGTACCATTTAGTACATATATATAAATTTAGTGAAGAATATATGCTTTTAAGTCACTAGTGTTTGTCTGATAAAAATAGGTAATACAAATTTAATTGACGACGTGATACAATTCTAAATAGGTAATTAAGAACTTTCGGCAATACTTAAATTACTTGCCCACAAAGGAGAAAAATAGAAGCACTACTTAGTGGAAGAGTAGTGGTATTGGTTTGGCGGTAGAGAAGAAAAGAAATGGTATTTTAACTGTAGTTAAGAGTGCGTTTCCTTGTGAGTTGGTTTGGCATTTCTCCCAAATAACTGAAGTTAAGTAGGCGGCATATGTGCGTTGAATGGGACAAAAGAAACCCTTGTGAAGTTGGTGCCTACACCCTACATATATATATATATATATATATATATATATATAAACTGGTCCACTCACATCGTTTTCAAATTAAAGTTGAACCCACGAGTATACACATATGTCACATTTGAGATGAAGTAATTGATTCAGCGTATCTACAAACAAAGAACACGTAAACTATTATTTCATATAAAAATGAAAAAAATAATATCTTAGAAATACTGGTTAAATAATTGTTTGAAATTATCTTTGCATTTATCAAAGGAAAGAATGAGATTTTAATCTGATGGATGCGGGGGAAGAAACCTTTTGGTAAAGAATGCCATTTATAAATATTCAAGTAAAATAGAAAAAAAAAAACGAGGGAGGATATAATCTAAATTCGTAAAAGTTTGGAGGCATCATTTCTCACTCCCACCTAGTCTGGTCCATCCCATTTTACATCTAAAATTCCAAAAAAATAGTTTGAAATTTCAACTGCCAAAGCAAATTTTTTGCAATTTCAACTGCCAAAGCAAATTTTTTGCAATTGCATGTGAACCATATGTTCCCTGCAATACATATAACTTTAGTGGAAGAGAGAAGAAATAGTGGTACTGTTCTAAAGATTCAAAAGGCAGCTTTACTTAGTGAGGTAATCAAAGCATGTGTGGTGGGGATTGGATGGTATTGTGCAAGCTGAAAATTCTTCTTTTTTTTCCTACTTTATTCCTATTTCACTCATGGGCTATTGTAAAGTAGAAAAGAAATGGCTATTGGTGTTGCCAAGGTAGAAGAACATAAATGCACAAAGAATCACAAAATAAAAATTTACAAAACAGGAATGAAGTTTCAAGGAAGGATTAAAGTGCAAGATATATTTATGTTGAAACCCGAGTAAATAGAAAAAGGGAATTAAAATCTTCACATTTGCTCGTTTTTTTTTTTTTTTTTCAATATACAAATTCCAATGGAGGTTAAGAACGAAGAACAAACAGGAGCAGATAATCCATTCTTCACATGTTTAGAACTACAAATAAAGAAATAATCATGTTAGATCTTGTGCCATTGCCAAACACAACCACTACATATGTCCATGGGCTCAAAGAGCTACAGGCTACAGCTGAACAACCGCTGTCATGGACACGAGAATAAGGTGATTTCTCTCTCTGAAAAGATCCGATCCCAGTATCCCGTACCATCCGGAGATGCTATTCTAGTTAGCTGAATAGCACCACAAAACAGCTACCCTAAAAAAATTACACAACAAAAGCCGGCCTAACAACTACAATTACCAAACTACAGGGGGTTCCCTCCCGTGCAGGCAACACCCTGCTAGTCAATGTTGGATCACAACACAACTGTGAATCTCCATGAATCGTAGGAAAATAATCGTTAACAACATTGCACTCGGAACTCTTGGGGAAAATTTCCACTTAGCTACATCTACAAACTCTTAAGCCGCAAAAATTATTGCAAATTTTTTCTAAAGTACCAAGGCAACTTTCTCTTGGGAGACCTGCATTGAACAATGAGCAATAAGAGGCTCGTAATGATCAGCACCGGCACAGCACCATCCTGTGAGTAGGAAAAGTTGGTTTTTATTCAAATCGTGAGTGCTAATCATACAAAAATTGAAAGACAAGCATTTACTACTCAGCAATAGTGTCCTTTAAGCCTTCACACACAGCATAATTACGTTGCAAGAATAAGTACTATAATAAAAAAACTAAGATCTTACCTGTTCCTTTCATGAACAGAAAGAATGGAGGTCCGCATATTTCACTTCTTGGACGATGAGGTAAGAAGAAAACACAATTTTCTTCCTCAACCATTGCATCAGATCCATGTGCTTGCACCTGTCAATGATCAGTACCAACACTCGGCAACAAATTTCTTCATTTATCTCAAATGCATACGAAATACAGCCTAGTGGAAAGTAGACATTTCCACTATGTATTTGGTCACAGTCCATTCTTTAGGGAATATCTCAGAAGTATGTTCGCATGACACATCTGACACATTGTTTGCTTACTGATATATTTCTTTCCATTAGTGGAATATATATCTTAAACCAACCTTCAGGAGAGAAACTGATCAAATACTCCAGACATGGATATTTCAGTGTGATCAGAAACGATAACATTATCAAGAATCACACAAATGCCAAGATGACAAGTGCATTCCGCAAAAACATCAAAATACGCACTACATGGACATAAAAAGTTCATAAGCATTCAATAAATCCAGTAACTAGATGACATTAAGAACTATTAGCAGGCCAAAGATGCACCATCAAAACCATAGAAAACCCAAAAAAACAAAGCACTACCAGAAAATGAAACAATCCCCTTACCACAAATATTTCTCTTTTGAACTCTGTTGCAAGACACTCTATTGCAATATCATCACCAAAAGCAGCGGCCCGACCATCTCTATTCTCATCTACACTCAATAAACCCTCCTCAGTATACTGCATATTGATGATATCATATTCATCATCAGGTGAACCAGAAATTGACATGTACTTGGCCCAACTTTGACCATCATCCACAGCTATACATCTTTCTTTGTATATAGACTCTGCAGCTATTTCTCTTCAAAAATCAACCACAAAAGCAGGAATCAAAAAATCAAAACAGATACCCATATACATACTGAAAAAAATGAAAAACTCCACTCTTCCAAAAGCAGCCAAAAGGTAACATAAGAAGACACATTTCAACATACATTAGTGAGATTACTTTGTGCTATGTTTGGACCTTGATTTTGGAGAGGAAATGGAAAAGTAACAAAAAGGCAAAGTATAAATTACAATCTTTTTAAAGTTAGTAAACTAAAGAGGCGGAGTGAATTAATAATGTCTTGGAATGAATCCACAATTTTGAAAGACAATGGCCTGTGTTAATGCTCTCCAGAAATCTTCACATATTTGAAAGAAAATGGCATGTAGTAATTCTATTGTGCAATGCAAATGCATACATTACTAAAAAGCAAATAGTAAATTTATCTCTGATTCAAAAGATGATGCATTATAAACCACATCTAGAAATGAATCAAAGCTTCAACCAAGAATGCAGCATTCTCTCAAAATCCAAAACAAACCACAAACACGAAATCTAAAGTCCGTATAGAAATTTCTTCCAAACAACCTCCATAATTTTTGAACTCATTTCTCAAAACACTCCTTCCCCTACATTTTAAAAAACCCATACAATCCCAAGAACATACTCCATGTATAAAAACATAAGAAAAGTAATTCTTTTTTTCAGTTTTCAGAAAATCAAGAAAATAAATACCTTACTATAAAGAAACAGAGGGAGGAAAAAATCACCACCCCCTTCTTAAATCTCATCCACGGTAGCAGATCCAAAGGACACAACAATTAAAATTTAAATCTTGATCTTTACCTCGGCATGCCGAGTTGAACGAGCTCATCAATGGCGGAATCCAAACGCTCGCGATCTTGCTTCTTCGCCAAAAGCTTAACCTCCTGTAGCACGTGGACGCCCCAACCCGACTTCAGATCCGGCGAGTACATATGCCGAATCGCCGATTCAATCAACCCCTTCGTCTCCTCGTTAACCGATCCAAGATCTTCCACAAACCTCCTCACCGTCCTCATTCTCAGCTCATGCGCCACCGCCTCCACCCCCATGGACTTACACGCCGCCGTGAACAGGCAGTTCCCATCCGCCTCCACCTCGCCCCCGTGCATCAGCCTGAACACGATGTTCTGGTTCTTATCCTCTGGGTGCTTCCAAAGAACCCCCTTATTGTAGAGCCGCGTCAAATGCCTCCTCTGCTGGTCTTCCAATCCGGGCACATTTTCCCATGACGCGGTGGCGGCGGTTACTGCCTGCGGCGGCTGCGAGATAGGCGTTTGGTTAACGAGATCGGAAGATGGGGTGGCGGTCGGGTCACGCCAGGAGATCACCGGAGACGCTGCCGTCGAATCACATATCAGCTTCCCCATTAATTTTTTTTTTTGTTTTTTGTTTTTTGTTTTTTCTAAGTTTAATAATTTTTTATTGGATTTTTTTTCTTCCTTTTTTTTTGGTTTTTTTTCTGGAAAAGAGACGTTGGGAGGAGGAGAGAGGGAGAGAATTAGGGTTAACGGATAGATTTTTACAATTGGGGGTGGGTTAGGACACGTGGGGGAATCTAAGATGGTATTTAAGTGGGAAAAGAGTGGTAGCGTGAGACCCGGCGTGGACCAGATACAAATGAGAGCCAGGCATTTCTTTCAACACGTGGCTCCAGATGATTGGAAACACGTTGTTAACGTTATAGGTGGCTCTGTAGTTGTTTTCCCTCGTGGCCAAACGGGCTTCGGTTCCTAAATAGTACTAGTATTAACTATTAAAAGATATATAATTACCAACTTAACTTATTATTATTATTATTTTCAGTTTTCAAGTCAACAAATAGAAGATCTTTAATTCGCACCTGAAAAAAAAAAAAAAAAAAAATTGCATTTCAAATAAAACATATATATATATATATATACACACACACACATTGTCCATTCCCTTGACGCTAATATGGTACTCCATGAATTAAAAATTGGTTTATTTGTTTCATAAAGAGGTGCAGTTAGGAAGTAAAAATGTCAGGCGTGCCACTTGCCGGTGGCTGCGCTCGCTCTGAGCCCGATCAAACCACCACCTGGTCCTCAAATCCACCTGATCAAACCAGCAGGCGGCGTAATGGGATTCATTGGTGTAATCGAATTGCTGCTATCAATTTGTTTTCGGATATCTCATGCAAGTCTTTTACTACTTGTCCGCTAATTTGTTGTGGTTTTTGCTGACCAATGGGGCTGTATAGCTCCTACTTACTTTCAACTAATATCATCTTTAAATGGGAATGTAACCAGCACGAAATCAAAACTCTTCAAGCATGACTCGCTTGTTAGCCATGGTTTTTTGGATGAATTCAAGCACGAAATGGGCTTGTTTGACGAATGTTTTATTTTTAAATGGACCCATTGACCATTGCAATGCAGGCGCAAGATTAGACGAGCTGAGGACTTACTCATCAACTTAATCTGGGCTTCCCCATTATTATACTATACATTTAGCAAAGACACCAATTTTTTTCAATTGGAATGCTACGTTAAAAATGGTTAGACCATCGCTGGATTTGCTAGCTTTTAGCCAGAAAGATAGTTTCAGTAAAGAAATATATATATATATATATATCAGTAGTTATCAGTATAATTTCGTATAATTGAAAGTATTATCAGTAGTTAAACTAACCAAATAATCTTCCATTGTATCAATCTAGTGAACGTACGTACTATGTATCCTTGTTATCTCATCCTACCATTTTTATTTATAAAATAATCCTTTATTAGGAGACCACATACATATTTACTAATATTTATGTTAAATGACTAAAAAAATAAATAATAAATTTAAAATTAATAAAATTTATGTTGTCAGTATATTTTTAATTTTACAATCTGAATTATATAACCAAGTGCAACTAAAAGCCAGCCTCAAACAAACAGTAGGAAGCTACGGTTCATTCGACGCTAGCAAAACGGTAATACCCTAAACCATTTAATTTTTGACATGTGTTTGTAGCACTATTTTTTTTTTTATTTTTTATTTTGTAATATGCAACTTAGTCCAGCAAACCATGGTAGATGAAAATTTTCCCTCCACTCAACCGTGGCAGATGAAAATTTGGGCAGTGAAAATGTTTGGCAATTTCAAATTTCAAATTTCAAATTTTATAATTAATTTTATCTGACTTAAACCAATCTTTTTTCTGATTTTTGTTTAAAAACTAACAAACATTTCATCAAAATTGTTTCTTTTATCTCCACAAGCCACCGCCGAAGTCCTGCCAGAGTAGTTGGAACACCCGTCAAAATACTCCTTTTCTTCACCACACCATCGCGCGTCACCCTCCCCTGCAAATCAGCGGCGAGACTCCTTTTCTACACCACCACCGCCCGTCACCCTCCATTTGCCGGCACCCCTCTCGCATAGTGCATGCAGCTGACGCCCCTCCTCATATGCTCTCCGTGTTTGTGATTTCCAATAGATTGTTGTTCTAAACCAAAAGCATTTCAACTTCTTCTTGAGATTATTCAGATCTTGTCAGTTTGAAAAAAACTCCATCTTTCTTTATTATGTTCATTGTCAGAGAGCATAAGAAATAATTTTTCAGAAGCATGTCAATTTAATTTCAGTAGAGCGAAACACACGTCCATAAATTTATCTGGCATGAGTAGAACACAGTACAATTCATGGGCTGAAATTATTTTTTCTGCAAATTAAAGTTTGGCTTAGTGTGGACTGGAACTTTTGGTTTGAAGTAGAGGTTGATTGGTTGGCCGGGTTAGTTTGGGTTAATTTTATTAGGCTTCTTTGTTGGTTAAATGATATATTAATTTGATGGGTTTATTAGTGGATTAAGTTTACAGATTAATTTGATGGGTTTATTAGTGGATTAAGTTTACAGATTAATTTGATGTCCTAGTAGGTTAAATGTATGTGTTTCAATGTGGATTATTTCTTATTGCATTTTGAAGAAAGGATTGTTGACTACTTGAAATTTATACATATATAAAAATATATATTTGTGTAAATTTATTATTTCCTATCTTTGTTTTTTTTTTTTGGTTTAATTTTGTTAAAAATGTCACGAAATTTGAGAATTGGAAATCAAGACAATGCTCGTAAATTGAAGTCTGGAGAAATAAATATAACCGTTGTAATGATAATCTCAATATTAAAGAGTTGGTCCAGGTAGTCCAACTTTTCAAAAACTCTATTCTTATTGTGACGAACATAAATTTATTTTTTGATGCAATCCAATAATAAAGAACCTAATGGAAGATAAGAAAATACCATAGTATCATCTACAAAGATGCGAAAACAAAATTTGACAAAATACACAATTTATTACTTGCATTAACTGACATAAATCCTTTATTTGCTGGTCATAAATCAACAATTACATATTAAGATTCTAGTGGTCCAAATAAAACAACAATGATCGTATCAAGATTCTACTTATCACTAACAACTTGCAAGTGATCAATATAACAGAAACTATAAGCAACAACAGTAAGAACTCAAATTATTCCCTCTCAAACCAGTTGAAAAGAGACCTGTAGGGACAACTAAATTAAATGTATATGTCATAAACTTGTGAAACTTTTACAAACACAGACATGGGTTAGTCAAATATGAGATGATGAAGTATTTTTTATTTTATTTCGGTACATAATTTTCATAAATATTTTTCATTTATAAAAATAAAGAAAAGTATGTAACATTTTTATAATATTTTCTTAATTTATTTACACACTTTATAATTTTCATTTGTCTTTTTTCTTTATCTTTTGTCCTTTTTCTTCCTCCTTCCTCCTCCTCCCCATCCCCCTCTCCTTTCATTTACCAATTTTTATTTTGTTTTTGTGTTGCCTCTTCCTTCCTCAACCCCCGGTCACCACCACATACGAAGAAATTGAATGCAAAAGTAAACATACGATTGGAGATACTCTTCTTCAGATTCAGAAGCTAGCGGTGGCAACGGAAATGTGATCTCGAAGACTGTTCTTCTTCAAAGGCAGCAGGAAATGTTAGTTTCTAAAAAATGCAGTACATTTCTTCAGCTCCGGTAGCGAGCGACGGCGAAAACATTGGCGGATCGAGCGGCGAGGCGAAAATATTGGTTTCAATAACGTGTTCTTCTTCAAAGTCCACCGGAAATGTTGGTTTCTCAAAAATGTTACACTTTTTTGGCTCCGGTAGCGAGCGGCGCCGGTGAAATGAGCGGTAAAAATGCTGGTGGATCGAGCGTCCGAGGTGGCGGAGCGAGCATATGGGATCTTAAATGAAAAAAGTTTGGAGGAGAAATGAAGAGTGAATCCAAAATTGTATTGGACCTTTGGTTCCATGGAGAATTTATTGATCTAACCATAATTTGTTGTGTTTGGGTTACATATTACATAAAATTTCTGACACACACAGAAATTGAATGGCTTGGGATATTTCCCTGCTAGCATCGACCGAACCGGAAGGTACATATATGATGACCACAAATAGTGTCCATTGTCAAATATGTTCAACAACATTTGAATAAAAATCAACCAACACCTCCTAAACCTCCCAAAACAGAATAAAGAAAAGAAAAGAAAAAGTTTTAGACCATTTTTCTCACTGACATGCACGCGCTAATCGTGTGAAGCCAATCGCATTCTCCAAATTTAAAATACGAAAATGTGAGGCCACCGCTATGAAATTCTTTAGCCCTACCTCCTCCACCGCCCCCACGACCAAAGTCTATTTTATTTCAACCAAATTATTAATAATTTAACCAAAAAGAAAAAAAAGGAAAAAAATTATCGTCTTAGTTATTAAGCTGTTGTTATTGTACAACTTTCTCCACTTCTTCTTCTCCATAGAAACTAAGCATGAAAATGAGAAACAAAGGCAAAGTCCACCCCTTTACTTCCTCCTCCTCCTCCTCTTCTTCTTCATCATCTTACACTCCAAACGAAGACTCTTTTTCCGTGTTAAAACTCTTGCCTGCCGCCATTTTCACTTTAGTATCAGTTATATCTCTGGAAGACCGTGAAGTTCTTGCTTACATGATTACCAGGTCACTCAAATCCACAAACCCTTCATTTTTTCCTGCTAAAGACAAGAAAAAATGCCCCAAGAAACAGTCTTTTGATTTTCACGGGCATAACTCACCTGCCCTTTTCGACTGTGACTGCTTTGACTGTTACACTAGCTTTTGGTTTAGGTGGGATTCTTCGCCCAACCGTGAGCTCATTCACCAAGCCATCGAAGCTTTTGAAGAGCATTTGAACAACGGGGAGCGGGAGCAGTTCAAGAGGAGTGGCAATGGAAAGAATAAGAGAAAAGAGAAAATGGGTCGCCGGAAAGGTGAGAAAATGAGCGCTGATGGTGTCGTCCTCGAAATCTCTACTGTTGGGCCAGCGAAAAAACAAGAGAGTCTTGTTGTTGCATCGCTGGAGAAGGATGTTGCTACGGCGGAGGCTGATAACATGGAGCCGGGGTGTCGGGAAAGAGAGGAGGAGGAGGAGGAGGAGGAGGAGGAGGATGTGGCGGCGTCGCCGGCTTCTGTGGTGGTGCACAACCACAAAGGTTTGGTTAGGAAAGTGTTGTCGGACGTGATGGGAATATTCAATTCACGTTTGTGGAGTTTTTGGAGTCCAAATGTGTAGTGAAAAAATAAAATAAAATAAAAAAAATCCAATCTTATTCCAAAATTTAGAGGGGAAAAAAAGAAGATATATTTGGTGGTAGGTCATATTCGTACTGGAATGTATATATTATGGTCCCTCTGTCTATTGGTGGCATTTGTTTGTTGTTGTCGTATTTTAAATTCCACTCCATAATATTATGTTTTTTGTTTTGGCGCATTTTCCCGTTGATAGGCGAAAATGAAGATGATGTCGTGTTTTTATGTTTTGCCAACTTTTTTTCTTTTTTGGGAAAAAAACTATTTGCTTGATAATGATGCACTACTTTTTAAAAAGCCATTTAATACTTGGGGGGAAAAGTAAATTAATGTGAGGCTTAGTGGGTAAGGTTGCAGAGTAGGTGGGATATTTTCTTTTTATTTGTGAATGTGATTTGGATTAATGGTATAGATATATGACACACGCTTTACAACTTTAGAATGTGTTTGCATTTATATTAACATGACCCTGTCGTCATCCACTTTGTTAATAAAGGTGTAACGTTTTCTACAACTATTGATCTACATATATAGTTTGTATGGTGAGGAGGTGGATGTGGTGGCGGCGGGGGCGTTGAATTATTGGGTTCTCCTCTTTGAATGTCAAACTTTTCTATGCTTTTTGTTTTGATTAGTGTTGGGGTAATTTTATTCCCTTTTTCTTTCGTTTCTTTAATTTAGTATATTATATATAAATATAGAAACCTTTAATGATTCTAGGTCTTGTATCTAAAACCAAGAAAGTCTACAAAATTGGGGCTAGGGAGTAGGTTGTGTTTCTCATTACACAACGTATATTTGGCTTTTGTTTTTCTTCGTCTTAATGACTTTTAATACCTTCTTTAAACTCATCAACTCACACAATTCTGAAAAAAAAATTCAAACATAACTAATTAACTTGCACAAATTTAGGGAGTGCTTCAATTAAGATATGTGCTCATGCATGCCACCAACTTAGCTACAATTTAAGAAAGATTTAAAATTTTAAATGTGTACACAATATTATCTAAAAATTATAATTCAACGTGGACACAACATTATCTACAAATTATAATTATCCTCATTTCATCTCTTGCTATTTCTTTTTGATAGCTTTAATTATTTTTGAGAATTCCATTATTGTGCTCCCTCTGACTTGTACTTTTACAACTCCATTTGTCTTCATATACTACCATAGTTAGTATTATATGTCAATTGTTTTGAAAGATTTGTGTTTTTAATTTCTATTTAATTCGCTTTTGTATGATTTGCTTCCTCTTTGGTTCTATTATTTCACTCTTGGTTTATTATGTTTTTATTTTATTTTTAAAATTTTCAACTTTAATCATGTATTGTTAGAGGGATTCTGGATTTTTCAGTTGTTGTATCTGTTATTTGTTTATACCTTTCAGCCTTTTCAAAATTTATATACGTTTATTTCGGTTTTCTTTTATTCATACAAATTATTATGTAATATTACTTCATGCATGCTCAGTTGGTAGAACTTAAAAGTTAATATATCTAATATTTTTACTTGTATTCTTCTCAGTTTTTTATTGGTGATTTTATTGTTTTTTCGAAGTAATTGTATTGAGTTTTTGGCATTCTTTTCATATTGATTTTCACCATATTTTTAAGGTTTTTCCTTTAATTCTTCTTATTTTCCTGATTTCTTTTTTAAGTCTCTTTATTTTAGTTGTTGCAATTTTTTGTTCATCAGAATTCCTCTTTATTTTTCTATCTTCTCTTTCAGTATACTCAAGGTTTATTTATTTATTAGCATAAACATAATTTTATTTTGAGTTTTGAAATTTTAGGTATATATATGTATATATATTTTGGCCTGTTTGGAGGTTCAAAGTGTAAGCAGTATGAAGCATGTAAAGTGAGTGATATTGGGAAGTTGGGATTGAAATCTCTGCTGTTTGTTACCAGAGCGGCACTTTGGAAAAAGGATTTGTTGAATGAGGATTGGTATTAAAGAAATGATGTTTGAATTTAAAGTTGGGTAATGTTAATGATATATTGCATGTCCCCCTATCATCAGACTCTACTCACCTGAAAAACTCTTACCATTTTACCTTAATTAACTCTCAGATTTAGAGTGGACATTGAAGCTAAGGGAGATACTTAATTAGAGTTATAAGTGTGAAAATAACACATGGAGAAAGAGCCACATTAATTTATGGCTTATTAATCAAAAAGCAACATATATATATGGTGTCACACATTGGGACAACTCACATGAATTAAATGGTTACATGCAGACCACATAATCACATAGGAATTTTCCACCAAGTGTTGATACAAGAAGATAATTTGAGAATGATAAAACCTTAAATTGAAAGGTAACCCATAAATTAAATCAGGGGATGGGACAAACAGAAAGCCCAGATATTAAAATCCATGCAATTCCCATGTTCTTCTTAGCTAGAGTACCTGCCCCTACTGCCAGATATATCATGTAAAGCAAAGCAAAAATTGACTCAAAGAGTATGGGTGGTCTTGGTCCGTCTTTGTGGGGGGGGGGGGTGCTACAACAGCATAAAAGCAAAAATATACAGTGATTGCTGGTTTTGAGTCTTTCTATCCAAGTATTGATATTTGTCTAGTATATTAATAGTAATTGATTGTGTATACTTGTTAATTATTGATTGGTGGGTGTTTTATTATAATAGAGATGACCTAGCTAGTATGCAAAGTACGTACAAACTACAAATGGTTCCAAACAAAATTTAGAAAGAAAAAAAGTAGGCAAGTGATGCAGAAAGGAAGAGGGTAACATGGATTGTATTTGCAGTGGCCTATACTGGAGTGGAATGGAATGGCGATTCTCATATACTTTTAGTAGCATATTGACACAGAGTTCAATCAATAGAAGCCTTAAAGCATCTATATATGTCGACCACCTTTTTTAGGTACCCACTAAGATAAATAATTATGAATTAATACACACAATATCTCAGTTGGGGTCAGATGCTAAATGCTGGAACTGGTGGGCAAATATACCAGGAATGTGGTTCCATTCTGAGATCTCTCTCAGAATGCATGGCCGTAACAAGGTTCCATTTGCACCTCTGTTTGTGCAAACTAGTGGTGGACTATGTATCCTTTGACAGGTTTAATTTGAGCCACAGGTGACGAAAAAATATCAGTTACTTGGCTCGCAGCCACCACATTCATACATGGTTGAGAGATATTCATCAATGAACTTACGCCAACACTGCAATCAAGCTAGCATCTGAATATAGGCCCTGCAAAATTGTTTTTTTTCATTTTGAATGTTGCCTCATTTCACTTTTCATCATTTGAAATGTGGATGTTATAATTTGCATATATTATTTTTGGTTTTTTGACAATTTCAGTCCAAAGACTCCAATTTTAGCCCAAAATTTCAAAACTAGGAGATTTTTCGATTTTGAAGAGAAAATTGACCGAGTTTTCCTCATTGGCGTAACAAGCAGCCATCTTGGAGAGAAAAATAAATAAATTATCTTTTAATCTTTGACTCTTTTTACATAATAATAATTAAACTATTCGACTATATAAGTGATTAAATAAGATAAGAGGAAGGAAGAAGAAAATTGATTTTAATTATTTATTTTTATTTTTAATCTTTGATTAAGTATTTACATAATTATATAACTACATTATGTGATAATATAAGTGATTAAAAAGATAGATAAGGGAGGGAAAAAAATAAATTTTAATTATTTTTATTTTTTAATTTAGTTAAATATTTACCGAATAAGTTTTGTAATGGTCCACTTGAGGTGCTATATGAGAAAGATGGACTAATTTTTCCATCGAAATGATCCTCTTGGCATGCCAGATGAGTGAAATTGCCAACCCCCCACCAAAACTAGAAAAATCTCCAAAATTCCATAGTCATGCACATGAATTTTTTTGAGGCAGATTTTGCATTTTCTATCAAGAATTGGATTGAAATTACCAAAAAATGAAAGATAGTTTGTGCAAATCGCCACCCACATTTTAAAATAAGATCAATATAGAAGACCAAGAATGCACTACAAAAAACTCCATATCTGCATTCTTTAGTGCTTGCTTGTGTGCCCTCTAGAAGAAGCAGATCTGGAGGCCAGCCTACTTAATTGGGGTTAGATTGAATCACCTGATGACACTATACCAATGACTGTAAAACAATTTAATGCATGCAGATTCCATTTCAAAGGATACGTCATTAGCAATTTCCTTGCATTCACAAGAATACTGGGGTTCTATTTCAGAGCCTTGAATGATATTCATTATATATATGTGCCACAGCCACAGGTGAAGGCGGGGTCATCGTGAAACGTTTCTAGGACGAACGTAGAGATATCATTTGATCCTCAAATTGTAAAACAGGTCCCAGCAGAAAATTGTGACAGAGGTGGAACTTGAGAAACAGTGGTAGAAATTAATCATGAATTAATAAAGAAGAATATCAGTGAGAATACAGGATTAACTACTCTGATGTTTTGAGACAAATATATATATTTAGTTACAATATCCAAAAGAAAGAAAATGAAAGATTATCAGAAAACCATTTAACATGGATTGTTTCTGGTGAATAATTCAGAAGCATGTGTGAAGACACTGCTCCCACCAAAAATGGCCCTCAGTCAATTGTCTCTTAACTAAAACCCATTATCTGATTAGCCCGTGAAATGGGACATATCCAATTCAAGATGAGGCTAAACAAATTGTTTCTGACGAACCATTTTCATGTAAACAGCACGAACTCATTGCCACACGGCTTTCTTGAGCCACAGAACCTTCAATACATGGGGTATAATCGCATGCTATCACCTGAGCAACCATAATTCAGACTCGCCTGTTGAGCATTGAACGTGAATAGTTTAAGAAAAAAATTAATTAAATTTGCAAGGATCTGATTTCATCTGTCTGCTGTGGCATGCAGTCACAATTGTTCTGTACCTAATTTTGTAGTAAGCACAGAATCCATGTAAAAATGCTGATACTAAAACTCATGCACCTACTTTACTATCAATTGATTTCAACAATTCCAAACGGTTAGGTGCTCAAGTAGCTCCACTCCTTTTCGCAATTTTTTTTTATTCTTTTGTAGTTTATAACATATGGAGTATTTGTAAATTTCGTACCATATTTTCAAAAATATCTAATTTTAGTTTTATATATCAGTCTCCTATTGTAATTGTAATTTAATACTATCGTTTAAATTTTTGACAGATATGGCATATGCCATACACGTGATTGTTTTGAAGGAAATTTTGGCATGTGGGATACATATGCTTCATTTTTATTATAAAATAAAAGATATTGATCCATTTGCTCAAGATAAAGTACAAATTGAAATTTTCTACTTTATTTCTCCAAATTTCTCAAGGTTGGATTTGATTTTATCTGATAAAAAGTGCAGCATATCTTTGGTTTGAGAACAAAAAATATTTTTGGTGGGAATTTTTTTGCTAATTTACTCCAACATATATAAAAATTTATTTTTAAATTCATAAACAAGTAGAAAAATGCATATTTATATTAAAATTTATCAAGAAAATACCAATTTATTATACATAGATTACATATAAAATTATTGAGATCTACTTCATGTAACTTTAATAAATCAATAATTCTATAAATTATTTGTCATGTGAATTATTCATACATAATTTACATATAGAATATATTTCAGATAAAGTCTTAAATTGTCTGTCTTTGCAGTATATAAATTTTATATTGTGTATATACATTGTGTTATATGCAATTTTATATATATAATACCTAAATCTAGTATAATCATATGACCTAAAATAATAAGGTATATAATACACTATGTGTAATATACAATAATTCTATATGTCTATGTTTTCCAACTACAAAAAAACCATATAAAAATTATCAATGTATTATATTATATTGTATATTAAATACTACAATGCAATATTATACACAAAACTATAAATGTTATACTCTGTAAGTATTCAGCATACATATATATAATCATGTATCGTAAATTCATATATAATAAACTTATATATATATATATATCAAATAAAATATTTACATATTAATTGATTATTAGATAATGTGTGTACATATTGGATTTTCTTTATATGTATCTTACATAAATAGAGTTAGTATGTATTGTACATATCCCAAAATAATACATATTCTATATATTGTATAATACTCCCTCCATTCCTACATAAAGACTCCAATTTGACTGTGTCACAATTTTAGGTAAGAGTTGAAAAAAATGCTAGTTTTTTATATTTTTATATTATTATTTTTAGAAGTAGGAATTGAGACATGAGAGCTATTGGTGTCATATTATTAATTTAATTGAGATGATAGTTTTGAAAAAAAAATATTGTAAAAAATAAAATCTCATTTTGAGACATCTCGTATTACAAAGAAATGGGAGATAACCTTGGTAGCTAATTTTCCTTTCAATTGTCAACAAACGATAAATGAGTTTGATAGAATTTGATACCATATTATCTTTTTTTTTTTAAAAAAGGATGAAATTTCCTATCAAAATAGGTGTGTTAAGGGCCACATACGTAAAACATAAACATTATAAGTTAATGGATGTACCAAGTTGCATTGAAAGACTAGTACAGGAGACTAAAATTAAATTTTTGAGGAAATATGGGCAAAATTCCCTAAACTAGGCACGAGATTAAAAGACAATTTTCTCGGTCCTTTTTCATTATAAACTGTCAAGCTGTGGTCTATCATATATCAAGTTTAATGGTTCATATGACTAAAGATATTCCTCATCGTCATATTATAGTTGAATTATTAGTAGCATCACAAAATATTGTATACCGTCTGCACTGTACACTGCTTCCTGTCATCAGAGGGAGGCTGCTAACAAGTAACAGCAGTATCAAGTAAAATTAACCAGAATTGAATCGAAACAGAAGTTATTATTAATTATGTCGAGGAGATTTACTAGCTCATAATTGAGTCTAGTCTGGAAGGCATACAATAGGATGTGTCGAAAGAAGGAAGCATCGGTCACAATGATGGGGTAACAGCCAACAGCCAACACACACAAAAAACTGTCAGTCTTAAATATTATGCAAAGACGAACGTGTAATATTGATAGCTGCAAATTGATTTACCACATCAACAAATGTCACAGAGTGTGAGTAATTTTTGGGATTCTCAAAATCATCTTCAGCCTTTCAACACTTTCTCCTCTCCAGTACATAAAGTTACCCCAACTTTATCTAACTTTCTCCAGGTTTCACTTTTACTCCTCAAATAGTTCCAACCTTCAATGGCTTTTCCTACACGGGGTTAACGGTGCATTGTCTGTATGACACTGGGTCTATTTAAAGTTCATTGATTCTTTATGCTCTTTCATAGTGCGACTCAAAAAATGAAGGTAACGCCATGCATGTTCAATTAAGAAAATCTCAAATCATCTCTTTTGCTGCTTCTTTATCTTTCCTTCTTTGCTGTTCATGGAGGCCATGCTCATCTGTCTTTGTTGCAGCTACTAGGTTGGATGCATCGGAAGTTCCGGCAGAACAGCGGTGAAACACCCAAGGATTTTTCCATTGGTTAGTTTTATATCCCATTTTATCACTTACAGAACTCAGCTGAATGCTGAAATATAGTAATCTCCAAGTACTGTATACAAAAAGAATGGATATAGAGATAAAGAGTAGAGTCAAATTAAGCACAAATTTTGGGATCTGATTGTTCGATTTAGATGACACACACACACACACACACAGACTGAGATTGATATGGTGGATCATTGTTATCAACTTGGTAAGCTAAGTCACAAAAGTTTGTGACAGCTTAGAGCTGATAGATGGAAATTTAACTGATTATCTTAAAAGAAACTAGGATGCTCCTAGCATTGTTTCACAGCAGAAATAAAAACAAGCCTGAGTATATGCCCCTAAATGAAGTTTTAGAAAACCATATTCAAGTGAAGCGATCCAATATTGTTTTAGGCAAGTTATCAACACCAAAAAGCCGTCAGTTTTTTCAGGACATATTCCAAACCTTGGAGTCTACAAATCCAGTTAAATACACCACTAATTAAAATCTAGTACCTCCACACTATTTTAGTTACCATATGTTTTTTGTATCAGGGAATTCTTGTAATTGTCTTACAGGGCTAACTGCGCGGCCATCACTGGAAGAGCTACAGTGCTACCCAAAAGGAACTTATTGCAGCAAGCCCTTCAGCAAAAGCCAAAGAGACCACTACCTCAGAAACTCATTTGCCAGTCTAGAGGCTGCTAGAGTGGAAGAAGAGGACATTGAAGACGAACCAGAAGCTGCTCTTACAGAGCTTTTCCATGGATTCCTTGCTATTGGTACTCTGGGTACAGAACAAGTCACGACGGACCCAGCAACACCAACATTTTCCATCTCTGTGGATCACATAGCTGAGAAAGATACCGAAGTTACAGAAAATGAACTCAAACTAATCAGTGATGAGTTGGAGAAGATACTGGGAGCTGAAGGTAGAGATGAGAGTTGTAATGTTTCATCTGGAAGAAACAGTCATGTTAGTGCAGGAAGGATGAGTCACTGTAGTACAATAACACTTAGTGGCAAGCCCATAGAAAGTGCTGAGACCAATGGCAATGGAGCAATCATCTGTCCACTGCAAAGCTATCTTTTAGGATCAGCAATTGGACTGCCAGACACGGCGCCACCTGTGAGGAGAGAACATAGGACGTCTCTCGGGGAGCTCTTTCACAAGACTAAACTAGCAGAGGAAAATTCTGGAAGTAAATCAGACAGGGGTGAAAAGCGAATGGAGAAGGAAACTGATAAATCTGCTGTACATCTCATGAAAAAGATGCTGAAGAGAAGAATGCTTCATGCTTCCTCAAGGAGCTCCACAGCAGCCTCAGGAAGAACAATTGATTCTGCAACAGCTGAGACCAAACCTCATAAGGTACGTATCAGAATGCGCGCAAGCCCGCACACTTCAATCTCAGGGATATCTCTTCCTGAACAACATTCAAGAACATCGTCTATTAAATTTCCCCAGCCATGAATTGTTATTAACTTTTTCCAACTTTTTGAAATGGTGTTAAGTCTTCAAATTTAAACGTGAGAACGCAGATCCTACAAATTTTCAACAGGAAAGTCCATCCTGAGAGCTCAACATGTAGCCACCAGTCTCATAAGCCCACCAAAAATGAGATCAAGAACACTAATACTCGTGTGCCAGCATCTAACCGTGGAGGGCTACAACCCTCTTCTGAAGATATCACAATTTATCCTCAAAGAGCCATCTCAAAGGAAAGAACATGGAGCTTCAAGAACCAGTCTGATTTTCCCCAGCTCACACAAATCAATGGCGACACTAGCGGGAGCGAGTTCTGGGTCAAAACTGATGCAGACTGTAAGTAATTGTGCACTATATGCATCTAATGATCCTTCAAAAAATCCTGTGGGGAATTTTTATATCCCATCCCTACTTTGATTCTTCTATAAGAACTAGCCTTGATGAAGTTTTGAGCCGAACAAATAGCAGAACTTGATGGCAACTCTGTGTTAACATAAACATGCAGGCAAACTCATTATAGAACAACCAGATTTTACTTTAAATGACACATTGTTTTAACATAAAATGCACCCCTTTTGCTGACTGTCATGAATGTTTTTTTGCTTTGATCTTGTAGACTTGGTGTTGGAGCTCTAACACATGGAAGAACCAAGTGAGTGGATCATACTTAATGCCCTAAAAATATAAGAGAGATTTGCAATTTTAAGGTTTCGCCATGTTAATCGTCAAATAAAAGAGGCACCTTCTTGTACTCTGCCTCTGATTGTAATATTTACTCTTTCGTTATTATCATTGTGAAATATATAAGTATCCTCATTGTCCAGCAACTAGACTAGCTATCTTGCTAGTTGCTACGCACACTCAAACTCAATGTGTGTGGGTGAAGAACTGTTAATAGAGTGTTGGCTAATAGGACTTCAAAAAATAGAACGTTGGGTTATGATTGTGCAATCGCTGGTATGATTAATGATGTAGGCATTTTTGCCAGCTATCTTCAGTTTGGGTCCCTGTTGGTTTTATACTGTTTAATCCCATCTTAGTTATTCTCAACTTTATGAGTGGAAAATCAAATCTTAACGTACATCTCAGTCATTTAATGCCACAGAAAGCAATTTCAATTTTCAACCACCAAAATTTAAAATTTAGTGAATTTTATACTATATTATTGGCCACTTCTTTTTAATTATATATCTTCCTTACAAAGCCCATCAGATAAATTGAGTTTTTCACAATTTTCTCCACCAGTCTTTATTAACTACCAAGTTATTTTCTCAATACATAATTAATTGAAGTGTTGTAATAAGGACTCTTAGCTGTATTCTATGATGGGCTTGGAATTTAATATTTTACTTTGGTCTTACCATTCAGCCATCTGCCCACTTGTTTTTTATATCTGGAAAAAATAATAGGTCGGATCACAAGATGAAAAGTCGATTCGGCCCATATAATCTCCCATAACATCAAATCTTTTTATGTACATTTATACCAAAACATATTTACGGGAGCTCGCTGACAAGCTATACATAATATCCTTTACAAATCAAAGAATCATATTATCATTTAGGTTAAGAAATATCGAGAATTAAAAGAAAATTTAATTATACAATATTATTAGAGGTTTGATATCACACTTTTTATTATAAAAAAAATTCCACTTGAAGTTTCTCGTAAAAGGGTTTATACAATGTTCCCATATTCAACCTAATTATTCAAAATATATATATATATATATATATATATAGAGAGAGAGAGAGAGAGAGAGATTAAGTTATCAACCTCAATTTCTAGAACGATATTGACTTGAATGGTCTTTGTCGATAGCTGTGAATTGAAAGTTTCTTTCAGTTGTGAATTTATAAAGCTAACACAGAAAATTCTAAGTCCAGAACAACAAATGGCAAACTTCAACGTCGAAATATATAGGAATAAAATACATGCAAACAGTAATTATTAAAGAAATTATGGCTGTATGTTAATCTGCATATGTACCTTGTTTGACTACGTACTCTCATATGCACCTGCTACAAGAATGCAACCTAAGTATTTTCAATTGTAACCATGTTAAATTTTAATCTCTTTCAACTGTGGTTATTAATTATAAAATGCTTAAGAATGGGAAGAATTACAATAATAATAATAATAATAATAATAATAACAATAACTAATAATAATAATAATAATAGTAATATTAATAATCAAATAAAAAAAGTAAGCATAAATGTGCATTTACAAAGCTTGCATGTACATCTTACAAAGTTGTAATGAGATTGAGATTGAATTATTGAAACAATTTAATTTGAACTTAACATACAATAATAGAGGTAGAGAATTTATAGATCATATGTATGAGTCGTGTCTGTTTGGCTCTTAAGACAAAATAACTATGAAAAATGACTACTACTTGCAGCCATACCAAATAGGGGACTCACAAGGACAGTTATCTACGTGCAAAAATCATCTATAGTATTTGATTGAAATTTAAAATTTACACTCTTAGTTTTTTTTAACTTAAGTAAATATAACGTGAAATAATAGTATTCTCCCCCTTTAAGTTTTCCTCCACTTCCTTAATTCCTCCCCTACCAAGAATCACACCAGTCAATTATCCAAATTGAATCCCGCGTATGTTGATGTGATAGGTTGAAAGTTTGGAATGCAAAATGTTGATTTTTCGAGCTTTTAAGAGGATTGTTTTCAATATCTTGAGTTTCTAGTCAAATCAACAGCATGATAAATCGTCAATTCATGTGTATTGGTTTTACAATCTTTATTATTATTATTTTTCTTTTTTTGTGGGGAAAATGATATATTGTTCGGCTGTGTTTGATAAAAGTAGAAAAAATTGGATTGAACGAAAAAGAAATAAAAAAGAAAAAATATAAACAAAATATAAGATTTTTCTTGGAGGAAAAAAGTTTGGGAAGTATGAAATTTGGGTGCACAAATGTGACTTTTTTGACTCCACCACGGGTGATTTAGGGTATTTAAAAAAGTAGGTAGAAATTTATTTAAAGAATTCTCCATAGTTAATTTCCTTTACCAAGGAATTTCCTTGTATCAAACACACCTTTTAAATACGCAATCACAATTTAAATAATTGATGATACTTGTTTTCATTTTTGATGAAAAGATTGACTGCATCACTGCATACATCATCAGCAACCATTTTAAGTAAAACAACCAAATATATGTTAAAGCTCAGCAATAAACTAAGTATGAAATTAAAGTAAAAACTTTTGAGTGTTAAAGAGTGTAATTTTTACCACCACTTAAATTAAACCAGAATAGAATAATTGTTGATTGTAGTTGTAGCCTTCAACTATCATGTAATGCCCACGTTGGTGTTACAGTATCAAAGCATATTGTGGACCAATGGAATATGCAATTTCCAATACAAACTTCATATAATGCCTTATGAATCAACTGTTGTTATTAGACTGCGAAAGTGGAATTAAAGCACGTACATATATATATATATATATATATATATAAGTACAGTCACGTAAAACACAAAAGAAAATTTTTGAGTAAAAAGAGGGGAAGAAAAAACAATGAACCTCGTATTGAAAAATATAGGCGAGCTATCAAGTAGGCAGAGAAACAAAGCGCCAATGCCATCCCCACTAGTGTTGATCTAAAATTAATAAAATCATTTACAGCCATAATGAGATGACGTGTGAGTATTATTTCTAACGTCAATTACTGAGACCAAAACAAAATGAATCAGTAGACTTTGAAGTCTTTTTTGTCTTGTCCCAACAAAATTCCTATCAACTTATCTTGGAAAACGATTTGCTGTGGAAATTTAGGGGATTATTAGTCCATTCAAAGGAGAAAACAAACATAAAACGAGTACATGAAACCCAATGCGTTTACTATAAACCATCACTTGAGTATTGCTCTGAATTCCAATTACAATATTCCAATACATCCCATCAATAAATTACTCCTACTCTTCATGCCAGGATAGTTAATTTTTCTTAGATAAGTTTCTTACTCTGAAAAATTGGAAGAACTTCAGAGCCAGAATGGCTCTCACAAAGCAACATCCGACCGACCACCGTAACATGCAAACTTTTTGATGGATGGATTAAGGGTTATAAAATAAAAAAAAAAAAAATTATTTATTTCTTCGATTGAAAAAAACATGTCAACATACATAAATATACAAGAAAGAAAGAGCAGTATATATATCAAATATTAGTGATATATTTGCATCCTTTTAGTGAAAAAAAAAAAAGAAAAAAGAAAATGCTCAAATTGGATTGATGACTAAAGTTTTGATGATTTTTTTTTTTTTTTTCATAAAACCAACATTACATGCCTTAATAAACATGGGCCAATCACACTGTCTCCATAATATTTCAAATAATGAATCACGAAACCCCTAATTATAATTCCAAGAAAGAGAAAATATTGGAAAAAGTTTCGAGGAATGAACAACAGTCCACTAATGTGGACTATGAATAGTAGCAGTTGCAATGTTATTTCCACATACATTGAATTCCTGGGGTTCCTCTACCACCAAATTAAAATATTGCAAAGTCGTCTAATGCACGTTGTTGAACAAAAGATAGGATAATACCAAAATAAAATGGTTATAGGTGGTTTTCTTTGACGGTCCTAACTAAGTACCTTATAATAAATTCACACACATTGTCCGACCTATTATGATTCCAACTCAAGCCACCAATCGTGTGACCACATAATGGTGTATTTGCCTAAATTTATTTTGTTGTTAAAAGAAATTAGTAAAAGATTTAAGAGCTAAAGTGATTGGTATAAAATTAGGGAGAATAAATTTTGGCATACTAAGATATTTAAGTTATGAAATTCCAAAGCATCAAGGCGATTCAAACCAAAAATGATTCAAATATAACAACCTCAAACATTTTCTCGCATATAGGATACGTTCTTGGAGAGTGTGTGTGTGTGTGTGTGTGTGTATATATATCGTGTAGACAGCTACGAATAAAGGAAAAAGGAAAAGATAAAGCACAAAACTGGCTGCCTAGCTATATTTGATCTCAAACTCAAGTTATTTTGCCTGAAATGCACATGACGACCAGAAACAACGAAGAAACTCCTTCCAATTTCCAAGTAGAATTCAAGAGTCTAAGCAAGGAACACGTGCGTGTGCTTATTGCACCCATTGATCTTTTGGCTGTGGTTAATATTGCTCGTTGACTGGATTGGTCGGCCGCCTCAAGTACTCTCCCCCATCGAACAATTCTTTATTGTAATTAATATTTTTTTTTTGTTATTGCAACACTATTAATATTTAATAAATGTATTTAATGACATTTTCAATATAAAATTGATGTGTATTGTAGTTGTACTATAATCGAAGATTAAATACCAATTACAATAAAAAAAATCAAAGTGCACCAACCACTAAATTACTAAGTTAAAAGAACACAAACAATTGTATATTGTTTTACATGTAACAACCAAACAACAATAGTTTCAGAAATTAATGCATAACCTACCATGCATGTCAAAATAGGAGTAAGACTGAAAAATGAATCAACATTTTATCTGATCAGACTAATTGCTAAAAGAATTAATATTAATTTATTCAAACTAATTATATTATTTTGCTGGTTAAATACTCATGCCAACAACTCCTCAATATACTCGACTTAATTCATTATACTCTGGCTCTAAATACGAGCACAACAATTGTATTGTCTTTATCCCATTGTGGATCATGATGTAGTAGCAGAAGTCACGGTATAACATGTTGAAAATATTAACAAAAACTCTCTTGAATCCGTTTCTTGGTCGACAACAAGTAAGCCTCCATGAGCAACATTGTAAGTCATTTGCAACACACATCATTTCATGATATCAAAAAGATATGATAACCCCCATACATAACAAAAAAAGTAGTAAATTATCCAATAAAAAATATAAAATCATGTAATAGCTATTTGGATGCACCCAGAAATATTAAGAATATAGTAAAACTACATTTGCTTATAATAAAGGTCATCTTTGGCATGTTTAGGATTAACCAAAATAAGATGTAC
Organism: Paulownia fortunei; assembly: GCA_019321725.1. Taxonomy (NCBI): domain Eukaryota; kingdom Viridiplantae; phylum Streptophyta; class Magnoliopsida; order Lamiales; family Paulowniaceae; genus Paulownia; species Paulownia fortunei. The sequence continues at coordinate 292,521 of CM033111.1, forward strand.
TTGAGATCATGGACTGAAGATTTTTGGCTTTAGAGCGTCCAATTTACGCGGAAGAGGAGGGAGAGGTATCTTATGATAATTAATTCCTATAACTGCTAAACCAAATATCTAAGTTTAATTAATTTAATGTCTTGAATTTATATAAATTTCATTTTAAAACACGTGCCTTGACCAGCCAATTATTCCACCAAAAGCAAGGATTCTTGCAGATAAAAAATAAAAAATATTCAAAAGTCACCAATCGATTGATCTAGTGTGTTACTTTCCTATATACAAAAGTTAATTATGGTTCCTGCAGTAAGCAATTTCCAGCAATAGGATTTATGAAATAATGTGTGCGGGCGTTTGGAGAATCGACAAATAATCAACGATCGAAGTTTTGGGAATAGAATTGGAAAAGAGAAATCTTGAATGAATATTTAATTTATAAAAAAAAACTGATTTCTGTCCTAACTGTACGTGAAATCTTTTCATTTCCAGAAACATAGACGAATGTCGCCAAAGAGATGCCTTCAAGACTACGGCGGAAGATATTAATAAATCTTTGTAAAAGATTGCAATCAAATAAAAAGGAAAGAAATCGATGAAGACAAGTGCAGATTAGAATTAAGTTTTCCTTGGCTTAAAGATATGAACATCAACTAAATGTTATGTATAAATAGGACAAGTAATGTGATGGTATTCCAATTTTTTAAGTTATTATATTTAATTTATATAAAAATTATTTAACTACCACTGATATTCCTGTATGTTTGGTGCATTTTACAATACTTTTGTAATTAATTGCTACTATACGCACGATCTGGTCAAATAATTGTTCTGTTTAGATACTTACGCAGTAGATATTTTCTTTTCTTTTGTTTCCAAGTTATTAAACTGCATAGTCTAATTTATTTATGATACCGAGAATCGGAGTTTTGCTTTTTTCAAAATTGAGACAAAAAGGTTTTGGGTTTCAGTCATATTTATGCCTTCATATTTATTATTTTAATAGTAGTTTTTTAATTGATTAGTAGTTGCTTAAAGTATGATTGTTGATTACTAATTAATTTTTTTATAATTAATATTAATGATGCATGTAATTTGATTCCCTGAAAAAATAGACCTTTGTCCTAATATTTTAACCACTAAATAATCAAAACCTCAAAACCGAATTAAATTTAGTTCAAATGCTAGTATAAAATCACATTTCGAGGATAATACTATTCTTTGATTATGGAAAGTGAACTTATGGTCAAACCCAATCACTTCTTATCAAGAAAAGTTGATCTTGGAATTACATTCAAAATAACAATCATGAATACCCAGTAGGTAGCCACCTCAAATTTCTACCCCCCAACCCCACCCCACCCCACAAAATCTGATTAGATAAATTTTGTGCTAAAATACCCACCATTTTCACTAATCTTTTTGACTTTGCGTGCCGTTCACGACTCCAAACATTGGATATAAAGATACTAGTATTAAACTATAGCCATCAAGCCGCCTTTCACCTTTAATTGATCTTTAGTACTTTTATATACCACCTTTATTATAAACCACAAACCAAATTCTATTTCTCCTTCTACAAAACTTTGAACTAGGCCACCTCTTTTTTCCTCTCCCCCTCTCTCTCTCTCTCTCATGGAGAATTATGCAACCATATTTCAGTCTTCATCATCTTCAACTCCACAAAATTCTCATTTACCCCTACTGAACATGATGAATTCTCATGCACAAGATCATCAATTCCAAGATCACAAGCCTAATAATGGGTACATGGGGCTGATCACAAGCATGGAAATTCCTAGATCAAGCATTAATAAAAATACTACTGTAGCTAAGGAGAATGCCCCCGTTATGGACGCAGAAAATGAGGCGAAACCAGGCAAGAAAAAGGGCGAGAAGAAATCCAGAAAACCTAGGTACGCTTTTCAGACCAGAAGCCAAGTTGATATACTTGATGATGGGTATAGATGGAGGAAATATGGTCAGAAGGCAGTGAAAAACAACAGATTCCCAAGGTTTCTTCTTTCTTTCAATTGATTTCGATTTATTATATATATATATATGTGTGTGTGTGTGTGTGTGTGTGTGTGTGTGTGTGTTCGTACGCATGTTTTCTTAGTCTTGTGTGTGTTAATGTTATCACTATTCCAAGTTAGAAATTATAGCATTGTTCATACCAGATCGCATAGGCCTGATTAATTCATACAAATTAGAAAATTGAAAAACCTAAGCAAATATTTCTCAGCCGCTCCATCCTAGAAATTATGTACCATCACAAAAAATATAGGAGTTAGGAGTTTGTTATGTTAGAATACATGGCTATAGTGAACTTCATGACAAAATGGATACCATATATATGAGGACCATCTACATTATATTAGTATATATATATATGAAATGTATAGTAAAAAATATGTAGTGTATATTATGATAAAATTATGTATTATTAAAAAGTAAATACATGTACTATGACCAAAGTCAAAGTACTCGTATTATTCATTCTCATTCTTGGTACATTCAACTGAATTATGGAAAATTTAATATAAGTCTCTAAATTCATCTAATCTAAGAGCAAGTAATGAACTTTGATTCCTAGTCGTTGCTAGGTTAGGATCATATTGCTATGTTATATAAAGGGGTCCTTGGTTCCCCTCTGCACTCATCCAAGTTTTGTGATATTCCCATAGCATAGAACACAAACATTATAGAGAATATCTGATAATCGTGATATGGTTTAGAGGTACGTAATTCATTGGTAAGGACTATTAATTTATGGAAATTCACTTCTCTATAGCTTTATTGCATTTACAAGTTCCTCAATGACCCAAGAAATGTTAGTTTATATTGCAGTCTGGTTTATAAAATAAGCTCAAGATCTTTTGATTTTTGTAACAAGTTACTCTTCGTAATCTCTCTAGTCTCTACTAACATTTAATTGTTGATGGTATAAAATGATAGGAAAATTTAAATGATAAGGTGCTCATAGTTGTTGCAAGAATGACTGAAATTAGTGACTATTTTATTTTTTTTTATATAAAAGAATTCCGATTTTGGAGTGTCTTATGCAATAAAATTGCGTTCTAAGGACTTTTCGTGTTTATATTGAATATAAACTCATATTTTACTTGTCAGCAAACTATGCATATATTGGCTGCAAGAGCATGAAATTTCTCCTTAAAAATGAATACATGCAAAAAATAAAAAACAGACAGAAGAATTAACAGTTTGTTGTTCAATGCAGAAGCTATTACAGGTGCACACATCAAGGTTGCAATGTTAAAAAGCAAATTCAGAGGCTATCTAAAGATGAAGGGATTGTAGTGACAACCTATGAAGGGATGCACTCGCATCCAATTGAGAAATCCACTGACAATTTCGAGCACATTCTTACTCAGATGCAAATTTACACTTCCTTCTAAGTTACATAATACATTAGGGGACCTATATTTACAAGGATACAGAAATCTTTTACAATAATTTGTACCTCGTAAATGAGTTTAGACTTAATTTAGATTCTCATGTAAAATTATGTAATGGTTTTTTTTTTTTTTGTTCAGTTAATTACCTCTCATCTCATTTCTCAGTTATTTGCACAATACATGATAAGATATTACCTTTTTTTCTGTTTGATTAGACTAATCGAGTTTTGTTAATAAATCAAAATTGAAGAAATGGAGGGCGACCGACAAGACAAGCTTAACTGTTTTAGGGGTCATTTGGTTAGGCAATTAAATTAGGTTGGGTTATAATATGGAGATACCGCTAATCAATATAAGTGATTTTATTTTATTTTAGTATTTTATCCAAATATCATTTCCTTATTTTATGTTTGTGTAAGTAGAATGGAATTTTAGGTTAATTTTATGTTCAGTTTATTGGATAATTAGAAACCTGTAAACGGACAATAATAACCTTGTTGAAGCAGACAATACTCACTAGAGTACAACTTGAAACTCAATGGCCATCTCTTGTTATGATCATCCCATTTATCCTTTACTAACTTTGCCCACATATACAGAAACTTATAGGTGCCATATTTTTATATTGTGCTTATTAAGTTGCTAAGTGTCTTAATATACAATATTGATTATTTCACACTAGCACTAACACAATTTTTTTTTTATCATTTATTCCTGTAATCATAATACATATGCTTTTATTTAAAATTATTCACGCCTCTTGTGCATGCATACAAAGAAAGAAAAATAATAATTTCACATTAAATTGTAAAAAATTCATAGCATTTGTTCTTTACTACGCCCTTCGTTTCCTTGTATGGGGTGGATGCCTAACCTCTCGACAGCTCTTCATAGAAGGTGCATGGAATATCTGATTGAGCACCACTCAGGTCTTCCCTATCAGGAGGGGAAGTCTGATAATCACACACGACGATCTCGTGTTTGGGCCTATGATGAAGTCGGGGAGCTATTAATTAGCTTAGTTTGGGCCTCACAGGAAAGGATCAGAGTTCAGATTGTTCCAACAGACCTAAAAGCCCAACCAAAAGTTGTCGTACAAAGGGAACCACTTCCCACCACTTTACTCCCCACCAAATATATATCCCTTTCCTTTCCAATCTGCTGCTTCAGTTTCAGAGCAAGAATGATTCCTAATACTAAACTAGATAAAGGTGGAATAACTGGGTATGTTTAATTTTTAAGAAACTATATCTCTTATGCTCCTAGATTTTAGTGAGTAAAAAAACACTACACAAATAATATCTTGTACTTTTGTTATTTAATCATTAATTTTCCTTTTCCACTTTGTTTCTCTAACCAAAATCCCAAAAATCCAGGCATAGCGTTAATTTCTTAAAGCATGGAGCATCTCCAAATAGATCAGTTGAGATGTTTTCACCATAAACGTGTTGCCAGTTTTCTTGTTTCTTGTCCATTTATAGCAAGTACTAGGTTAATTAATGGTTACACTTAGAAGTTAGAGCAGCTACCCCCCTTTTTTTTTTATGAACTTCAGCTACCTTTAACATACCTGCGGACCTATATCTAACTGAGTTAAGGAAACTTTATATTGGCAGCTGGAGAGTTTTAAAGCAATAGGTTGGTTAGTTACTCATTTACTAGAGAGAGTTTTTTGTCAATGGAGATCACAATAATCACTTTTTTGGACATAAATTTCTTCATAGATTAATGTGGTCCCTGTTACATGCTATAGTGGTCCTCAATTTTCTTTTTCCATTTGATGGCTTACTTTTTTTTTTTTTTTTTTTTTTTTGATAACCCAGATTCCTAGCTTGCGCCAGACTAATTCTGGACCTCCTAGACACATGTCCCTAACACCTAGAAGGGGGTAAATCGCGGGATATGCCTCAACCAACACCCAGGTTCCCAACAAGAACTGTACACTTTTGCGCACAAGGAGCCCAACCCACAGTGGTGCCTAAGCAAATCAGAGCACACGATTGGAAATCTCAAAGGAAATAAATTAAGAAAATGACTTAAGATTGTACATCTAATGTCATATAGTGCCTAGACCTAGAGCACTCTTTAGACTACCTATGGATTTTAGTTTTTCTCTTCTTCAATAAAAACCTATGGGTTTTGATTAATGTGGTTAAATGAAGAATGGAAGAATATTAGATGAGTACGTTGATGGGGTGAATTGCATTAGTTAAACTGTGTTGCGAGTGCCATATTGAAAATTGAGTAACTTCAACAAGATCATATGTTTAAATCTATTTGTTATAGTAATAAAATTATAATTATAATGGAAGTACTTGGATCTAATTAAACATTTTATATGGATGAGTAGTTTAGCCTTTAGATAATATTTACCTTGCCTTTTTTCAATTATTAAAAAGAAAAAAAAAATTGTGGAGCAGGCCCACAAGTCTCTGTCTTTGTTTGGGCAGTGAAATTTGTATCATCATTGGAACTACTATTTATCATCTTGTGGCTGAGATTTCCCAAAAGCAGTGGGTCTTGATTCATGCCTCCATAATTCAACAGCTGCCGACAGTTTATTATATTGACTCCAGAATGCCTGCAGCGGCACTTTGAATTTATCAACAATAATTTAGTTACCTTGCCCGGCTACCAACTACGGGGAGTTCACTCCAACATTGAAAAAATTAAAGAATTATGTTAAAATCATCTTAAAAATTGTATTATGGCATTAAAAGGTTGTATTTTCAATTGTTTTAATTTTTTTAAAGGGACTTTTTTAAGGTTGAAGACAAACACACTATTACCTTTTACTAAATCAATTATTGAATTAATATTTTGGAATCATTTGTAAATGTGTTGTAGTTAGTAAATTTGATGTTCTTGAAAGTTGGTTATAAGTTGCTGAAGCATTTCCATCACTATATATTACTAAGAATGAAGCATTAAAAGTTGGAATATGGATCCCATTCTTCTCTCCGGACCACACTATTTTATTCTACCCATGACTGTGGAGCTGCTTTACTTTTGCAATTATGATAGGTAGATGGAAAGGCTTCATATCAGATCAACAGGAAAACAAAAGTGGGACATGCTGGAAAAGATATTTACTCAAACTTAACGTTTTAATTTAGCCATTGAGGTTGGAAATGTTTTTCTTGCTTAAATTTCTGCACATATGTAATCCCTTTTGTTTTTTTTTTTTTTTTCTTTTACGTACAGTTATAAAACTTGCTTTTCTTCATTCTTGGAGAATACAATATTTATTTGTGTCACCATGCAATAAAGAAGGAAATACCAAGTTCAGGTCTTTTTCTTAATTCTACTTCTTCATGTTTGTCTCTTATGAGCATATTTTTTAGGCAGAACATTGTTTAAGATGTGTGATGCAGTAGTGACAGCAAAATTGAGAAATCATGCGGCAACACGTGATTGTGATATAGCTCTATTTTTGGGATTCTTTTGCAACAAAGTGAACACGTTTAACATGCAATATACGAGGCAGACATGTTTTTTTCTTAATTTTTTTTATAACAAAAACTCCATAATTTAATGAGATTTTGAACTTCTAAATCTAGGAATTGAAGCTGCCACGACAGTTTCCCACGTTACATAATTAGAAATAATCAAATAATAGTACGACCCCCAATGTTTTGGTTATTTCAATAAGCATCAACTGCAGCTTAGAAGCATACAAAACTACAAGAGTCAAAATTGTGATAGGAATTATAATTATGTCTGTTAGATTATGCGGTTGGAACTTGGAAAGCCGTTTCTGAAAACTTTAGGTTGACTGAAATTCTTTAATCTTCTTATGTTGGAACTTGGAATCCAACCCCATTTTGAAAGAGTCATTGGCTTACACGGACTATATATGGCTGCAAGCTTGCAATATATTTTTTCTCAAAATATCTGTTCATTCTAATATGTCTTCAATAGCTTTATTGAAATTTAATTTGGGAAAGGCATTGTATGAAAAAATGACGGGAAATGGGGAGCAAAAATGAAAGCCCTTTTGGATATATGTTATTACTTCCTTTCCAGTGGAATTGGCTTGAAATAGTATTTTGTAGTAAAAAACTTGTACAGAATAAACTGCGTTTAACCTGTACCATGAAAGCCATAGAATAATCCCTTAACCATATGGAACCTGAAGCTCTGAACCTCAAGGTGACAAAGGGATAAAAAATAAAAAAAAATTGACCCTTTATTATTAAACTGAAATATTCCTGTAAAAACCTACAGTATTAAAAGAAAGATAATAAGATGCAGAAAGAACAAAATGATGTACACCAGCAGAATAATAGGCAAGAAAGCGGAAGAATGTGACTAGTGAGTCACAAGAACTCTAAACCAACCTTTGCTTTTTCCTTTCAAAAATAAATAAATAAATGGACGGAAAGCTACAAACACCCTGTCCCTTTCTTTGCCACTCGTTTTAATTATGGGGTCTATCTATCTCTTTCTTTTTTCCCCAAATCTTGATAGCATGTAGTTTTTTAATCTTTATAGTGTATTTTTTAATACTTGTTAACAGGCTACTAGCCAGAAAAGGAAGGTGAGTAAACTAGTGAAACCGGTAAACTTCTGTTTTTCTTGTGCATTTTTTTTTTGGTATTTTTTTTTTTTTTTTTGTCTAGTGTGCGTGAAAAGCCCACCCAAAAAAAAAAAAAATCATTTTCTGCCTTCCTCTTTCTTTCAAGCCCCACAGATAGACAGGTACATCATACATGTCGTTTTATTTGTATATAAAATGTATGTGCAGTTTAGGTTCTGTTCATGGTTTAAATTGCATTTTCAATTTTTCATAGATTGTTTGGTGGGATGTGGTGTAAGGTGTTTTTTGCTACTCCCAATAATTCCCCCATATAAACACACACTAAAGCCTCTTTTGCTCTCTCTTGTCGCACTTCTTCTTGTTCATTTATACTCTATATAGCCTTCTACAACCCATCTCCTTACCCATACTCTACTGCTACAACTACTACTACTATCTCCTCTCTCTTTCACACACACACACACACACACACTATTCCTATCTAGCTTTTGCCAGTTGCCACTTTACTGATCCATCTATAATGGAGTCGCTGTCAGAGAATGAATGGCTGAGAAGACTAAGTCAGTCTACCCCTTTTGCACTTGTCTGTAAGTCTTGTAACACACTCTCTTCATTTTTTATTTTTATTTTTTAAACTTGTGTGTACCAGTTAGTATATTAGGTGTGTTTCTATAGTTTCCCTTTCTTGCTCTGAGCTTTCAATTTATATGCATTCCGCCCTCATCTTTTCCTATTTCACTTTCTTTGGTACTTAGCATGTCAAGTCTTTGGCAGACTCTTTGGCTTGATTTCTGAGGTACAACTCCAATCTCTCTCTCTGTTGGGGTCCCTATAAACTTCCTTATGTTTCAGTCTTTATCATTAACCCCCACTAGGAAAGAAAAAATAAGAACATCTGGGAATGCTTGAACTCTATCGGACTAATTTGTTAGGTGTTTTATACGGTGGTAGCAAATTGCAGTTAGGACTTTTATCCCGTGTTTACTCAAAAGTCCAAAGCTTCTATTTTTCTGAAATGGGTATTGCTGGTTTTCGACTGTTTCTAATATTCGAATTGTGACAGATGAAAGACACTTGGTCCTTTCTCATTTTTCTTCTCCATGTTCCTTTTTCTCTGGTAGATAATGTGACTTTGAAAGATTAAATTTTTTTATTTTCCCTTCAATTGGACAAAAGACGAGGGGGGGCTGCATATGTTGCAGCGCATGATCTTGGATCTTTCCTTTTTCTATTTTTTCCTGTATCTGAAAGACTGGTTGACTGGGTTGACAGTTCTTTTTGCGTAACTTGTGATAAAATCGTTTATGATTTTTTTAAATTATCTTGAATGACATGGCCTAGCAATTTCATCCTTTCACAACAGCAATGACTTTATGAATTCTGAATCTCTCTCCTGTAGTGATTTAGTGTTTGCCTTTTCAATTATTGTAGATCTTGTGGGTGAGTGGGAGGTGGTTGAGGGTTAGATGGTGGAATTTATCAATATACAATCTCACAAAAAATCTGGTCTTTTATGTCTTTCTTACCAGCAATTTTGGGGGTGGGGGAGGGGGGAAGGAATAGGAACCATCCAATATTCATTGTTTTGGCTGGCACCGGACACTTGGTGAACAAAATTCTGCCTTGGGAAAAAACCAAGTGGTTAGGCTGGATTGTCTCTTGAAGTTGTATTAGCATATAAATTTACATTTTCTGTGGTTGTTCATTATAACAGACGATGGCAAACATGTTAATTCAGTCTCCTATTTTGCTTGAAATATTAGCTTACATAGTTTTAGGTCAATGCTAAATTTTTTAACTGATTTGTGAGGATGTAGCTAGGTTATTATTCAATTTAACTTGAATTGGTTAAAGTGATATACTGATAAGTGACATATAATCTCTTAGAATTGGCATAGCATTTGATTAATTTTGCTCATATATTTGGAGCACAACGTTGTAGTTTCTGTATCATGCTCATGCTCTGGTTTTTTTGTTCTCAATCCATCTGGCTAGTTGATGTACATGATGTCTAACAGGTGGATGAGTATGGCTAGAAAGGTGGTAACAAGGAAGTGGATAACGAGTATAGAAAGGTTGTGATTGCAGAGGAAAGGCTGATTTGGAGTGACCCACTTTGCTTTTCGATCTTGTCACTTATAGATTAGTGTGTTTTCTCCTTTGGGAGGCAAATTAGAAGGGCAGATATCGAACGCGGCTAATTGATAGCCTAAAATAATTGTTTAGATTGAGGAATTTGGGAACTGAAAGAATTGAATCCCCCGTGCATATGGAATTACCATCCAATTCTGGGTCCTCAAAAAGAGCTAAGACCCCTGGCAATATTACTCAAGTAGCTCATTGTTTGGTTGATGGGTGTAATGCTGATTTAAGCCTATGTAGAGACTATCACCGCCGACATAAAGTGTGCGAAATTCACTCAAAGACCCCTAAGGTCACAATTGGAGGTCGAGAGCAGCGGTTCTGCCAACAGTGCAGCAGGTAAACATTAACAATCTCGTCTTTATCTGTTGTAGAGTGTTTGCTTAGTTTCTTCAGTTGTCACATTATTTATTTTGTCAATGATGCTAGTTCAAATTCACATTCAGTAAATTCTTTTAAATAATTTGTTATGCCCTCCCTCATAAAGAGTAATGTGACATCTAACTAGTCAGTAGTTTTCAAAACCCTAAATATGATCTTGCAGACATAGAATTAGTAATATTGCATGTTGTAATAGGATTAGAATGCTATTTGTCATTTCTTTTGGGTAGTTGTGTTTTTCATAATGAAAAACATAAAAAGTGGAAATATGAAAAAATGTTATCTTTATTTTCTTTCTATATATTATTATTATGTTTACCATCTTTAACGCCATTGAGATAGTTATATGGTGAAATTCATAAATTGTCTTGGTACCATGGTGGTCCATGGTGGTCCACTGTGTGGCTAAATTGATTAACCTTTTTGATCTGTTAAGCAATTTGAGGGATGACATACCATGCTGGCACAGAGTCATTTGCTTTTTTCTTGAAAATGAACTTCTCGACTTATTTATGGATTTTGTAACTACTTTTTGTCTTTTTGGGATGGGGTGGTCAGTCTATTTCACTTCGGAGTGGATTATCTTGGAGTTCAGAATCTCACTTGCAGCATGTAACTTTTGGGTACGTTCAGGCAAGCAATTGGAGTGGAGATTACAGATAATGAACATAGGCTATAAATCAAGTTTTTACTGCACAAAGAATATTAAAATATTGATTTTGTAATATTCAATCAAAATCTCCATTAAAGATGACCATGTCTTTCCTTTTAGAAATCACATGATGCATAACGATGTTTCATGTGTTCTATTACTCAACATATATTCATTTGCTTATTTGCCTTTTGCAGTCATAGCGATATAAATGTTCTTTGAAGTCGCAAATGACCCATGGATAGGATTTGCTTGTAAAACTAGTTTGAATGAAAGTCGCTATGGTGATATCTTGCTATATATTGTTCCCGAACATATTTATGTTTGTCCTAATGTGTCGTTCTTGTATTAGTATTCTCACATAATCGTAAATTGGTCTTGATATTGGTTTAGCCATGTGCAGCTAACTCTAATTTTTAATAATTCATTCTCTCAACCTTACGTTTCTCAAGTTCTATATAAAACAACCGGGTTCTTTGTTCTATCTCAAATCTGTAATAAGTTGAAGTCCCTTCATTTCACTAAATATTTTGACCAATTAATTCTGAATTTGACCACATTTCAAAAGAAAATTTATTCTGCTTTTTTCTCGAAATAATGGGACAAGTTCTATACTCAAAAGTTTGAAGCCTTGACAGCAATCTCAAAAGCAACAAGGGCCCTATTGAAAGATGGTTATCGACAAGCGTAGAAAAAAGTGCATTTGGAGGAAACTGAAAAGTTTATTCCAGTATCTTTTACTTTGAATTCTTCCTATGTTCTATTTCGGAATAACAATTGAATTTCATGAAAATCTAGTGGAACTAGTGACTTCTTACACTTTACAATTGACTTTAGTTTTGTGATTAGGGGATGGATTTTTCCAGTATTGCTTTGGGGGTCTTTGAGAATCCAAAAGAGATCTTTCTAAACCCTGTTTTTGCTTTTCCTTGTGAGTCTCTTCAATGTGGATAGGTGATTTTTCACAATTATAATATCATTGATGTGTGAGTGTGAATTTAATGTCTATCAGGTTGTCTTAGCATGAAAAAGAGCCATGCATATGAACAGGTCTGAAAATAGGAGTCTTCGCATTTTAGTTAGCTCCCTCGACTTCTATTCCATTCAGTTTGAAATGCCGCATCATCCAAGAGCTAAATCTATAACTCTATAAAAAGCTGCATCCAGTGTAATTCAATCTTTGCACTGGTATGCAATTTTTTTTTATATTATTTGCTGTTTCTGATAAAATAAAATCAGTATTTGCTTTGTTTTCAGCCAGTCGATCTACGATTGCAGTTTTTTATTACTAGACTTGTCTACCCCTCTATTCAGTTTAAATTTGAAGCAATTCAATTGTATAATAAGCACATATTGCATCATATTTGTAGGTTTCATTCACTGGTAGAGTTTGACGAGGGAAAGCGAAGCTGCAGGAAACGACTTGATGGCCACAACAGGAGGCGAAGGAAGCCTCAGCCTGATTCTCTGTCCAGAAATTCTGGAATAGTTTTCTCTAGCCAACAAGGTGTGGCAGGTGGAAGACTTCTTTCATTCAGTAGCCCACAAATACTGCCAAGTGCCGTTGTGAGCTCCTCTTGGGCTGGGGTTGTCAAATCTGAGACTGATATGATGCTATATAACAATCAGCAGCAGCAGCTGAATTACATTGAGAGACAAAATTCATTTCCAGAGTGTTCAGCGCATAGCTACAAGGGAGTAAATCAACTTCAGTTCATACAAAATAGTGAGCGTGCCATCCAAGAGGCCTCCATCTGTCAACCGCTTCTTGATCCAAATGCTGCATCAGGAAGTAGTAACAGCAGCCAGAAAATCTTTTCTGATGGGTTAAATCAAGTCGTTGACTCTGATCGTGCTCTCTCTCTTCTGTCATCGGCACCCCCCGTAACTAGGGAGTTTGGTTTGAACCATGTAGTTCAACCCGAATCGGTCCCCCAGGCGCATTCTTTAGTTCACAACATGCACTACTGTGGTTTAAGTCAGTACCCTTTCGTTCAAGAAAGCAAGCCAGTTGTTTCTGCCACAGACTCCCACGGCAGCGATGCCTCTACCCTACATTTCCCAGAAATGTTTCAGCACGGGCCTGATGGATCATCAACTAGTGGATCTCATCAAACTCTCACATTCATGTGGGAGTAGATTTAGCCAATTGTTTTTTTGGTTCTGCTGTCATCTATGTTGTGTTAGTGATAGAATTCTTGATTGCAAATCTTGCTTGTGCCATGATTCAGAACTTTTCCGATAGATGTCTACCTAAAAGGGTGAAGTTCCTCATTTGGTCCGTTCCCCACCCCCAAATTCTTGTGCGTGGATGTGCGCATATGTCCACGGATGATTATGATGGTAGGATTAGGAACTTCCAATCCAACTATTGCTGTGGATAGGGCATTTTCTGTGACGAATTTATGATCTTTGGTATGTATTACTTACAGAAATGAAATAAGTCCTAGTCTTATGTCTTTACAAATTCTAGTAGAGCTGATGATTGGTGCATGGCTGCAAGCAAATCCATTTTGGGTCGTGCATGCGTGGAAAAGGTGATAGATACGGTCCATTACTGGTTATAGGAATTCTATGGTAACGGTATCGGTAATGGATTGGAATTACTCAGAGAAACTCTAATGGTAGGTGCCTGCTGAACTTGAATCCAATTTTTTTGTAATACAAGGTGTAACATCTTGTATTTGACATTTAACAATTGCACTTGTATTATACATACCAATGCACGACTCGTGTACAATTACACTTGTATTATTAATACCAATGCACGACTTGTGTACAAAAAGGTGATTATATTATAGAAAGAGATTTATCAATTTTTTCTTCACGTCACGAATTTTTCTTTATCCATAAATACCCACATATATACATATATCCAAAATCATCTCTCTCACACGCGCAGGTACAGAGAGAGAGAGATCTCAACCACTTAATATTTATGCTTCCTCCACTATTTGTCTCTGGAAATCCCCATTGATGGCATCTTGCTACTTTATAGTAGGTTTAGTCTGAGGCCTAGTGTCCCACGTTTTATGTTCCCTTTGAATTTGAGTGATGGACCATCGTCAAACATTACGCAACAATGTGACATAAAAATTATGACAAGCTGATGTCATGTGAAGACATCAATTTTAAAATGAGTTGCCAAATTTGAAAAATAGTTTGCATGCCACCTCTTAATTGTACTTTATATACGTAACTGTCTAATCTACAAGGTTAATACGATCTCTTAATCAATACATACATACATACATGTCTAATGTACCAAGTTAATACAATCTTCTAACCAATATTTTGTGAATTGAGAAAGGTTACCAGTTTCTAAGTTGCAAATTAAATTATCGTTTTGAAAGTCACTGACATCAACTTATAAGTTTGCTTTAATCTCTACAATAAATTTGAAAGCGAAATTTAACTGAAATGGGACACGCTACTTATTAATATTTTCCTCCAAATGTCAATTGTTTCAAAATAAAACAAAAACATTCAATTCATCTATATTAGCCTTAACCAGCCCATACCTGTGGGGTGGAGTTGCACTATATAATTAAACCACCCCCAACTAACCCCCCCCCCCCCCCCAAACACACACACACACAAAAAAAAAAAAAAAAAAAAAAAAGGAGAAGAAGGGTTTGGTGAGTGATAGGTTATTGGTTAAAAATGGAGTTAAGGAAAGCATGCATGAGTAAATGAGTTGGAGTTAATTAGATGACATTCATTCATTTCTATCTCCTTCGTTATTTACAATATCCATAATCCATATCTTTGAAAGTGATCAAATCAAATTAAATATATACACAAGGGAATATATCCAAGTTATCAGCAACTCAATTATACATCAATAATCTAATAAGCTAATGGACCACAGTCCAACTACAAGATTCATTTCTATCTCAAACACCCTAAATAATTAGATCATTAATTAATAGTATCTTATTTTATAAATAGCCGTTAGTATTTTGTTAGCTGGTATATATAGAGGTGACCAGTCTAGGAAGAATGGGTATAAGAATTTCTCCTGTTTTTGTTTACTCACTAGAAATGGAAGTAGCCAGCCACAAACGAGGTTAATGAAAAGCAAGCTGATAATGTCTTTCAGTCGAGCTGCCAAGCCGCCGCCATCAGCCGCACCCACTGTCAACGTCAAGGCCAGGCCTGCTGCGTTGGTGAAGACGATGTCGTTCAAAAATGATGACGGCAGTTTTGGAAAGTCCGATGATGGGTATGTTCATGGTCCCAACGGTGGTGGTGGAGATGAACATGTGGACAACAAAGCTACAAGCTACATTTCTTATGTCAAAGAGCGGCTTAAACTTGAAGAATCAGATTTATTGATGGGAAAAAATTGTACCGCATAAATACTATAGCTTTCTTCCCTCTTTTTTTTTTTTACTATAATAAATATAGTTGAATTTAATTTGCTCTATGTTGGTGTGCTTCATGGCTTGTGCATCTTGCTGATGGTTTTGTTGTTTAAAATTACAATGTGTGCCATCAATATTAAAAAATATATATATATATATAATCTAGGAGTCTATGGACTGCCTGTAACAAATTATGTTGTTGCAATAAAAGTAAGTCTTTTTGTGGAAAAATTACATTGCCCTCAAGCTTTGAATCAGTATCAAAACATGTTTGTATTGGGCTATGTGATATTTTATCAGACTCTAATTCATTAATTAAAATCAGAAAAAAGTACATTACTAGCAAATACTATTCGACACGTGAAAACAGACCAATTGAATTTTGTGTAGTGTTGGTAAAAAAAAGGTTATAAAATCAATAATTATGTCAAATATCTATTAGCTAGTATAATTTATTTTTTATCATGTTAAATGTTTAGATCAGTAATGTATAAAAGCTTTGAAACTAGCAAATGTGCGGAGAGAGCGAGTGTGAGTCAAATATGCGTACATAATTTAATGGAATTATATAAAACTAAGCTTGTGAAAATTTATTCAGGGTGGGCCGCAAATCGTTTGAGCAAGCCAAGAAGTAACTTGCGACACAATTTTAGGCCCACATTATAATAAATCACAACAACATAGGTCAAGCCAGGCAAAAGCTCGTTGGAGTACACAAAGAAAGCCCAAGCAGTAGATCTTATAAATATTTCAATTCCACTAAAAATATAAATATTTGTTATTTTCGTGATAATTTATTTTATTAATTATTAATTAGTTGATTACATGCAATTGATCATTTACTCAAAAAAAGAAACAATGGGTTCATTTAAGAATTGACTTATCAATTCCTATTAACTTTTAATGGACTAAAACACTAATTCAATCGACACTGTTTCTTCTTTATTTTCTTCTCTTTCTTGAGTTGTTGGCACTATATAGCTGAGAAAATTGACTATACATGAAGTAATAATAAGTCATGATTTATTTGAGGAAGAACAATTCTGCCAATACATTACCTTAATATTTGTTAGTTAAATGGAGTAGAGATTAAGAAAGTTAAGACCGTTTAGTGGTGTCGATTTGTTAACATTATAGACTTCAGTCTATCAAGAATAGTGAAGCAAAAAATAAAAAAAGTGATTTTGTTTAAGTTCTATGATGTAAAGTGAATAAATATTTACCGGACTTTAAACTCCACTGCAGGCAAGAAGAATGTTGCTTGGGAAGCTTTTGCTTCAATTATTGGAACATTAATTAGGGTTTGCCATTTATAAATGATGCAATTCATATGAGATCAGTTTGGCACTCCATCAGCCGTCTCCCCACCCAACTTCAATCTATACACATTACTGAAATTAATTGCTTAGAAATCCGTTGTTCAAATCCCACTAAATGCAGCTGATTGGATGATATATGGACAATAAAAAGCATATGATATCAAGTATTTGGAATCTGTTTTTGTCAGAAAATATAAAAATCTATTATTGACCAACTAAATTTACTGTTGTTTTCGATTAACAAAGCCTGCAAAAAACAGAAGACATAAAAATAAAAGAGAGAGAGAGAAGAGAGAGAGAGAGAGAGAGAGAGAGAGAGAGAGAGAGAGAGAGAGAGAGAGAGAGATTTTAATCAATCCATTCTCTGCTTATTTTCACTAATTCACAGACTTAATATTTCGTTTGTATAAATAAGAAAGCTATTGCATTTTGTGCTGCCACATTTGAAAATGTGCAGAATTTATATTAGAATAAGAATGGCTAGCAAGTGGCCAAACCAAACCTATCAGATGTAACCTGTCATCTGCCCTCAGGTTCCTTTCCAACCAGCTCAGTTATGAGCACATGAATTGACATGGACAGCTCCATAACATTATTCCTCATGCTTTATTATTACTTAATATTCGATTTAGGTACCATATTGTTTATCCTTAAACAGCTCCCAAACTGAATTCCAATGGCCCTTTTTCCACAACTGCTTAGCAACTATAACCACATTCATAGCAATGGCCACCCTTTCGTTGCTGAGAGAATACGATGGAAATTGAGAATTGCACTCAAGGGTTGTGCCTAGCTAGCAGTGTAGAAACCATGATGAAAAATGGTGATTGTTTATTGTTGAGAGTTTGTTCAATCCAAATTATATTATATAGATAGAATTGTTCAATCTAAATAATAATATATAATTCTAAATTTTATCTTTCAAATAAGAAATTTATTTTAAAATTGGAGACAAAACAAAGATTTTATTAAATTTTGAAATATTACAAAAAAAACCCTCAATTCTCAAAAACACTCAAACTAACAACACTACACTCTTATATACAAGACTACTAGTCTTATATTCTTATTTACTCCTTGATGATTTACAAGGTTAGAGACTTGAGTATTTATAGAAAAAAAAATGAAATACACACCACACATTTAATTAAGTTAATTAATTTTCTACCACACAAATTATAAAAACCTAATTAATTTGAATCCACACAAATTACAATACACATAACTTAATAATTTAATTAATGGATGACATTGATATTCAACATTATCGAGGAATACCTATAGCTTATTGTTATAAAGTACTACTAAAAAGATAAATATAAGAAGAGGGGGATCATGAGAATCAAAGAAAGATGGATATGAACAAGAAAGAAGTCTCCAAAGCCAATAAAAGTTCACATGGTTCAGTAAATTATAAAGAGCTTTTTATTGGTTGATGGATGTCATAAATGGCATTCTTGCTATGTGTGGCAGTGGAAAATTGTAATAGAGTGAAAAGGCATTTGGCAAAAAGAAAGCGAAAATTACTTTGCTCACCTAATAGCATTCTAGTGCTGTATGGTCATCAACTCTCATGTCCCATGTTCATTTTTCTAGTACATTTGTTGCAGACCAAATAACGATGGTTGCTGGGGTTAAGCAGTAATTTGATAGGGAAAGGTACATTATGTAAGTGTTTATTATACTGTTTGAGTGCCAATTTTTTTTTTTTACCTCTCAATTAAATTGCACTGTTTTTTAACTGTCAAAAATCAAAATCAAAGGCAACACAGGTGGGTTTTGCAGTTCGTGTAGCACAGCTTGAAAAAAAAAAAAAAAAAAAAAACTAAAAGCCATAAATCTTTCATAAAAGAATCCAATAATTTGGATTTTCTGTTTGTTTTATTTTGTTTTTGATATTTTCTTTTTTTCTTTTTTCAGTGAATGGGGGATATATAGGGGTTGCCAGGGCAATTACAACTCACATTTGATTCAACGCCACCAGCTAGGACAATTGTAATACTTTGGCCACACGCCTTCCTCACCCTAAATCTTTCCAAAGATCAGGAAAAAAAAGAACTGGTTAATAAAGTAGAATCGATCATGGACATGACTTATTACATATGATGACTTTTGAAACTTAGCCATTCATGCTGGTTCTGACTAACTATCAAAGAATTAATGTAAGGTTCAACATCGCCTTAATGAAAATCAAGAAGATTAAATTTTCTTACACTTTATTATTGTATTGTAGTAATTAGGAGAGATTATTGGGCACCATGAATGTGCTTCCAGAAGAAGCATGAGGTGAATGATCAATTACCATGAGTGGGGAGTGGCCTACATCTAAAATTATTTCCTGTTGCTTTATTCAGTCAAGTACGTACCACGTCTATTATTTGCTGTATATTTCAAGACTAATTGACTTAGACTGATGAGAATCACAAGTCCATTCAGATGCATAACTAGAGAGAGAGAGAGAGAGAGAGAGAGAGAGAGAGAGAGTTGTAGCTTTTTGGCCAATGTGTGTTTTACCAACCCCACCAATAAATCTCTCACCCCAGACAAAGGAGAGCGTGACATTTAGCTGAGACAACTAAGGGCACTGATGAATGATGATATAATTCATCTTCTTCAATTGATAAGAGTCATTGATGGCCTGATGGGGTTGGGGAGGAGACCCATATTTCCAATTGGATGTGACTTACTTTAAAGTGAACTTTCCTAAAATGGAATAAGGTCCACGTGTCATAATGGCTGAGGCCGAAAGTGCCTGCTCGTTTAAGGTTAATAGGTCTGATATAATTTGTACCCTCTGCCCCCACATTATTCATCACTCTACCACTAGCAGCCATAAAAATCTCCATTTAAATTTTGTTGGTCCCCCCAACTCGTCAAAAATCCAAATCCACCGCCTTCAATTTTACTTTCATCAGGATAATAATAAATCTTTCATAATCTTTTCTACTAATTTTAGATGCCCTTTTCCAACCTTTATTTACAAAGTGGATGCTCAAGGCCACTGAAAATATAGTAATTGATGGCACAAGTTGTGCCTATTTATGCTTTAGTTATCGGCACAAATTGTTTAAATTTTATTCTGTTGGTTGGAAGCGTGCGGGTATGAAATTTGATCGAGGCCATGATATGTGAGTCTCTAGCATATATATTGTGCCTAAAGTATACTAATTTCTTATTTGTAAGTCACTGATAATTGATGATAACACATTATTGTGTACCCTTTAAATTTAAAGAGTGGTTTGCTGATGAGTCATATAATGAAAATGGGGCAAATGAACTTCCTAATCCGTTTGATAAATAAACTTATATGAAACAAAATTTCAAATGTTATATCTTTTGCTTGTTTTGACAGTAGACTATTTAAAGTTGATACTATAATACAATGTGTGACATAATAGGCTCGGAGAGTACAACGAGAAACAAAACTTACACTTCAAAAATTATGTATGCTTCAAAGTTTAGCCATCAAAAGTTATGTATGTATATCTTATAAACATACACATAACTTTCTATAATACCCGTATGCCTGTATTATAGTATGATTTCATATCATTAACTACTCAAAGAGTGAAGGATGCTTGATTCTACATGAGCACGCATTGCTACACAAAATTAGGAGGAAGTTCGACATCAAATATTCCACTTTCATGTGTAATAGCCAGAATTTCCTTTTTTACACAGTTAGTTTAAATATTCAAGAGTAAGAACATTGGGGTCAATATTCTTGGTTCATGATATTAATTTATCTACTTATCTTATACTTGAATGATGTTTATGACAGAAATCGAAAAGCAATTGGGGCAATTATGAATTCTAAAACGACTTACATATTAAATGAAAGAGGGCAAATATATGGTTGAGTTTTTTGGGTACTGAAGAATGACTTCACAGCACCATTTTCTTGAAACTCAAGAACAAAAACTCCAGGCATGAGTGTGGTAATTGCGAGAAGTTACTTTCGGGAAGGGGCAGGAACAAGTAATCAGAATTGCATTACCATATATGTAATCTGATAATTTTTCTTGTTTTGCTGCTTTCTAAGTTCACTGGCTGAGCCAAAATATATGAATTCTGGTGAATGGGTCTGCCTGCTAAGCTTTGCAGCAATGGGCCATGCATATTACAGTTTGAGCTTTAGCTTTATATGGTGAACCCCATGTGGCTTTCATTTCTGTCCCCACATATTTGATGAGGGATATTCACCATCTACCTATTGGAACAACGTTAAAGTTCGGTGTATGTTTACTTCTTCATATTTGTCTACTTTCTTGTACTCAGTTCATTTGTTTGTGTTTTTGTGTGTCCAAATGTAACTACTTGAGTTGCCATAATGAGATAGATATTAGTATAATACTTTATAGCATTACACTTTCAAGTCTTGCATGGTATTACCAAATGTATCAAAGTTAAACTTCCTCATCGGGTAACTTGTGTACTTTTCTTGTATTTGATTTATCGTATATGTGTGGGCCGGGGAGCGCAAATTTAACTAATATGAGTTACCATAATATTGAGATAGTTACATACTTGCAAAATAGGTAGTAGTGTATTTCACTTGCATGGTTTTATAAACAAGCGAACTATTTGTACATCTCCTTTGTGGTTTGAAATATGTAAATTTTACATCGTTTTTTCATTTTTCAAAAAATTATTTTAATCCCAATAATAATTAAGAATGAAATTAATTTATTATTAAAAATTATTATTTTTATACAATAAACTAAGTATAAAATTCAATTATGTTATTTTATAGTTGGTCTAATTTAAATTAATTGCTTTATATTAAACTTAGGATATGGGCTTGCATATATGTGAAGATATGTGTTAAGTCAATGGAGGTCATAAGTAGGTAAGAAATATAGAAAGTCAATTATCTATATAATACTATTTTGATGTAGATGAACTCTTTTTTTTCCCTCTGGAAATAACCAGAAAGTAAATTGTTCATCTTAGTTATTAATATATTTTTTTTCAAACTCTCAAGATTAATCGTAACGAGTGGACTTTAATTCCCAATTTTCTAAACCATAAAAGTTTGATGTTTATGCAGAATTTCCCCGAGTACAGTTGTGTTAATTCTTCAAGAATAAGGAAATTATTCTTCATGGTATAATTCTACATTAATTGGTAAAAATCTTACTCATGCGAGAGAGAGCAGGGGACATCAAAATTCACGTAGACATATATATATATTAATGGAAGTGAATTTTTTGCTGTTCAAATTTCCATGTAAGGAGCCTAACGACTCTATTCGTTGTCAGCTTTGACGTCAGGATTTTATTAACCAAAAAATACCTTTCAAATCATTTTTGAAAATTTTTCATTCAAAATATTAATAAATCAAATATTATTACAAAAAAAAAAATACTTAATACAATTTCACTTTTAACAAATTTTCTAAATATTTTTCTAAACTCTCTTTAAAAACTTTACTTTTAATCACTCTTGTTTTTCTTTATTTTATTTGATAATTTAACACTCCAAATGCAAGCTCTATTTATATTAATTTCTAACAAATTTCTACCACTAAATAAACAAACAATTTAAAGTCACAATTATACATTTGTCAACTAAATTATCACATAATTTTTAATAATCTCACCAACCTTACCTAAAATTAGAAATTTCTAAAACTTGGGTTAATATAGGTTTGATTAAAACTTAGGCTTGATTAAAATTTGGACTTAAAACAAGTTTATTTTCAACACTCCCCTTTAAACTTGTTTTGTGATGCCAAGTAAATTTCTCAATCTTACAAAGTTTTCATACTTCAGTGACTTGGTAAAGATGTCAACAACTTGATTTTACGATTTCACATAATTTACTTGAAGTTCTTTTCTCGCAACGTATTCTCTGATGTAGTGGTATCAAGTATCAATATGCTTGCTTCGATTATGAAAAACTAGATTTTTGGTCAAAGTTATTGCTGATTTGTTGTCGACATGAATCTTTGTTGGCTATTCTTGTAACATGTTCAATTCTTTTAACAAATTTCTTAGCCAAATTGCATGAATCACACATGATGTAACAACCACATACTCAACTTCACATGTTGAAAGAGTGACAATTGGTTGCTTCTTCGATAGCCAAGTAAATGCAGTGTCTCCCATAAAAAATGCAAAATCAGTTATGTTTTTACGATCATTGGTATCTCCAGTCCAATCACTATCACTATATCCAATAAGTTTACAATGATTAAAAATTAAATATAACAAGTCAAAGTTGATTGTACCTTTTAGGTAACGAAGAATTCTTTTTGCAGCTTTGAAGTGTGTGGTGGTTGGAGTTTTCATATAGCGACTCACGAGTTCAGTTGCATAGAAAATATTAGTCCTCGTACATGTCAAATACCTCAAACATCCAACTAGGCTCTTGAATAATGTTGGATCCACTTTATCTGCCTTATCATCCTTGAATAATTTTACTCCACACTCCACTGGTGTGCTTATTGGATTGTAATTATCCATCTTGAGTTTCTTGAGAATCTCTTTTATATAGTTTTCTTGTGGGATAAAAACCCCATCTTCTTTTTGTTTGACTTCGATGCTGAGGTAGTGCGCCGTCAACCCAATGTCGGTTATTTCAAACTCATTTGTCATTGCTTTCTTAAATTCTTTGAACATGATTGAGTTGCTCCCTGTAAAGATCAAATCATCAACGTACAAGCAAATAATCAAAACATCACCTTTATTATTCATGATGTAGAGTGCATGCTCGTAAGGACATTTGGTAAAGTCTTTCTTTTGCAAATATTTGTTAATTCTGTTATTCCATGCTTTTGGTACTTGTTTCAACCCATAGAGAGTCTTCTTTAACTTTAAGATTTTATCTTCTTGTCCTTTTATCACATAGCCAATTTGTTGTTCAATGTAAACTTCTTCCTCCATTACTCCATTAAGGAATGTTGACTTTACATCCATCTGATGTATTTTTCACTTATTTTGAGCTGCTAAAGAAATAATTAATCTTATTATTTCTAATCGAACAATTGGAGCAAATACCTTATCATAGTCAATGCTAGTTTTTTGACTATAACCTTTTGCAACTAGTCTTGCCTTATGTCATTCAATCTCTCCAGTAGCATTCTTTTTCACCTTGTATACCCACTTTACACCAATGACTTTATGACATTTGGGAAGTGAAGCAAGTTCCCAAGTGTCATTTTTTTTATGGCTCTAATTTCTTCGTCCATTGTGTTTCTCTATTTTGCATTTTGTGCAGCTTCTAGAAAATTTACAGGCACACAATCTGCAAAAAGGCAAAATAAAGTAGGATTTTCAAGCCTATCAGTTACCTCGTAGAGTTCTTGAAAACTTCTTGTACGTTCTTCATTCCTCTCAGCTAAGAAAGATGGTGGTGAATTTCTATCATCATTTGACAACGATGAAGGTGTAGCAGGCTCTTTTCTCAATTGCTCGACAGTTGTTTATTCATCATCTTCAAATTCAGAAGCGAAGTTGTAATCTTTATATTATGGTCCCCAATCTCATTTGCCTTCTTCATTAAAAATAACATCACGACTGATGATTATCTTTGCATTATTAGGATTATATAGCTTCTAGCCTTTTGAGTTATTGTCATAACCAATGAATATGAACTTTTTGCTTTTATCATCTAACTTGCTTCTTTGCTCTCTAGTACATGTACATGGGCTATGCTTTCAAAAACTCTCAAATGGAAATGCCAGGTTTTTTTCCGTCTTATACTTTTTGTGGTGTCTTGCCCCATACGCTTCTTGTTAGTGAGCGATTTAATAAATACACCACACATGCCATAGCTTCTGCCCATAACTCTTTTGGCATTCTCTTGCTTTTGAGCATGCTTCATGCCATGTTGAGAATCGTTCTATTCTTCATTTCTGTAACTCCATTTTATTGGGGGGATCTTGGAATAGTGAGTGGTCGCCGAATTCTATTTGTTTCACAAAACTCTTGGAATTCCTTCAAAGTAAATTCTCCTTATTGGTCAGATCTCATGGCTTTGATTTGAAGACCACTTTGTTTCTCAACTGCAGCCTTAAACTTCTTGAATGCTTCAAAAACTTTTGATTTCTGCTTTAAGAAATAAATCCACATTTTTCTTGAAAAATCATCAATGAATAGTAGAAAGTAATTACTTTTAATGAATGAACTTGACTTGATAGGACCGCAAACATTCGTATGTATGAGCTCTAGTGGCTTCTGGGTTCTAGAGTTTGACTCCTTCAGAAAACTTCTCCTGAATTGCTTCCCAAGTAGACATCTTTCACAAAGTTGGTTGGGGTGATTGATGCAAGGCAAATCTCTCACCATATTCTTATTGGATAATAACTCTAGCCCTCCAAAGTTAAGATGTCCAAACCTCAGATGTCATAGCTATGATGAATTTTTGTAGCACGTCTTGAGATATTTAGCCACATCTATTTGAATCTTAAGTAAGAACATTCTATTTCTTGATATTGGTACCATCGCAGTCAAGTTATTCATATTGTTTCTTATAGAAAAGTTATTATCTTATAAGTGAATATCATAACATTTCTCTAAAAGTTGTTCCAAACGCAAAATATTTATTTTCATGTTGGGTACATAATAATCATTTAAAATAAATTGATATATCCCATCTTTCAAGCGAATAAGAATTTTACCTCTTTCTTTTACTGCTACCTTGGAATCATCACCAAAAGAGATATTCCCGTTTATTGATTCATCAAGTTCCATGAACATTGATCGTTTCCCACACATATGATTGCTAGCACCAGTATCGAGATACCATGCATTTTCTTGCCCTTCATTATTGTCATTGCATAGTAATAATAAAACATTGCCTCTATCTTCTTTATTTTATTCCACAAAATTAGCTCTCTCATTGGGGTTTCTACAATTTCTAGCATAATGCCCAAACTTTTGATAATTATAACATCGAACTTGAGATTTGTCATATTCGAGTTTGAATTGCCTCTGCCACGACCCCTGGTAGAGCTTTCGCCTTTCTCATAGTTGTTATTGGAGTTATTGTTGAAATTCCAACCTCGTCTATGACCACAACCACAACCTCTTCCATGTTGACTTCTATTATTGTTGAATCTTTCTTCATTATTGGTTGGTTGGGCTTTTGTTTTAAGTAGTTGATCAACGATACATTTCTTCTTCTTTTTTTCTTTGTGAGCTTGCAGCGAACCCAAGAGTTGCTCAATTGTCATTATTTCTAGATCTTTAGTTTCCTCGATAATTATTGTGCTACTATCAAACTTCGCATCTAAATATCAAAGAATTTTCTCCATGATAGCTACATCTTCTAATTTTTCACTATTTCTCTTTAGTTGATTGAAAATGGCTAAAACACTAGAAAAGTAATTAGAAACAAGCTCACCTTCTTTCATATGCAACGAATCAAACTCTCTTGTTAAAGTTTTAAGTCGTACCTTCTTAACCTTTTATTTTCAAGAGACTTGGAGCCTATCCCACGTTTGCTTGATGGAGATAGCACTTTGGATTTTCTCAAAGCCATCATCATTTAAAGCTTGATAGATAAGGAAGAGAGCTTTCTTGTCTCTCTTTCTTAAGTCTTTCAAACTATCATTTTGTGTGGCGGATAGTGTTGACTCGTCTTTTGGTTCATCATACCCTTTTTCCATAACTTTCAATACATCATGTGCTCCAATAAGTGTATTAATTTTGATACTCCAATTGTCAAAGTTGCATTCCTTGAGTTGTAGAACTTAGAATGTTGTCAAGTTGCTATTTGTCATTAACTCTCAATAAAGTATGAAATTTAAAATTTTGACTATACGGATGGATCCGGAGCACTAAAAACTTTTGGATAAACTTCGGCCAAAATTTGGGTTTGATCAACGCCTGGTCAAGTCCTGGTCAACAATGTTCAACGGTTAAAGTCAACCATTTGACTTGGTCAACGCTCGGTCAACAACTTCTTAACTCGGTCAATGGGTTAGATGACTCAATTTGACTCGATTCAACTCAATGAGTTAGCTTAGAAACTTCTGGTACAGCGTAGTGACGCTCCAAAACTCTAATTTGGCTGAATTTTTTTTCTTCGACAGCGTGTTCGTCTCAACGAACTCTTTTTTTTTTGTGGGTCTAATTCCACACTATTGGAAATTTATCACTCAAATATTATTACAAGAGAGAATATTCAATACAACTCCACTCTTAACAAACTTTCTAAATATTTCTGTAAACTCTCTTTAGAAACTTTGCTTTTAATCACTCTTGTTTTTCTCTCTTTTGTTTGATCATTTAAAGCTTGATGGATGCAAGTAGAAAGAAAAAGAAAAGGCAATGAATAATTAACTTACATGACAAAAGTAGTAGTTTTCAAAATCCCATGGTAAAACTTGTATTTCAATTAGCCATTTTTGGATTATTTTAATCAAATAGTTAGCTACGATAACAATTGCAAACAAAAAGGCTAAAATAACTCAAACTTTAGCAACAATTAATTATATTGTGTTCAACTTGTAAGGTCTTCAATGAACCTACTATGTGTGGAATTGATTGCTACATACATAGGCCGGGTCAATTTAACATGCTCAATCTAAAAATTATATCATATTATTGAAAAAATTTCACAAGAAGTTGTCACGTGAAGCTACACTTAATACAAAAAAATTTAGTTTTTAATCTTAGAATGATAAATTACGCAATCACAAGTTTTAATCTTATTCTTAAATTTATTGTTCTTTGCTATGACAAGACAAGACCCTATTTGAATACTCCAAAATTCTGCCACAATGTTTGTTGTTATGCCAATCTAGCCTTTGATCCAGCAGCAGGTCTCATCCCAGAAACAGCCCACAAACTGGTTATATTCCTGGATTTTGAATTTTTCTCCCATCTCTGTTGAGCTTGAGAGTACCTGGAGAAGGAAAAATTCACTTAATTAGTTTACGTCATTCTCCAATATTCCACTAGATTGCTGTCTTCGGCAATTTTCAGCATAATGTTATACCTGCTTGTTTCTAGCCCCTTAAACAAATAGTTACTTATGGGCTTTAATATTACCAGATTTTAGGCTGAACTGTCTCTTTTTCCACTCCGAAAGTCCTCCAGCTACCATATAAAATCTTGTCCTGTTTACCCAATAAGAGAATAAACAATTGTCGGGGTAAAAACGTGACTAAACAAAATTCTGATTACAAGATACTCTTTGGCTAAAAATCGTTAATCTTAGCATTAAGGCTAAACGCACTAACCATAGCATTATTTTTCTTTCATTTTGGAAAAGAAAAATTAAACAAAATAAAGGCTTTACTTTTTCCAGTGTCCAGAAAATTGATGCTATAATCAGAAAACATAAATTTGCTGAAAATTGCACAGGACCATAATTTGATTATGTCTCTTGACGTGGTCTTAATCAGACCAAGTTTTATTGTCTTCGATCTTAAAATGCACAGCCACAAAAATTGCAAAAGAAAGGTAAAAGTAATGTAGAGTAAACGTGTCAAAAAGATATTGGCTAATGAGAACAAAAGTCAAAGAAAGGAATCCATCTTTACTAGGTGAATTTTGTTTTTTACTGCTTCAAAGACAAATCTTAAGAGTTTCCTAACCTATCTGTTGTCCTTGGCTTTACACGGCTTAGGCCACGTAATCGTGGGTTCGTGTATTCTTTTCTTCAAGTCAAGAGTGATGATGTCAAGAATTGTTAGTAGAAATCAAGAACTCTGATTTGAATAACTCGATCACGAACCGCATACAAATTAAAGTGCAAAATGCTAGTAGTGCACAACAAAATATATTCTGCCGTTGAAATCAGTAAAATAACAATAATCTTAATTTTTGATCAATATAATTAAATATATTTACATAAAAAATAAATCATATATTTAACTTTTTTTACAGTAGTTTATCGCAGTGATAGAATTAGGAAAATCTAATAAATCCAATCTTCAAGTGAATTAATAAAAAAATATCTTCTTTCCTTTTGTTTAGTGTTCAACACTTTTGGTCCATAAAAATAGGTCTTGCTTGACTTAATCGGATCATTCTAAGCTCAAACATCTCAATTCGGACATCATAGCTCGAACATGTCATTTAATGTTATCAGAACCCTTTGAATAGCCTCCTCTTATCCAGTTTGGTCATAAGTGAGTATATTTTTCGTTGAAACAGGCTAATCAACTCATCATTATTAAGTAATCAGTATGGTTCATAAGATCTAATTTTTCTTGTAATTTCAATCCAAATTCAACCCAACCAGATCCACTAAGAATAAGGCAACACCATGCCACATCAAAGAGTAAGAGATATGTGTGCATATATATAAATATATATATATATATATATATATATATCACTCACACACGCACACTCACACAAATATCACACATAAAATATATTCTGATTCCATATTGTATTTTTAATCTATGAATCATACTCCATGATATGTAAGCAGCTGTTGATTGATTTTCGAACTAACATAAATAAAATGCTTTGATTTACTAGTTTTTTGTTGTTGTTTCTGCAATAGAAACTGGACGATCGTATGCAACTTCTTGATATTTTATTTCACAACTTTAACTGAAAATTCTATATATAAGTGACAACTAATTTATAAGTGCAGTAAAGGCTTGCGTAAGTAAAACAATTAGAGAATGAATATACTAATTAAAAAAAATAAAAAAAGAAGAGAGTAGATATGGTACTTAACAATAATTTTGTTTAAGGTTTTATATATCACTTTTCTTTTTTTCTGGAAAGTGTTTTATACATGACTAAATAAGGCGACAGTGTGTGGTTTATAACATCAATCTTTATCAGTTGAGACAGAGTCCAGATAGACTTGATGTATTCTAAATGTTAAAAAAGAAGTACCCAAATTTCCAATGTAATTTTCTACCTTTTACAACATAAAATGCTAACATTGAAAAATCAGATCGAACACTTATTTTTCTTTTCTTTTTTTTTTTTGCGCAAAACTTTTAAATCTCTCTATACCTAATAAGAAGATGTCTGCTTAATAAATATTTTTTTTAAGGAGAATAAAGAAATTATTTTGCCATTTCTTAAAACATTTGACTAATTATATATATTATCAAATTGAATAACTATTAATTTTTTTTCCATGTCTTTGTTATGACAAGATTATTCATCTCATGTAGTTCATTCATATATGTGACAAAATGCATTTGCAATTCGTTACAATGAAATAATTAGCTTTGATCCTAGAGTCGAAGTCATAAACCATTCACAATGTGTTCTAATTTTAAATTTCTGTTGAATGAAATGTTCGTTGTTTTAGTACGTACTTTGCATTTTCCCTTCGCCCTATGCTCATTGAGCGAGCTAGCTTGTTCAAACCACACTTTACTTATGTATCATACATAACCAAACGATACTTCTTGAGATATTTTCTTAATCCGATTAGTTTTCCCTTTCCTTTTCCTATTTAGCATGAAGATGACAACTCTAGACATCAATATCGAAGAAAATGGGCATTTTGCTTTCGCATTTCTTATGTGATATCTCGACATCTCCCAGACCAAAAGGGGCACACATGAAACATCCTTAATTAGTTTGGCCATTTACAGCTTCTCATTTCAAGAGTCCAACTTTTTTGGTTAAGAAAGTATTTCCGTTGAACATATAAAACGTGAACATCTTGATCTATATATGCAATATTGTACCTCAAGTGAGGCAGATCATATACGATGACTAGTTGTCACAGGTCATTTATTATTATTGGCATAAAAAAACTCCTATAATTGTGTGGAACAATTGTCTCTTTATTAATTTCACGTCATGATTATTGTAAAGAAATATATATGTGTGTTATTGATTTTCGTAAAGATTTAAGGATATATATCATATTCATAATACAAGTGGATCAGTTATTAATATTTGATAATCTAATATTGTTAGCTTTTTTGCTCATTAAATTGATGGAACTTATTCTCAAACCCATTTCTAAAGATCCAATATTTTTTTAAAAAAAGAATAAGGACAACCAGCCCTATTGTGATTTCGATTTTCTCATTTTATGCTTACTTAACCTGTCAATCATCATAATTCACTCACAACAAAATATTTCTCAAAGATTTTTTTGCAATAAATCTTAGAAACAATTTAACCTACTTTTTCATGCCCAAAAGTGAAGTGAATAAATTCTACAATAGAGTGCAAACTGGCATATCAAACCAAAAAAACAAAAAAAAATAAAAAATAAAACGGATTCAAGCTCATAATGGTACAGAAATTCCCAGGGCACTTTGGGCGTATTATTGTAACGAAACAAAGTCTCAGCTTCTTTAGGGTTTGGTCACATGTGTGTCCTCCGAGAAAATTATTCAATCTCAGACCACTTTGCATATTGACACGTGGCACTTAGCATTGATATAACCCATCAGTTTTTAAGGTTTCCTCCTCTCTCTATACCCCCACCCCCACCCCCACCACCCATCCAACTTGGCTGCTTTTTCACATCAGCTCAACCTCATGTTTACACATCTTATGATACGAAGTGCCTAAAAAGTCCAAGCCCACATAAAAAAATTAGTAAATAATGATTAAAAAATCTAGTTTTGCAAATCAACTCATGGGATCATGCTCATACTACCACTCTTCTACTATTCTCTTCTGACTTACGCATACGTGATAAGTTGTACCTACATATATTGTTCTGTGCATATATAAAGGTGTTATTAGAAAGCACAAAAAAGAAAGAGAAAGGATTTTGTGTTTTTGTGAGTTTGTGTGATTGAGAAAAGAGAGAGAGAGAGAGATGGGAAGAGGGAGAGTTGAGCTGAAGAGAATAGAGAACAAGATCAACAGGCAAGTGACTTTTGCAAAACGAAGGAATGGCCTTTTGAAGAAAGCTTATGAACTATCTGTTCTTTGCGATGCTGAGGTAGCTTTGATCATCTTCTCCAATAGAGGAAAGCTGTACGAGTTTTGCAGTAGCTCTAGGTATAAAAACAAACAAACAGCAACCTTCATATGTGCACTTGTAATAGCTATATCCATGTATTACAATATTGGAGGGTTCTTTCTTTTTATTTTTTTCTTTATCTCCTTCTTTCTTTCTTTCTTTCTTTCTTTGTGTTACAAGATTCCTGTTTTTTATTTTTTGTATGATGTTTTAAGATCTGGGCTTGGTCTAAAAATTCAATTCTTGCTATGCTTTGGAGGGGGTTGATAGAGGAAAGAGAGAAAAGCAAATTATCTTTTTTGGTGTTGGGAGAGTTTTTTTTGCCGTTTTAGTGAATGTTTTAGGGTGTCTAGGACTCTGTGCTTGTGGATTTTGTTAGATCTGCAAGAGGAAACCATGAAAAGAAGATCATTTCTATATTTATGTTGAGTTTTTGCAGCTTGTGAGTGATATGGTTCAGCTTGCAAATCTGGCTTTTGTGCTCTTTCTTTCTTTGTCACTTCAAAGGATCAGTATTTATGTTCCAATCTGGATGGCAAAATGATCCGATCCAGTATATTTGAGACCTTATAAATCAGTTAATGAAGCAAATTCAAGTTTTTTTAGCCCTTTTTTTCTTTTTTTGTAAATCTTCCTGAGTATTAAAGAAGTGTTTATGCTGTAATGCTACCAAGAATTGTTTTTGAACCTGATCTCAGCAAAATTCTGTCTTTTCTTGGAATCTTTATTGTTCCCTAATTTCTTTCATATAATCTTATAATTGATTGTAAGAATGGACAATCAATA
Organism: Paulownia fortunei; assembly: GCA_019321725.1. Taxonomy (NCBI): domain Eukaryota; kingdom Viridiplantae; phylum Streptophyta; class Magnoliopsida; order Lamiales; family Paulowniaceae; genus Paulownia; species Paulownia fortunei. The sequence continues at coordinate 324,980 of CM033111.1, forward strand.
CCAAAACCTAGCTATCAGGTTCTGTTTTTGCGAAAATTCAAGCTTTTAGGGTTTTCTGTTCAACTTTCTTTTCTTTGGGTTTCGTTCATGGCGAAAATTCTCAGTTATTATTTTACGTCAAGATCTTTTAACAAAAGTAAGGATAACAACCCAGATTCCTCTCTTATGTGGAATTTTTTTTTTTAGGGATACCACTAAGCTGAGAAGCCTATTGCCAATATGCTGATGAATTTACTTTCAATTAAGCTTGATTTTTGCTCTCTGTGTGCGTGTCAATGAGTTTTCTCCCTTTGCGCTTTCCTTTTTCTTTTTTTTTTTTTTTTTTTGGGTTGGGAGGGGGTGGGGAGGATGGGGGTTTCCTGGTTTTGTGTTTTATGTATTTAAGGCTTGGTTTTGGGAATCGAAGATATGGCTTTTCTGTTAGTTACAATCATTAAATTATTGATATTTTCTTCTCTCCCTCATCATTCCCAAGTGCTTCCCCTCAGATCTTTTGGATTTGTCAGTAAATTAGGAGATATCAATTTTTTGCTTCCTTCATCTGGGCTTTGGGTGTTGATCTCATCTAAAGCAGTCTTGTATCCACTTACAAGAGAGGTTTGATATTATTTATTAATTAAGGTTCTTTAGTTGCTGCTTTGGCTGTTTGCTAAATCTGCACTAAGACAGGTTTATTACTGACAATCAAAAGAGGTGCTACGAGAATACTTGTGGATAATGTATAGGGCTTAATTATACACTGAAATTGAGATATGTGCAATTATTCTGGGGAATTAGACTCTCCTTTTGTACTTCTCGGGTGTTTTTTCATATTTTCCTGACACAATAAAGCTAGGCATGGCACTTCTCATTTCTGCTAAAAGTTGTGATTACACAAAATCATGTTTTTAACCGGAAAAAAGTTGTTACTTTTGTTAAATTAGTTCTTGCTATATATTTTTTAAAGTACTTATTCGACTGCAATGCTTATATCACTCTAGCAGCATGCTGAAAACACTGGAAAGGTATCAGAAGTGCAACTATGGAGCACCAGAGCCAAATGTATCCACGAGGGAGGCACTGGTATTAACTATACTCTTAATGTTAATTTTCAAATACATACAAGTTCGTTTCCATATTTTGTTAGAAAGTTAAGACCTTTACTTGTAGTCTATATATATATATATAATATAGAAACTGAGCTATAAATAGTTTTTAACACAAAGCAAGTTTGCTTATCAAACTTCCGATATAATTCATCAAAGACTAATGGTGGTGTTGATCAATTTAGTTAGGAAATTACAAAAGAGATTAAACTATAATCCATGAAAACAAGAAATCAAAATAAAAGATCCTAAAGTGAAATCCCTCAACTTATTCTTTCGACTGTACCAAATGGCATTAGCAAGTTAACAACCACACACGACATCAGTCTAAAATGACCATCATGAATCACATTATTGATGTAATTGATGAACGCCCTGAATGTTGACACTTATCTCTAATCAAGTACAATCCACTTGTACAACACTTTATAAGTAGTCCTACACCAACTTGTATGATATGGTAATTAGTATTTTTTATTCACTTCATTTATCTGTTCTTAACAAGCTCATCGACTTTTATCAATTTAAGTATTGAAAAGTTTTAGTTGGGGACTATTCCAACTAATCTTACATATGCTCTTATTGTAGGCTGATCCAAACTTGTACCTTCTTGATCGAGCTAACTCATACCGAACTCAAAACATATTGCTGATTTTCCAAATCAAACTTATACAATATTGACTTATTCTGTTAGTTCGTTAATAAATGATCACCAAATGTTTGTGAATGATGAATAAAGTTTCAAATTAAAAGCTCATATGAGAAGTGCTTCCAAACACCTCTCACTTTTTTATGAACTAACAGAAATTATGTTAAATTTTAATATAAATATGATTAACACAATCATATAATTAAGATCCATATAGATTTATCAAGAAAATGAATTGAATAACTTATCTTCCATGAAAATTATGCAAATGCTGGAAAAATACCAAGGACATGAGAAGCAGGTTGAACCCTTAAAGGCAAAGGACACTATAAAACCCGAATTAGCACGCTATGTTTCGTCCTTGAATGTTTGTGAGGAAAATATTAAGAAAAATAATTTTCTTTTTTAAATGATAGCACTTTGTACTTTGTACTTCATTCTTTGATACTTTTCATTTTCTTTCTTTTTTGTTAGTGAAATCCACAATCCGAACATAACATTAGAGTTGTATCATATATTAGAGTTTTATTCCAAGAATCATGCTTTCATAGATTTCAAGTATGGTAGAAAACTAAAGTGAGAATAGTTTCATGTATGATAACTAAACTAGCCAAAAAAGATCTTGAGAGAGGGAAGAAAATTTTTCCCAGAATCATTTTTGGATTAGTTAGTTTTCAGGACTATTAGTTCATCTTGTTATTTAGCGGAGTGGATTGCTCTCAGTAATAAATGACAAAGGGATAGTCGAAAAATCAAAGCCCAGGGTATATGAGTTCAATAGGGATTGAATTAATGCAGTTGAGTAACTTACATATGATTTTCAAGTAATGTTGATGTCATGGTTATAGGAATTGAGTAGTCAGCAGGAGTATTTGAAGCTTAAAGCACGCTATGAGGCCCTGCAGCGTACACAAAGGTTTGTCAGTCATTAGAAATGACCAGAGTTTTCACTTTACACATAACTAAATTGAAGAAACATGAAAACTATTTGAGCCAAGTAGCTAAGAGGTCATGCATTTTGGCTGCTATTTTACCCAGAAATCTACTTGGTGAGGATCTTGGTCCTTTGAACAGCAAGGAGCTTGAATCACTGGAACGACAGCTTGATATGTCGCTGAAGCAGATCAGATCAACCCGGGTACTTGATCATTTTTGTGACCAATAACGTATCAGTAAATAATTTTTGAGAGAAAATTATCTTTCATTTGTCATACTTGCTAATCTAGCTGAATTTTCCATGCAACCAATATTGAAAAGATTGCTTTCTTGATTTCCTTCTCTTCCTGCTTATCTAGAATACAATGGCCGATTGGGACGTTCTGCTAGAAAACATTACTAAAGGGAAAAGAACTATAGGATTCTTTTAAGTCACTAGTAATTTTGTAGTTTTCTATTGTTTTACCAATATTTTTGACCAGATATATGCAATTTAGATAAGTAGAAAACTTTAGGTGCACAATCAACATTGATTTCAACATTCTCACGTTGCAGACCCAAGCAATGCTGGATACTCTCACAGATCTTCAGAGAAAGGTATCTAAACTTCATTAACTTACATCTTATTACTGTTTTAACGCGTCACTCTTTATGTCTTATTTTGGTTTTCTATGCCTAGGAGCATGCCCTCAATGAAGCTAACAAGAGTTTGAAACAACGGGTATGCATATTCTTTTTCTAATGGGTGATGGAAACGGAATATCAGCAAACCACTTAACATCCCAATGGAAGCCATTAGAATTTTCTGTAACACCAAACAAGCCTAAAGTAGACTCCAAGTGCAGAAGATCTGCATTGAATTCCTAGATTTGCAATAGTAGTTACATATTAGGACTGCTTAAACTGGAATTGTTGAACATATTAATAAGGGATTCCGATGGTTATTGCAGTTGATTGAAGGAAGCCAAATAAGTCTCCAGTGGAACCCCAGTGCTCAAGATGTTGGCTATGGAAGACAACCAGCTCAACATCAGGGTGATGGATTTTTTCATCCTCTCGAATGTGAACCCACTCTACAAATTGGGTACGCCTTCTTTGATCTGAAACAGTAAAAATACCCATCATAGTTATCAATAGCCCTTATATTGTTTCTGTGTGCGAGAAGTAACTTGCCAAAATAAATTTTTCTAGTCCCTGCGTCTATTGAGTACTTAAATTCTGTCTACAAGCGTTGGCCTAGCCAATATTATTATTCAAGTCACCTGCAGAATAATATAGAACGTAATAAATGGAGAGAATTTGCATGTACCATCTGATTGCATGGTTTATCTGATTGAGTATTTTTCACATTCTAGAACTCCATATTTAGCACACAATTTAACAGAAATGAAAGAAATCTGTCGCACAAAGCATTAATAATTATGCCATTAAAAATGTTCTCTTTTTATCTGTTTTGTGATGATTCTTTTAGACAATGTCTAAATCAGTGTCTTCTCATGAATAAACATGTCAGTGTAATGGAATTAGACCTGAATTTGGAAAAAACCTACTTGCAATAGATTAAGAAGATGTATGACTAAATGGTTCCACATGCAAGCAGCAGTAATCATTTTGATGATCCGAGATAGACAAGAAAGTACCGTGCAATGAAATATTAGATGCTTGTTGTGAATGTTTTTAATAATTCTTTTCACTAATGGAATTATCGAATTTCAGGTACCAGACTGATCCAATAACGATTGCAGCAGCAGGGCCTAGTGTGAATAACTACATGTCAGGCTGGTTGCCATGATAAATTAGAGCAAAACTCTTGTGTCTTTGTTTGCACTGCTCTCTCATAAAACTCAGGAAATCTCAATCTCAATCTTGTTCGTGTTATTTGATAAAGACAAACATATTATGGATTTTTATAAGACAGTGCTGTTACCATTCCATTTGGTGGAATAACTGATGCTATAAGTTATTGTGTTTGTGAGCTCAAGCACTGCGCTTTCTCTCTTTATTTTTATTTCCTATGCAGAGTGTGTAAAGAGAACTCTTGGTTCTATTCAGATTTTTAATAATTTGCGCATGTTGATTTTCATATTTTTGGAGTCTTTAGGAGAGGATAGAGGAGCGCTTAGTTGAAGAATATTCTTGGAAGGAGTACTAAAAGTTATGAAGTAAACAAAATATAAAAATTTCTCAGAATAAGTTGTTGACAGAAAATAAATGTAGAATTTTCTCTTGTAGTATAAAAGAAATGGCATGTTCAATAACTTGTTTATTTTTGTCTATGGAAACTGGTATTGGTAAAGAGGCATTCATTCTAAACAAAACAATTCTACCCTGTAGCATTTGTTCGCAGTGACCATACACTAATATGCATTTGATTATGTGCTAGTATGGAGCTTTAGACTTTGTTTGTGTATTGTTATGAAAAATTGGCATGCGATGAAATGTGAACACAGAAGTTTGTTCACTATACCTTTTCAATGAGAGAAAAAGAAAACACCAATTCTGGCTTACCTCTTACCCTCTCTATAGACTACATAGACAACTACAAATGTGACGGGGGAATGAAGCATTGAGGTGGGGTACTGGTGTTCCACTGTCCATATTTTTTGGCTTCAATTGATTCCACGTAGAAATAGTTGTCACTCTTCAAGGTTTGAGATATCAGGACTTTTCCTGGATTATCAGAGTTCTAAAAGTGATATGGAAAAGAGATTTGTAGACTTCAGAATTACTGGTGTACAGGGTGGGCATTGAGTAGGGTAATGCGGGTTTGGATACTTAAAAAAATCTACCCAATACCAACTCAATATACTTCGAGTACCCAATTAGATCGGTGTTTGGATTCTCACTCTGCTTCTTTTTTTTTTTTTTCTATATAAATTAGCAACCCAGATATAGAGGGACGACTTTGTTTGTTCATCTGATTCTTCTTCTTCTTTTGTATTTTCTCTTCTTCCATTTTACTCTTCTTTTCTTCCTTTGATTCTTCTTCTTTCATGTTTTTCTTCCTTTCTTCGTCTAGCTCTTCTTCTTTGTTTCTATTTTTCTCTTCCATTCTTCCACTGGTTCTTCTTCTTTCTTATTTTTCCAGAAGAAAAGAAAATGAAAAGCAAAATAAAGGAAAGCCAAAGATTGGAACATTATTTTACTATATGCTACCACCGCCACTACCGGAGTTGAGAGTTGGGGTGTTGATGTTGGAATGTTGGCAGTAGGCTGTGCGATGTGCGTGGAAGAAAAGAGGAGAAATGAAATAAAAATGAACGAGACACTCAGACAAGGGCGGTCCTTTTCCTATTTTGTTATTTTTTTTTTTAATTTTATCGGGTATTGATAGAATAATCGGATAATATTTTTACTATTCACTACCTGATTTGATAAATAATAATAGGGGTTATTGGGTATTCGATAATTAAAATATTTAAAAAAAAAAAAAAACAATTCGATCAAGCAGAACCCAATCGGATTGTCTCAGAATTCGAAAATCGAATCCAAATGCACACTCCTACTTGTGTAAGAAGAAAAACTGGAAATGAAGAGGATTTGCCATAGCTGAAAAAGTGAAACATAAAAGGATAATCGCATCCATAAGAAATTATTACAGTTTGGCTGATACCATGTTAGAAAAGAATACTGTTGTACCATGAGAAGAGAGTATGATTTCTTGACGTAATCCTCTTTATATGTACGTTAATATTATAAGTACAAATCCCTCGTCATTTGATCGTGATTACAAAATAAATATTAAAATTACCGTGAATGTTTGTGGGTCATGTCTTCCAATATGCTGGTGAAACATGTCTATAATTTTTTTATTCTTTTTTTAAAATATTTTCAGTTCATTCATTTCAAGTTTCCACCTTTTTTTCAAGAAACCTTTACGACTTAGGTGGATATTCATGTGGCAAATTAATTAGAGTATGCCTGATTTTTCATCCCAAAATTATATGACTAATTTAATTCGAATTTTTTATGAGAGTTGAGACAATAAAAATTTTGTATACTTCTATACTATTATTTTTAAAATAATAGCTGGGAGTTAATTATATAATCTTTAATTAGCAGAATAATTTTGAAAAAAAAAATACTGCACTGTAGAAAATATTAATTAATTTTAAAATATTTTTTTAAAAATAGAACATAAAATGATACTTATCTTTCCATTGGCTAATCCATAATCTATAGTAGACAATTAAAAGGAATTAACTGCGATCGATACCAAGTGATGAAAAGTAGCAAACATTGAAGTTAACAACTGATTAAATAATCATTTAAAAATATATGGGGCCAGATTGGATTTGTCAACTTGGGTCAGGCAATTTTGGTCCAGAATTTCGTTTGTTACACTTCAGTTCCTGGACCTTGTGGAGATTAGATAGTCTCTTTCATTTTTCACATCCAATTTATCATGATTGAGCTATCTATATGTATTATTTGTTGCTTATTACTATATTACATAATTAGACTATTAAATTTGTGTAACATTATAGCATGTAATATTTTCATTTGTTTAGCTACTGAACACGTCCGAAAACCAAGCTTAAACTTTGAGTAGCTTGAATTGATTTTTTAATTTATAAATTAACAAATGCCACATTTTCAGGAAAAAAAAAATCATAGCATAATATTCAATTATACCAAAATTAGTAAGAGCTTCAAATAAATGATAGTCCCTCCTTTGCGTTGAGGACGTTATGTTTAACAATTCAAAGTCAACAAGTATTTGTTTAACATTATGTAATTCACATTTATTCAATTTGAAAAGTAATAAGGTTTTAGAGTTATTAGAAATTGTTTTGCATTCTAGAGCATAAGAAATAAATTCTATTGCACTCAATGTGGTTCTTGATTGAAATTACTATTGGACAAAAACCTTCTATATTATTATTTTTCCCATGATGCTTTATAAATAACTCATTTTGAAAAACTGAAATGAATAGTGATTCTAAAAATCTGTTAGTGCATTATCTGACATATAATTACTCTCTTAGATGAAATATTCTTAGTTATATTTAGATCTTTGTCTACCGTAGGTATTTTTCATAAGGTCTAAGGGTGGAATAAGTAACATTTAAAAATAAAAGTTTTGGTGTGTAAAAATTAGGTTCACCAAATTAACATGGTATATTTGTGTACTCAAACACTTATTTATTCTTAATTCTTCTAGTTTTATGTAATTAATCTGTACCTCCTGGAGAGAAAATATAAATGCATCTATAAGTGTGAGTTTGTGTCCGCACATGCGCGTGTACGGCGTAGTTTTGTCTTCTTCTTTTTTTTTTTTTTCCCCAAAATCTTATTTCACTATCCACGCATAATTGTTCAAGAGTTAATAAAGTAAACTTGAATATATGTGTGAAAATGCAATATTTCACTCAATTAGTTGAAAAAAGTCTAAAATTTCTTTAAGTCAAAGATCAAAATAAAATCAACTTAAATGAAATTGCATTAGATAGGGGAAGTCATTTAATTATGATGATTCTCGTCGGTCAAAATCAAATTATGGAGAATGATTGTGGCGCTCAATATTATTTGTGAAAGAGATATAAGCATCTTGAAATAACTAGTCGTATGGAAAGCACTTCAAATTATGGAAAGTGATATAAGTCTGCCTACGGATGAACATAACAAAGTTGTATGGAAAGCTTTGGCCTCTTATAGTTATGTTTTGAATGAAGATTCTCTTTTCTAGTATTTTTATTGAAATTTTGGTTTTGTATTTATATTTGTGAGAGAAGTAATATTATGTTTGAATGAACTATTATGTTTGAATGAACGAATGAAAATGAGATTTAATATAAGTTTAAAAATAAGAATATGTTTGGTTGAGTAGTTATAAGGAATTCTAAAAATGAAAGTACCTGATAAAAATAAAATTATATTTATTTGTGTGTTTTATAATATTATTTTTAAAATTATATGTATATAATAATTTATAAAATTGATAGTGATCAAGTCCACTTTGAATATTTAATTTCAATATAATATTTTATTAGAAATTTTTGAAAAGTGATGGGTTCATTTATTTTGAAAATAGTTATATATTAGTTATATGAATTAATATTGGTGGGGTTCATTTTGAATATTTAATTTGAATATAATATTTTATTTGTAAGATTTGTAAATATTGATATATATTAAGTATAAATAATTTATATTGGTGAGCTCCACTAGTATGATTTGAATTGAAATAATGGGAATAGTGCTTGACAAATGACATAGTATGACTATTTATAGTGTTGAAATTTGGAATTATAAGTTTGAAATGATGTTTTTGTTGGAAAATGAGAAAATAAAATAGACAATTTGATTGAAAATTGATTAAACAAACATGATTTTGAATTTTGAAATAGTATAAAATCAGAAAATAAACTTTAGAAATGAGAACATACAAAGCCTTTATTCTTTAGGCTTCACTGTTATCAAGTTAGCTTTTGTGATGCCTACATGATTAATAAAATAAAATAAAAATTAAAAAGTCTATCCGGATAAAATATTTGTGTTAAGCTCAATTCCAAAATTTTATCACATAAGACACTTTATAGCATTATTGGAATGCTGGAATAAAGTAGAAATAGAATGACATTGTCAAGTATATTCCTAAACACATAATTGATATAATTTAGTATTAGAAATATTTATTTGCAAAGAAATTATCATTTCTAAAAGTATGGCTTTAATCATTCCCTCATTTTTTCATGGGTTTAATCATTCCTGTTTAGTAAAAATTTAACTTATTTATTTTTGATAAAATTATCCTCTTAAACTAAATAAAAATATTTTACAAAATTTAAGAATGACAATAGATCGGGTTGGGTCGGTCAAAATTCGAACTTTCAAGATTTTTATGGATCCGACTCTGAACTTTGCCCTAAATTCGAGAGTCCGTAGATTGGACCCATTAAATCTGATTTATAATTTTAAAAATATTAAAATATATTTTTTTAAAATAATATCATCATATGTTTCTAAATATGATAAAATAATATTATCAACAAATAATTAATTATTTAACTGATATACATGTTTTAATTTTAAAAAATTATAAAACTCAAATATACTTGTTATTTTTATATATTAGCTATTTATTAATTTTATATTACTATTTTAATTTATAAGAGTATTATATTTATATTTTTTTGTGAGTATATATATAAGATACATATATTTTTTTTCATATATACATAAATATAAATCACATAAATACATACATAATAAATAAAAATAACCAGGTATAGGTTGGGATTGGCTCTTAAAACTAAAACTTAAAACTCACCTCGAGATTCATTTGTAGTTTCAAAACCTACCTCAAGTGAGGCGGGTTCGGGACAGTATCAATTTTACTAGAACTCATTATATACCTAATAAAATTAAAATAACACAAAAATTATTTTATTTTTTTGTATAGTCTTTTTCAACTCTTTATCTCAATCTAGTCAATAAAGAAATATATATAATGTAATTTTTTATGTTGGTTTTTTTAATGAAAAAAATATTTATACCAATGTGAGATTTTGTACCAACTAAAATTATAACAAACCTACCATACACAATACTTCAAATAATAATTTTATTCTAAAATTTTCTATTTAAGAGTAATTTAGTTATCAAAAATAATTTTAGTCCATTCCTATTATTCTTTTATAATTATTAATTATGGAATTGAAATAAAGTAAAGAATAACAATTTCATTCTTTGTAAACACCATATAAGAGAAATTATGTACTCATATCATTTATTTTCAATCATCATTCCATTCATAATTCATTTCATTCTTGCGTGTCTAACTCCGTTTATTGAAAGTGATAAACTTTTTGAAAATATAGATAATTCATTCTGCGAGTTGTACAGAAAATTGATTCATCATTTATTTTTCTCGTAGTTCCTATAGTTTGTTGGTGCGAAAAATGATCTTAGGAATGCCAATTTGGATTGACTTTAACATGTACTAGGAACTATCTACAAACTGATTTTGTACCCACATCAAAGGCAACAACCTTTAAAGAATGACTTCGAAGATTGGGTCGCACAACTTTACTTCATCATATCTGATAGGACTGTAACAATTGAAGTTTTAGGAATTAAAATGACCCCATCCATATATTAGCTTAATCAGTCATCAATGTGATTAATTGAGAGTAAATTTAGGTACATCATTGATTTTGTAGATATTACAATTAATGTATATTTAATAAGTCCACGTTCACTTTTTAAATATTATTTTTTATAAGTTAAAACACTTAACAATAATTTAAATGTTGGAATTAATTTCCTAATATGGACTTACATATTTAAACAACAATTATATTATAAGCTATCTAATTTGATAGAATCAAATAAGTGATCTATCATATGGGACTCTAGGAATATTTTTAGGGTATGGACTTTGTAATGTATAAAAACCTAATACTAGTCAAATTCAGGATTGGTGAGATTTTCTTTGACCTAGTATATAAAGAACATTATGAGTTATGGTCCCCAAGTCATATCATACAATATTACTCTCCTCCTCTTTCCTATCTTATAGAGAAACCCATTGAATATTCTAAATTGATTTGACTGTAGAGAACGCATACCCCGATTGCTTTCATTGTCATGGATTCAGGTACGCTTCCCATTTAGAATTAAAGTATTTATTGATAATTTAGATGACGATTCTGGATTATGATTATTGAATCACATTATATTAAAATCTAACAAGTGGTATCAAAGCAGTTCATGTTAAATTATCAAGAATTATTTATCCTTTTATGATTATATTCAGTTTTATAATCTTAATTGAAAGAAAATTTGAGGATGATTTTATGGAAGTAATTATGATTCTTTTCAATTACTTTCAATTAAATAATATTTTTGAAAGTCAATTACAGACTCAATTTAAATTATAAATTCAGTTATGACATACTGCTTGGATTATGATACATGTTAATTGAAAGAATTCAATTAAGATAAATTATCTTATTTTAAGATAATGGGTTATTTACTGGTGTAAAAACTAAATCAGACATCTTACACCAAATCTTACACCAAGTCATAAGCAGAATAGTCTCACCATTTGGTTCTTTACAGCGGCGATAATGAAGAATGGGTCTTCTATTTTGTTCTGTTTTATGGTTTGGTAGATTAGGATATAATTATAATTAGATTAAAAGCTAATTATAATTTAGGTTTAAATTTGGAATTAAGTATTAATTTGAACATGATTTAATTGAGTTGATTCAATTATAATTGAAATTAAGTTTTGTTTTGTTTTGTATTGAAGCTTAATTTTATTTTTAATGTGAATTTATTTTATTTGGGTTTGAATTATAAAGGATTTTGAGTCTAATTTATTTTTTGTGCTTAATTCAGTTATGGATTCAAATTTAAAGTTTATTTGATTTTCGGACTTTAAATCAAAATAAAGACTAAAGATATGGTTTGGGCTCACATTAAATAAAATAAATATCGGTTTGAATTTTTATTTTATTTAATCCCATTTTGTCTGATATTTCAAAATTAACTGAATGAAGCAATATGTTGCCAAAGTAACCTCTATTGTGTAAATTTTATTATTTTGTGATATTCTGATGTGTATGTTGGTTATTTATGCGAATAATAATCGGCTCAAAGGAAGATTATTGTTTGACCAAATAACAGATATACCTGTGGTAATAAGTACGTGATGATTATTAGGTTTTCCATGTGAGCAATAATCGACCCAAAGGAGGTTATTGTTTGACAGGACTAATTGTCAGTATTTGATTATTACATTGAAAGTACCACTTACAGTTGATAATTCTGTCCAAAGACTAAATGTCAATATTGTGCTAGGTATCTTGTACTGTGGCCTATCATTAATTGATTATGTCATTTTTATAATTATGTCGTGACATGAATATTAATTGTGAGTATTTTGTTTTGTTCTCTATTCAACTTCTGCTTCTGCTTCTACAATATCTGCCAACATTAATTCTATTCCTGTGTTGGGTGGCACAAACTTTAAGAATTGGAAAGAGAACGTGATGATTGTTCTTGGTTGCATGGACCTTGACCTTGCGCTTCGGATAGAACGACCTCCCACTCTCACTGATAAAAGTTCCTCTGAGGCTAAAAGGGACTTAGAAAAGTGGGATCGTTCTAATCGCATGAGTCTGATGATCATGAAACGTTCCATTCCAAAAACCTTCAGGGGCGCTATGTCTGAGGAGGATAATGCCAAGAAGTTCCTTGAGGATATTGAAAAATGTTTTGCAAAAAACAAAAAGGCTGAAACAAGTACGCTTTTAGATAATCTTGTTTCATTGAGGTACAAAGGAAAAGAGAACATAAGGGAGTACATTATGGAGATGTCTAATCTTGCTTCGAAACTAAAAGCACTAAAGTTAGAGCTATATGAGGATTTGCTCGTGCATTTAGTTTTGATATCTCTTCCTGCACAATACAGTCAGTTTAAAGTAAGTTACAATACCTAAAAGGATAAATGGACTCTTAATGAGCTCATATCTCACTGTGTGCAAGAAGAAGAAAGAATTAAGCGAGAAATGACTGAAAGTGCTCACTTGGCAGCTACCCCTCAGAATAAAAAAGAAAAAAGGGAAATGAAACTGCAGTTGAGACACCACAGCCAAAGGTGCAAAAGAAACAGGATTCAGTATTCAACTGTTACTTTTGCAGGCAACCTGGGCATATGAAAAAAGATTGTCCCAAATATGCCGCATGGCGTGTTAAGAAAGGAATGATTCTCAGTTTGGTTTGTTCTGAGGTTAATTTAACTTCTGTACCTAGGCACACTTGGTGGATAGATTCGGGTGCTACTACTCACATAAGTTTGTCTACGCAGGGTTGCCTGTGGAGTTGAAAGCCAAATGATGTTGAAAGATGCATTTATGTAGGCGATGGCAAAGCAGCTTCGGTTGAGGCTATAGGAATTTTTAGGTTATTATTAAAGACCGGTTATTTTTTGGATTTAGAAGAGACATTTATTGTTCCGTCGTTTAGACGAAATTTGGTTTCTATTTCTACTTTGGACAAATTTGGTTATTCTTGTTCATTTGAAAATAATAAATTTAGTCTTTTTCAAAATTCAAATCTTGTTGGTACCGGTTCTTTATCTTTGAGTGATAACCTATATTTGTTGGATACAATTGTCTCATTTAATGAAATCTTGCATACTAGTTCATGTGGTACAAAATGTAAATTAACCAATGAGAATTCCGCTATGGTATGGCACAAACGTTTAAGACATATCTCTAAACAGAGAATTGAAAGACTTGTGTCTGATGAAATTCTTGATCCTCTTAATTTGACAGATTTCAAAGTTTGTGTTCAGTGTATAAAGGGGAAATTGACAAACATTAAGAAATTAGGTGCCAACAGAAGTTCAGACGTCTTGAAACTAATTCATACTGATATTTGTAGATCATTCTCTACGGCATCTTGGAATGGCCAACAGTATTTTATTACGTTCATAGACGATTATTCACGTTATGGGTACCTATATTTGATTCATGAGAAATCTCAATCTCTGGATGTATTTAAGGCCTTTAAAGCTGAAGTTGAAAACCAACTTGGCAAAAGGATTAAAGCCGTTAAATCTGACCGTGGTGATGAATACTATGGCAGATATGATGGATCAGAAGAATATTGTCCAGGACCTTTCGCAAAGTTCCTAGAGGAATGCGGTATCGTCCCTCAGTACACCATGCCAAGCACTCCTAGAATTAATGGTGTTGTTGAGAGACAAAACAGAACGCTTAAGTATATGGTGAGAAGTATGATCAGTCATTCTTCCTTACCAGAATCCCTCTGGGGAGAGGCACTAAAGACTGTAGCATATATACTTAATAGGGTTCCTAGTAAAGCAGTAACTAAAACCCCTTATGAACTATGGACAAGCAAAAAGCCTAATATTAGGCATTTGCGTATTTGGGGTTGTCCAGCTGAGGCAAGGCCCTATAGGCCTAATGAAAGAAAACTGGACGCAAGAACAATAAGCTACTGCTTTGTTGGGTACTTTGAACGGTTAAGGGGTTACAAGTTTTATGATCCCTCGACTAGATCATTTTTTGAGACGGGAAATGCGAGATTCCTTGAGGAAGTTGAGTTTGGAGAGGAAGATAAAGTTCGCGGCATTGTCTTTGAAGATGAATTTATTTCTCTTCCTATAGTTGCTATTGATAATGATCAGGCTTCTATTCCTGGAAATATTCAAGATGCAAATCCAGATTATCATGACAATGTTGAGGAACTTTCTGTCCAAAATGAAGAACAAACTCAACAACCTCAAAAGGAAAATGCTATTGAGAAGATCCACTAGAGAAAGGAGAAGTGCGATTCCGGATGACTATATCGTATTTCTTCAGGAGCATGAGTTTGACATAGAAGTGGTGGAAGATGATCCAATCAACTTTCATCAAGTCGAACAAAATTCCAATTTTCAAAAGTAGATTGATGCCATGAAAGATGAGATGAAATTCATGGATAACAATGACGTTTGGGATCTTGTCAAATTGCCTAAAGGTGCGAAACCCATTAGTTGCAAATGGATATTTAAAACCAAGTGGGATTCAAAAGGCAATATCGAAAAATATAAAGCACGTCTAGTTGCCAAAGGTTTTACTCAAAAGGAAGGCATTGATTATAAAGAGACTTTCTCTCCAGTTTCATCGAAAGACTTTTTTAGGATCATAATGGCACTTGTAGCTCATTTTAATTTAGAGCTCCATCAGATGGATGTAAAGACAGCGTTTCTAAATGGTGACATTGACGAAACGATTTATATGGTGCAGCTAGAAAATTTTGTATTTGGAGATCTAAAGAATATAGTTTGCAAATTAAAGAAATCCATCTATGGTATCAAACAGGCTTCCCGTCAATGGTATCATAAATTTCATCAAGTCATTATCTCATATGGGTTTGAGGTAAATAAGGTTGATGATATACCATAAATTCAGTGGGAGTAAATACATCTTTCTGGTATTATATGTCAATGACATATTATTAGCCAGTAGTGATATAGGCTTATTGCACGAAACCAAGAGATTTCTGACTAAGAACTTTGAGATGAAAGATCTTGGGGATGCCTCTTTTGTCTTAGGTATACAAATACATCGAAATCGCTCTAGAGGTATCCTTGGGTTATCACAAAAGAGCTATATCGAAAGAGTTCTCAGTAGATTTGGCATGAAAGATTGCACACCGGGAGATACTCCTATTGCTAAAGGAGACAAGTTTAGTTTCAATCAGTGCCCCAAAAATGAGGTTGAAGAAAAAGAGATGCAAAAGATTCCTTATGCATCAGCTGTAGGGAGTCTTATGTATGCTCAAGTGTGTACGCGTCCAGATATAGCATTCATAGTAGGAATGTTGGGCAGATATTTAAGTAACCCAGGAATGGATCATTGGAAAGCAGTCAAAAAGGTTATGCGTTATTTGCAGAGAACAAAAGACTATATGCTCACTTATCGGAGATCAGATTTTTTGGAGATCATAGGGTATTCTGATTTCGATTTTGTTGGATGCCAAGACAGTAAAAGATCCACTTCGGGCTACATTTACCTGCTAGTTGAAGGAGCTATCTTTTGAAAGAGTGTTAAGCAGACACTCATAGCGCCTTCCACTATGGCAGCTGAATTCATAGCCTGTTATGAGGCATCTAATCATTGAATATGGTTGTGAAACTTTGTCACTGGGCTGCGTGTTGTGGATGGTATTGAAAGACCATTGAAAATATTTTGTGACAATAAATCGGTTGTGTTATATTCTAATAACAACAGAAGCTCCTTAAAGTCGAAGCATATAAACATCAAGTTTCTTGTTGTTAAAGAAAGAATTCAGAGTTGTCAAGTGTCTATAGAACATATTGGGACAAACTCCATGATTGCGGATCTGCTCACTAAGGGTTTACCACCCAAAGTGTTTCATGAGCACACTGCTCACGTGGGTGTTGTATTATTTTGATAATATGCATTATTAGTGGGAGTTTGTATTTTGATGTTCTTTTGGTTTAGACAAAATTTATGTTTATTATCTGCAAAATAAAGAAAATAGTTTATTTTCATACTCTGAATTATTTGCAATTTAGCATGATCTTATAAAGAATAAAGAAGGACCAGTTGGAAATAGACATGTTTGAGATCACATTGCATGTAATTTCCATACTATACATCCATACTCGATCTATGTCATTGAATATGTTAGTGTGGTGACCATTGATGGGTCTAGTTACGAATAAATGTAACGAATGTCGCTTTGATCCTATGTTGATATAGGAGATGGACCAGATTGTAACTCACAAGATATTTCAGAGAGAGATAGTATTTTGTGCGCACTCAAGATTTATAATATAATTATTTACGGTATTATATGTAGTCCAAGTGGGAGATTGTTGGAATTAATTTTCTAATATGGACTTACATATTTAAACAACAATTATATTATAGGCTATCTAATTTGATAGAGTCAAATAAGTGATCTACCATATGAAACTTTAGGAATATTTTTAGGGTATGGACTTTGTAATGTATAAACACCTAATACTAGTCAAATTCAGAATTGATGGGATTTTCTTTGACCTACTATATAAAAAAAATTATGGGTTATGATCTCCAAGTCATATCATATAATATTACTCTTCTCTTTTTTTCTATCTTAAATGGAGATCCATTGAATATTCTAAGTTGATTTGACTGTGGAATATGCATACCTCGATTGCTTTTATTGTCATGGATTCAAGTACGCTTTTCATTTAGAATTAAAGTATTTTTTGATAATTTACATGACGATTTTAGATATATTATATATTATACCGACAATTGTTATGTTGCACACAATTTTATTTCTTTACACTCATATTTTAGCCATAATAATAATAATAATTGTCTCTTTGAACTTGTTTCCTCATCTTGCCAAAATTTATGACCATAAGAATATATTTTTGCCCTTATGAATATGACACACTGATAAAGGAGGAAAAAATTAATAAGAGTATCCAAGATTCGGATTCTTACGGTATTTTGGAAGATAAAATTATTGAGAATGGTAAAACTTGAAAAGCAAAGTGACCCACATGGAGACAGGGTATGGTGTGCCCTGTTGTCCATTTGAAGGCTCGTATGCACCTCATAAATGGGGATTCATAAAGGGTAGTCGTTTTTGGAATATCTATTCAAAATGTATAGAAATTGTGATGGGTATTCAAATTTACATGGATGAAAAAAGATGAAGTGCCGTGCTCTCCCATGATTAGATGGGAAAGAGGTTTGACAGTTGGATTAACAAAAAATGAAAAAGGAGGTACTTCATGTTTTTTTTTGCAGTCCATATGTTCATGTTTTTTCATTGCCACTCATGAGTCATGACAACATAGACTAACATAGGGCCCTGCAGTCTAGTTGTTTTCTGTCCTTACTGAACAATAATTATAGAGCATTCGTTTCGTTTTTAAAATATTTTCATGTATTTAGTATTTTTAATAAATATTTTTATTAAATTTTTATATAAAAATAAAAATATATTTAAATTAGTTATATTTCTATATTGACTACATAGATTAAAAATTAAAAATATATTTATTTTATTACATTTTTTATATAAAAAAATATAAAATATTAATAAATTTAAAAATAAATTTTAAAAATAAGAAAAGTTATATTTATTAAAAAAGTGAGTAAAACAAATATATTTTTGAAGTTTTAAATAATAAAATATATACCATTTAAAAATAAAAACAAACGAATACTTAACTTTGCACCTGCCATTAAACTTAATTTTGTAATAAAACGTAACACAAGTGTAGTGGTACTGCCTAATATTTTTTTCGAAATATAAATTAATCACATAAAATATAATTGTACTTGTAATTAATTACTTTCATTTGGAAAAAGTTGTCTCAGGCACAACTTTCCCTCTCATGGCATTAAGAAGTTGGTTAAGGGGTCAATTGACAACTGTCAGACAAGCAGTTTTGACTACTCCACCGCACTCCCCAAAATTTTCAATGAAACACTCAAACACAAGCTAAATTTACAATACAAGAAGAAGGCTTTGTTTGGTGTTGTTTTGAAGATTATTGGAGAAATGTATTTAAAAATGCGTGGAAAAGAAAAGAATATTTAATTTTGTTTTGTGATTGAGAAAATACTGTAAATATCTTTTTATATTATTAGCAGTATCACATTAATTTTATTTAATATTATATATTATCACTATATAAGATGAAGATTGAAAAATATATATTTACGTTAATGTATTCATTGAAATATGTATATATAAACCATATGATTAAAGAAATATATAAATATATTATAATTGGTATATATAGAGTAATAATTAGAATTTCTAAAAATTATTTTAGGAAAGAGAAAGACGACCTTTGGGAATTAAGTATTTGTTGACCTAAAAAAAAATCATTTTGTGGGGAAGTGAAAATACGCCCCCACAAAATGCGGATAGAAATTTTCATTGGAATATTATTTCAAAAAAAAAAAAAATTATGGGGGAATGAAAATATGCTCGATATAAAATTTATTATAAATTCTGTTATATTTTTTTCATTGCATGTATAGATTAGCTGCCAAGTGCAAAATTCTAAAAGCAAAGATAGTGGAAGTCTTTTTTAGTTTTCTGTCCAAAGGACGCTTATCAGCTTTAATTCACCATTTTCAATTTCCATTGATACGATACCTCGACAAATACTGCTGCTGTGTACTTATTATCTAATTGAGTTATGAGCTATAGCATCACAAAGTCGTTCATAGGTATTGGTTTTAGTTTTGACTTTAGTCAAAATATGATCATTTACTAACGAATATAAAAATTCTTTTGCTTACGATAATTTACTCTACAGGTAGTAGATGATAGTCTTTTTGATTGTTCAAAATTAAATTGGGGCGAATGAAAAAGTACATTGAACATTGAGCCATTTAAAAATTATAAATTATTGAATTGAAAAATAAAATGAAGATGAAAATAAATCCATCTCTAATTGAAAATTAAAAAGGTTTTAGATCATTTTATATAGTTCAAGTGTGCTACTTAAGAGTTAAAGAGTAGGACCTAAGAGATGGCAATGGCTTTGGAAGGAGATGACCTATGCTAATAGATTTGGACCAATGTCCATCAATTTGTCAAATTATTTATATTTCTATACTACTTATCTACAACTTAAATATAGCAGCAATCACAAGGACAAATAGAATTCAAAACTTAAAAAAAGTTAATAATAGGTTACTATAGTGAATAAAGAAATACTGAATACATTGAAAATTTAAAGAGTAAGAAATGGAACAAAAAAAGAAACACTGAATAATTATTAATAGCGCCTTAACTGTGTCTTGTGCCAACGTCATGTTTTGCATACATACATGTGTGCATAAATTGGATATATGTGACTCAATAATGGTGAGAGATAAGAAGATGAAAACAGAGCTCCACACTTAGAACAGAGCACATTTAATGTCTCTTGTTCATAAATTCTTTGTTGACACTCTAGTGTATGCAATTAAATGAAAATGCGATCCTACAGCAGATAAAAACTAACAAAAGATTTATAGATCCATGAAGCGTTACAGACCGGTAAGCACTAAAAAACCAAAATTGAATATTCACATTATTTATCTTGAAGTAATTAAGAGTGTGTTTTAGTTTGATAAACTAAACTTGTCGAATCGATTTAGTAATAAAATTATTCAAATAACTCGAATAAAACACGATATTATGATAGAATCTATTATATCTTACAAAAATAATAATATTAATATAACAAAATATCTCAAATTTTACATTAATAGATTTATTTTGGAATTTTATTCTTATTAATAGTATATATACTAACTTGTTTTTTTTTTTTAAACACACACACACACACATATATATATATATAAGTTTACTATGTAACATGATTTTTATTGATAATTCTTAGACATAAAAATGCATTATTATTTTTTATGCATTATTTTTATGATATAATTAGGTATTTTGTATCAATATAGGATGAATTTTGTTAAGTAAATCAAAATTTGTCCTTTTTTTTTTAAATTTTAAATAATACTCAAATTATAAAATTTTAAAAGCTAATGAATTATCATTGAATCTCTAATTTATTACTATAATCTAGTTAAATTAAAAAAACTCGATGCGAAATTGGGACTTTCTTAAGTTCTATCCATTGAATTTGATAAATTCGATGCTCGATTCGATGCCTAGCCTAGTATAAAGCATAATCATACTAGAAAAACATAACAGACATTTTGGATTCATTTAGTTTAGATTTCAAATATACTACAAAAAAAATTCAATTTTCAAAAAATCTGGATTCGACTACATAATTCAACGTCACAAACATGTACCCTGCCATAAGTACAACCAATTATAACAAGAAAATGACCCAAAATAAAAAGAGAGAAAACAAAAGGAAAAGATTAAAAAAAAAAAACATTTCTTGAAAAGAATGGTCTTCCTGGAGAAAGAAACCCAACGTGATTGGAGGGAACCTCCTCGTCCCAGCCGGTGTCAGTCAGTATTTACTATTCAGCCGTCATAGAAGTTATAGTGCAAAACGGACCACGATTTCACACCATAGGCCGCAGCGTGCCCACAAGCAAATCCACCACGTGTCATCGAGCGTTTGGCGCACTAATTTTTTAACAGTTATCCTCTTCCATTATAAACTTCATTACTCATCACCTTCGAAGTAAAAGATTATACTGTACTCTTATATTATTTACAGCGCCTATAAATACCAAACTTCATCCGAGATTCGGATACCATTTTCGGTGCGTACCCTTCCTTCCTAAAAAGGGATATCAAAAGAGAGGAAGGATCTGCGTAATGAGAAAAAATTTAGACCAAATTAATTTATTCGTTAGTTGAAATTTTTGAAGTTGGAAAAAAAAAAAAATGGGGAGAAGAAAGCTGGAGATAAAGCGAATCGACGACAAAAGCGCGAGGCAAGTAACTTTCTCGAAGCGGAGGAATGGTTTGATGAAGAAAGCCAAAGAATTATCAGTTCTTTGCGATCTGGATGTCGGTGTAATTATCTATTCCTGCCGCGGAAAACTTTACCATTACTGTAGCAACAACAGGTTAGTAATTTTTCCTTTCCAATTCTGATCTTCGTGGTGACTGTAAATTTAGTGTGTTTTATTTATGTATTTATTTATTTATTTCAATTGTTTTTCCAATGGTGAAGTGCAGATCTTGTATCTTGTGTATTTCGTTTTCAAGTTGTCATGGGGATTTGGTGTTCTTTTAGTGATTTTTGTTTTTTTGTTTTGGTTAGAATGGAGCCCTAAGTCTCAGATTACCCAAAATAGAAATTTCAAGAGGCCTATCTTACTAATATAGTTTGCTCTTCTTTTCCTTAAAATGTACGTAATAGCAGCGTCGTATCGTATCCCTATGTGCTTATCCATTGTGGTGGGTAACTAGTAATTAATAATCTGGTGGAAAAAATTTGAACTTTATCCACCCCACCCCTGGCCCCCTAGATTCTTGGTATTCGAGAAATTTGCAAGCTTTTGGAATTTTCTACGGTGCATGTTTATATGTTCACGAGTTGAGTTTTTCCACCAAACGAAAATTGGTTTTTGTGATTATTTTAATCAATATAATAATGGTTGGTTTTTTTGTCTGTCGACAAATGGCTTTGCCAGATGGCTTTGAGACGTGCCGTTCTTTGGTGCCTGCTTTTGGTTACGTGGTTCACAGTTTCCATAGTATAGCTGCTGTGCTTAGTAGAACACTGTTGAATTTAAAGCTAATTTTATGTGCAAATTCCAAATCATTACTGCCCTCAGAAGTCGATTGTCCTTCATGGAGATTCATGAACACAGTTGGAATCTCCTTGCTTTTTTCTCTCTCTCTCTATATACTGTTTCAACGACTGTGCGTTTGATTATTGTATGTGAGCCTTGTGGCTTTATTATTTTGGTTGCTTCTTGTATTTTAGGCAGTGTTTAAGAGTCTGAAGACTCTGAACTGCAACATTTCCTAGGTGCTGTTATTTTTTTAGTATAGCTTTTTCTTCCTTGCTTTTTTCTCTGTATATATCTTCAACGACTATGCGTTTGACAATCGTATGTGAGCCTTTTATTATTTTGGTTGTTTCTTGTTATATTTTAGGCAGTGTTTGAATTTTTAGACGCCTGGGTGCTATTATTTTGTAGCATAGCCTTGTCTTCTTTCTTTCTATTCTCTTAGTTTCGTGGGCATCGCTGCAAAAATATTGTTTATTAGCATCGAAAAATTTCTCCGCTAAATGCTATAAAATCGTCGCGAACTACAAATAGCGACGAAAAAATAGCATAGTTAAAGTCGTCACAATAAGACCGTCGGAAAAAAAGCTTAGAAAGAAGTAGTGTAATTTCGTCGCAAAGTTTAACGATGAACTTTTTGCGTCGATAAATTCAAAATTCTGCCTCTAAAATTTTCTTTTAGCGACAAACGTTCATCGCTAAACTAGTGAAAAAAAATTAAAAATAATTTTTTTATTTTAACTTTAGCAACGAAAACCAGGCCATTCATCGCTAACGTAATTACTTTAGCGATGCATTTAAAAATAATAGTTGTTGCTAAATATGAAATAAAAATATATATTTTTACTTTTTAGTGACGAGTTGTGGCAATTTCGAAGCTAACTGATTTTTTTAAAAAAATATATAATTATGTAAGCGACGAAATTTGTAAATTTCGTTGCTAATATTTATTTTTTAAAAAAATATTTTTTTATTTTGATTATTATACCTTATTTTAAATAATAAATCCACAACATGTTTGTCACAACCATTCACAAATATTCAATATCTCCCCACAATATATCCAACAACAATTCACAACACATTTGTTATTCCAACAATCTAAATATCAATTAAAAAATATTTTATTTAAAAACTCATCATATATTAAACACACCATCATTTACACAAGTCATATAAAGGAATCATTAAACAAACCACCATCAAAGTTAATATTAGAAGTAAAATATCATCATATACACATTAGACAAAAGTCTAATATACCTAAAAATGGACTGAATTTGGCGACCATCAAAATGAGAATTTTCAGGTGTCGTTTCAGCCATAATTGTAGAATAAGAAACCAAAAATGTAATTAGAAAGATATCAACACTATATATTAAACATATTCGTATATACCAACACAATAACAATGACTAAAATGAACAACATTGACATAACAATTTATCCATAAAAAGAGGTATGAATAACTGTACAAAATTAAAACACTTACACTAAACTAAGACTAAGGCGGTGAAAGCTGGGGTGGAGCTGAGGAGGATGGCTAATACTGTTGGGTCAACGACTGTACTACTTACGATGCATCGGGAAATGTCTTTTCAAGAATCTATAGAATCATGGCTTGTTGTGACTTTATACATGTTGTATGTCCTTATAAACTAGTAGCTCGATCCTAGTGTCTGATAGCTCGATCCTGATGTCTACTAGCTCATCATGTGTCATCTGAAGCTGATTCCTATGCGCTGCATTGGTAGGTCTGGACGATACAACATCAGAACTAGTTGACCTGAGAGGCGGGGGCCTATTTCCAAGCTCACACATGTACCCAGAATATGTACCGAGGACCTGATCACACTCTATATGCAATATGTACGTCGTCTAAGGTGTGAGCATCATCCCCGGTATCTGTTTGAGTCTTTGCTTGTCGGTACTCCTCTCAAAGTCGTATCATCTCATCCTAAAATTATTAAATATGTCTTAACATATTTAGCTTCAAATAAATTAAAAAGAAATATTTGAATGAATTAATTACTTACTTATGCGCTCTCAGCTCTATTTCCTATCCAGCCCTTCGTAGTGTTGTAGTGAGTTTTATTAAAAATGGTAATTTGATCTTTCCAATTAGTTTCATTGGTCTGGAAATAATATATGTCATATGTTATTTATCGAATCAAGTAATTATTTATATGAAACTTAAGATTTTATATACTTATACCATCATAGATGTACTATACAAAGGATTTTGAACCTCCGCGATAATTGCAAGGCAACTTTGCTCGATTTGCGAAGTTCGTTTTTGATCGTTTCTGCAAAAAAAAAAAGTTAAAGCAATAAATATAAGATTTCATGAAATTAATTAGCTAAAACTTAATATTAAGTTTTCCTTAAACTCATCTGACTTGAATAATGTACATATATACTCTGAGTCCGCTTGAGTCTCACAGAAATTCGGAGGCACATGTTTCAGTCGCTCATCCCAAGGTAGGTTTATGATACTTTTGTAATGTTTGTGCATCTTCTGGCGATTGTCCCGATATCGAACACTCATAAATTTGTCGTTTTCTTTCTTAATTGACTCTGGTCTTATGTCAAAGTCTACAGTAAACATAGCTTACAAAGAAAAAATGTGTGTTAGCATTTAATATATCAAAGAGAAAGTAAACCGATAAATAGAATAGTTAATAATACTAATAAAAAATCGATCAAATATGGGCATCTTTTGCTCCTCTGTAATGTGCCTCCAATCAGTCATTTGTAACAGTGCAAACTTCTTCACCATTACACCGAGCTCCGTCATAAATGAGGGTCCATGCTGCCCTGTAGAACGGTCATCCGATTTGCGAAATGTGATTGATATCCTCCACATTTCCTCTCTATAACGCTTGAGTTTGGCACCATATGTGGCTCTTGTATCCGGATGCTTCTTCTGCGTAGCAGTTGCAATAGTAACAAAATGTGTTAAAGTATTGTTCAACATAATTATTAAATAATGAAAATATAAAAAAAGTTAAAAAATAAATCAAACCACCAGATGTACCCCCCTCCATGGGAATATCTATAGTAGTTCGATCAATAATAAGTTGTTCCTCGATCATTTTAGGAGACATAACTATAAAACACAAACATGTGGTTAGATAGATAAAATAAATAAGATTATTTATAAATTTTAATAACAAATCTATGTGCAAGACCACAATAAATATCTAAGATACACAATGATGTGTCACTACCTGTAAACTCTTTATAATAAGAGTAATGACTTTCCATTAAAAAATTTAAGGCTATCATGTTAATTATAGAAGGTTTTTCTTAAACTTATTAAGGAAAGTGTGTAAACAATGTACGAATATAGGGACGCATGCATTTGCAGTTAAAATTTATGACACTAAGAACAACTATCACCAAACTAATCTACATATGATTTATTCAAATATTGTGTTCGTGCTAATACATATAGAGTGATGCAAGTTGATGTTTCATGTAAAGCCATGGCTTTGGTGTTTGTTGGTAAAAAAAAGTCTCTTAAGTTGTAAAATCTAGGTTGAGTGTTGTTGGTAAATGGCAACTTGAAAACCATGGGAAATGAACGACAAGATGGAGATTGTATTGACTACCTAAACCTGCTGAAATTCATAACAAAAAACCCGTGTCATTATGTTATTTTGGTCACAACTACATGTCATAGTACATTAATATTAAAATAGAGGTAGAGGTTTTGTTAAAGCATGCTCAATGATACATTTATAATATTGTATAAAAGAATAACCACAACTTCATTCCTTAGACCGTAAGGTAGACAAAATTCTCAACCCAACCATAATTCCACGGTATAGTAGCATTTTTTTTTATCACAGATGCATGTCAAAGTGGATTTGCATTGAAATAGGGATTTGTCGAAGCACGACCAATTATACATCCATAATAAAACCCTTAAAGACTCTTAAATTCATGTTATAGAAAGATCAATTGTAAGATATAAACAGTAATCTCAACCTAACCACGGCTCAAATCCAACAAAGTCCCAGACTCTAATATCATTTACACTCGGAAATGCATGTTATATATATTAAGTGGTAGAGATCTAAAACCATGCAAGCTCAAACACGCCTATATATTGTTAAATTTTTCTCACCAATACATGACTTAGAATATCAATTGTAAGATAGAGAGAATACTTTTTACACATAAACTACTCAAATCCAACTAAAATGCCAAATCATTAACAAAAGCACAATAGGTGCTATTACATGGTATATTTTGAGACATACACAGTTTTTCCTCATCTCACGGATTAATAATGTGCACGCCCATATATCAACAACACCCTTTGATTTGGAACTATAAATATGGGGAAAATGGGTCTGATTTCGTGCGTAGTTTAAGGCAATTCAGTATTTGATGACCTTTTTTTCACCAGAAGAAGAAGTTGTGGCCATAAATTTTGGGGGAGAAAATGTATGAGAGGCATGGTAAGATTGAATCCATCTAATAGTGAAGAGTAAGTTTTACTATGCATGATATAAAGAAACTCTCCCTTTTTACCTAACAAATTTAAAAAGGAGATTTTCTCTTGAGAAAAATCTCACGTTGTCCCAATTCTTTTTCCCCTAAATGCCAAATTGGACTACTTTTATGAAAATTGTGTTTGAAATGCGTTTTTATGAGAATAGGTTGTTATTCAATCACAACTTTGGTTTTTTTGATCATGAAGTTTGATTATGTCCAATAAATTGGCAAGTCTACCGCGTCACTGTAAGATGAGATATGACAAGTCTCTTTGTGTTTTGTGAAGCGTAGATTAGTTTACCATTGATTTGTCAAGTATTAGTGCCTCTTTGGGTTTCGTTAGCTTCTAACACTAATTTCATTTGTAGTACTTTTTAAAAAGAAAATATAATTAATACTTTACACTCTTCGTCCAAGATAAAGAATAAATGATATAAGATAAAAAAAATTATAATTGGCTGTAGAGTGACTTCCGTGATCTGATTTGTGAATGAAGTATGCAAAAGGTCTCAAAGATAATTAGGAATGTGTAGACATGGAATGAAGTGGTGAAAGATGCTAGGTGTCATCTAGAGTCTTCACCTAACGGTGGTGCTTTGACTATATGAGTCTTTAAAATTTTTCAAATAGCACATGTAAAATTGGTAAGTTGCACTTTAAAATGAAAAAAATCTTTTACATGCGGCTACCAATTCATGGGAAAATTTTCTTGGAACTTTATTATTAGTGATAGAATTTGAAGAAATATGAGACTTGATGAAAGAATGTTTAGTAATGGTTGTTGAAGATGACTAATAAGAATTCTAGAGTTTGGCAAAAAAGAAGTAAAGAAGAAGATGGAGAGTCGTACAACCACAAAAGTTGAAAATTATTTGGCTGTTTAGTATTTTTTTTAGTAATGTTAATCTTTCCATTTTTAAAGAATATCTATTTATCTTCAACTTGTAGGTTATATAATACCAAGATATAATTTAGCATACAACAATTACTACACTATTTGTTCTAATTTTTACGCTTTGGACTGTTAGACTTAAGTATTTTAAGATTTTGATGCTCTTTGTGACCCGCTCCCGCACCATTTTGCTTTTACATTAAGTGACTAGGTTGTATCTTAAGTTGGGAATTAAAACACACGGATGTTGACATATAGAAAAAAAGGTCTTAATATTTTTTTACTTTATTGTAGCGCTAAAATGATCTAGTAAATGTAAGATGTCACGCTCTTCATCTATTGTGAGAAGATGATGATGTATTGTAGTTTCTCATTTAGAAACATACACAACATAATTGACCCTTTTTTCTTTGGATTAAACATGTTATTCTGCCAAGATTTAACAAATTAGTTTCTCCTACAGAAACATTAAAATTTATATAGACAGTAACTTTGATGATGGCAAATCAACAAATAGTGCTCATTGAATGAAAATTACCTAAACTGTAGCATTGTGGTCTTGGAGTTTCAATAATATAATTGTGTTTGGGTTAAAATTTCTCGCTTGAGGACATAATATTGAATGAAGTACAATTAATGATATACTTCAACAATTTGTTTATGTGATTGCAGAAGCAAAGTTTTGTTTTTACCATTTCATTCTTTGGTAGAAAATAAACCTTATTATTAGGTCTAATCTTGTCCATTATAGATATCAATACCTTGTAGATTAACTTTTCTTTTATATGTTGGAGAGAACATGTTTTTTGGCACCTATTAGGCCCAATCTTGTCCTTTATAGCTATCTAATACCTTGTTGATTAACTTTTCTTTTATATGTTTAGAGAGAATATTTTTTTAGCACTTATAATTGAATGAAAAATTGCATATACATAATTAGCATGGAATGGAATTTTTTACACCTATAAATAATCTCTCATTCATAAGTTATGTAAAAAGGCATTAGACCAATATTGAAGAAGAAAAAAATTTGAATGAACATTTATAAAAGGATTATATTTGTTGAACCATTGAAATGAGATATATTGTTACATATTGTTACATTATGTTACATTATAAAAGTTTGAGGTAATTATACATATTGTTACACGAGTTTATTGAGTCCAAACTTTTCCTCTGGTATCGAGAGTGCCAATTGGCCTTTGAAGTCGCTCAAAAACCTAGATGATTATTTACAATTTGTTTGATTGTTGTTGCAATTTTCTCCAAACTAAAAAACTCCCAAAAGTTGATCTTATGTTCAACTGCCCACGGAGAAGCTCAAAATATATTATATACACCATTCCTATACTCTAATTATCTAGGTGGGCAAATATGTTATGCATAAATATTGAAAACTATGTCATTATTATTGTGAATAATATATAAAGGTTAACAAAGAAAAATACAACCAAACACAATAGCAAAAGATTGTATGTATTAAAGAGTTAGGTATTATTGTAGCTTGTTGTTTATTTGTTTTGTGTACATACATGATCAGTGTTGAGTAATACTATATTCTTTTAAAAATGAATGCCCATCGACATGTTTGAGATCAAAGTTTTTCGGTACTTACTTTTGTTAGTGGTTGAGAGTTTAAGTGAATCGTACTTTTGAAAAAAAAAGTCATTTTAATAAACAAGACATTATTTGTGAAGCTATTCAAGGAGTTATGAGCATTCAATATGGACAGGGGATAGGTGATATTTTATTTCTACATTATGGTTGTGGCTGACATGGTACGTAAAGTAATGTTACTAAACCTTAAATTTGTCCACCTCTGCTCCACTACTATTGACAACAAAGGCAGTCGATAGTCATACACACCATAAAAGTTGTCGTTGTTGACCAATCCATCGGCTTTGTTTTCGCTTGTTACTGTCACAAACTCACATCTAAGAACTTAAGGTTGTATTAGGAATTGTCCTTGTTTTGTTGTAGATGTTAAATGTTGTTCTTTTCTTGTCGAAATTAGCCTCAGTCCACCAACATAGAATGTCTCTAGTACTGTTGGGCTCACTTATTCATCAAGAAAGAAAATGCATCAAGTGGACCACATTGGTGGAAAAAAATGAGAATTACCTGAGACTACTGGACAAAATGAGTTTTTTTTATGAGAATACTTGAGGCTATATTCACTAGTTACCAAAATGAATATTCCATTTGCAAAAATACAAAGTCGAACTTTTTTTTGTTTGACCAATTCTTTTTACAATTCTAATTTAAAAAGATCTTTTTGTGTTTTCTTATCATATTTAAATATTTTGATCAAGTACAATAAAATTTTTGATGTTACATTTAAAGAATTTGTTAAATTTTTATAACACAAATGGAACATCTATTTTTAGATCGAGGTAGTATGAAATTATACTATTTTAAATAGTATGAAATTATACTATCACTATGCATCGCAAAAGTCATTGTAGGTGCATGTGAAATCTATCTTCCAACTCGATTTGTGTGAACAATGTTGTTCTTACTTTTGGGAAATTTAAATGTGGATTTTTTGTAGAAGAACTCTTAGTAGCTATTCAAGATGAGAGCAACTTCGTAAAATTGTACATAATGAAGAAATGGACATGCTCAACCACCTAGCTAATAGATGCAAAAGACAAATTGGTTGAGGAAGTTGGTAGAAATGTTTACTAATAAGGAACGAGTGTTATGATAATAGTTAAATCATAACAAACCACAAGTCTAAGCACCCATGATCATGCATATGTGCTTCGATTTATTATTTATTCTTTTTTCTCTTAATTTTCTTGTTGACATAAACATATCAATATACTTTAAAAGTTTCCTTTGAATATCTTTTCTTCTTATATATGTATCGTGTTATTCAAGCAAAGAAGTTTAATATGGAAGGCATTGAGGCCAAGCTAGCTACAAAAAATAATAGGTACATGCAAATTTGTTGGGGAACGTACGAGATTCGAGTAAGTTTTAGCTTTGTGCATTTTGTGGAATTTCATTGTCTTGGTTTGTGTTTTTGTGTTTTCTTTTGCCAGGTGGTCTAGAGCATAATAAACTACCAAAATTACTTTTAACTCATCAAATTTCACTTTGTAGAATGTGAACATAAGGAAAACCTTAGGTTGTTTGAAGTCATTTTATGTGGAGCATAAGCATAAGGTTTGGCATGAAATAAGCACGATGAAAAGAATGCTACTAGATGCAGTTGTGTTCAAGGGATACACAACGTGAAGCTTGGTTGTTTCAATTGCTTTTGGCGTGAAGTTGATTCCATGTTTGCACTATGTGATCCTATGATTGAGAAGATGCTTTGTTTGGATAGAAATTGTGTCCACTTAATTTAGACCAACTTATGTTACTTCGAGAAGCTTAATGGAGGTACCTTGTTAAGCAACGATTCCATGGTCAATGGTACGAGATTTGTTGAAATTAAGTAGCAAAGAACAAAAA
Source organism: Paulownia fortunei (assembly GCA_019321725.1). Classification (NCBI taxonomy): domain Eukaryota; kingdom Viridiplantae; phylum Streptophyta; class Magnoliopsida; order Lamiales; family Paulowniaceae; genus Paulownia; species Paulownia fortunei. Next base: position 356,243 of record CM033111.1, read on the forward strand.
AAGAACTTTAATAAGAAGAAAAAATATGACCAAAACAAATCATTTGTAACAAGACTATGTAAAATTTTGGAAGAATGATTTTCATTGATAATTCTTATAACTCTATGTATACAATTATTCCCAATATCAAAATAGATATTTTCTTAGATCCCCTTAGTTAGGGGATGGCCCAATCATTTTCATGGTTACAGTTTACATCAATAAGATCCTCTTGATTAGGGGATTGCTCAATCATCTTGTAATTATACTTATAACCTCCTAAATTAGCTTATTTGCTAGCTATAAACACGTTACATTTTCTAACACTTCTCTTTAAGCGAGTCTATAGATATTTTTCATTTCTAGCTTGGATATTCTTGCTAGAATAACTGCATTGCTTAAACTTTTAGTGAGTATATATGCGAGTTGGCGAACAATAGACCCATAAGACAGATCGATCTACTAGAAAATTTCTTCTTAATAAAATGTATGTTCGTATCGTTGTCTTTCATTAGGTCGTGTTGTAACAAATTATGCGCAATATTAATTGTGGATTTGTTGTCATCATAAAGTCATCCACTAATCTTCAAATCTTCCAAAATGAAGATCAACCATAATAGCACAAAGTCTTGAACCATGGCGTGAAATTTTGCTTCGCCACTATACTAGCCACTTACTCCTCTATGTCACCCAGAAAGGTGCAATACCCGTTGGTTGATCTTCTATCAATCATAGATCCAACATAATCACCATTCGTATATGCTTCAAGTACTAGCCCTCTACTTTTTAAAAAAAGACGCACTTCCCTGGAGGCCCTTAAAAATAACGTAAAATTTGGTTAACAACTTGTAAATGAACCTCTTCTAGATTGTGCATAAATTTTCTAATCACACTCACAGTAAATGTTATATCTGGTATTGTGTGAGAGAGATAAATGAGCATTCCTACCATCCATTGATACCTTTTATTATACACTGCAATATCATCTTCAGCCTCTCCAAGCATATGGTTAGGATCTATTGGTGTGCTCACAGGCTTACATGCCAACTTTCTTGTTTTCTTGATAATGTCAATAACATATTTCTATTGGGAGATGAAAATTTCCTTTTTTGAATGTGCAACTTTAATTCCCAGGTAATATTTCAACCTTTCTAGTTCTTTAGTCTCAAATTTCTTGAAAACCTCTCTTCTTTTGATTATTTCATGTTACGATGATATTATCAATGTATATGAAGAAAGCAGTCACTTTATTCAAATACGAATGTTTCAGAAACAACGTATGATCCCTTGGCTTTGTTTGTATCTCATCCTTGTCATCACATTTGAAAATCTTCCAAACCATGCCTTTGAAAATTATTTGAGCCAGTGCAAGGCCTTTTTGAGTTGGCTTACTTGATTAGTAGTTGCATTCTTTCCAAATCCCTGTGGAATCTCATCAAAATTCTTCTCTTCAAGATGTCCATGCAGAAATGCATTTTTTGACATCAAATTATTGTAACTCGCAATTATAATTGGCATCTAACGGTATTCATCTTGGCTATCAGAACAAATATTTCTTGATAATCTATTCCATATATCTGAGGATATCCTTTGGTTACAAATCTCGCCTTGAACCTTTCGAATAACCCATATGCTCTATATTTCACCATGCATACCCATTTGCATCCCACTGGTTTTTTCTTGCTGGTAATATCTAATTCCCAAGTCTTGTTCTTTTCTAGGGTCTGCTCAACATCCATATCTTGTTTGCAGTTTTCATTAGGTAATGCCTCAGATAAATTGTTAGGTATGTGAATGTTATTCAAACTTGTAAGAGAACTTCTATAGAATGGTGAGAATTTTGAAATGATACAACATGTGAGAATGTGTGCAATGGTTATTTGTTGCATTCTGTAGTTTCTTTTATAAGGGCAATAAGGCGAGAGTCATGTCCAAACTTATCTTATAAGAGATGGTTATGAGTTGTTACCTCATATTATAGGATTTAGGTTTGATTCTTGGATCTCCGCTCATTGGTACACTTATGCCAATTGTTGCGAAAATTCGTAAACGCAAGTGCACGTTATCGTATACAAGTAATAAAGTGATGAATAAATTATCGTTCCCACGAGGATTGTTGAATTAATAAAGTGATGAATAAATTATCGTTCCCACGAGAATTGTTGAATTATTAAGTACCGAAATTATATTAACTCTAATTTTATTTGAATAAACAAAAATGGGTGATTATGATTACAAACTATGTCTACCTATACTAACTAATGATCAAAATCAACTAATGATGAAATTCAAAAACTCAAAAGCCTAGGGTTATGATTTCACCATAATTAATCCAAATTAAATATTTTATCGCATCAATCTCAATTTAATTCTCAAGTGATAGTCGAAAATTCCTAAATTATCCACTATCCTCTCCTAAGGTCTAATGAAAATATCATTAATTGCTAACCCACTATATTCCTATGTGAATTACAACAATCAACAATTCATTAAGTTTTATGGATCTCCAACAAGACTACACAAACCATGTAAGTATATTCCTATCTCATATGCAATTTATGGCTTTCTACAACTAAAACTAGACACATATATCACTTCCCGAATCAATATGATTAACAAATCATTCAATTAGTGGCCAAGTAATTGAAAGCATTAAGAACAATGTAGAAAATTCAACTTGAAAATAAATCAAGAATTGAATTGATACAAATATTCAAAACATCATAATTAAATTACATCACAACCCTATAAAAAGAAATTAGTTCATGATGAAAATGAAAAATAACTCAACAATATCCATGAACATAATTAATGAGAGAAAGAGGAAAATAAAATAAAACTTGGAAGATGATGGGTTTCTTCCCTTGTAGATGTCTTCTTCACAATCCATGAAAGAATTCTCTCATCATCTTCATCTTCATCTTCTTCTTCCTTCTTCTTTCTTGGCTTGTTTTCTCTTCTCTCCTTCTCTCCCCCTTGGAGGCTTTTGAATACTTAAAAATCACATGGGAGATGCCCTAAATAGGGCAAAATGATAATTTTGCCCTTACTTGTCCGTCCGATAGCGCATAGGCGCCGATTGGTAGCGCCTAGGCGCTGCTGTTCACGCATATTAATATATTTATTTATTATTATTTTTTTGAAAAATGTAATATAAATGTAGATTTTATTACATTTAAGTGACATTCTTCTTTCATCTTCAAATTTGCAAAATAAACACTAAAAGCGATAATAAAGCCCACAAAAATCTCAAAAACTAAACAAAAAGTTAAGCAAATAGTACTTAATTGATGGATATAAAATCTACTCACCAAATACCCCCAAATTTAATATTTTGTTAGTCCTCGAGCAAAAGAAAGAAATAAAATAAATAAAATAATAAGTGATAATTAAACCTACTAACCAAATGAGTTTCAAAAAATATTGTGAGTTTATAACTCAAGGAAATATCAAAATATCATCAAAATGTATGATTTCAATTCAAGTGTTAAATTCATCCATCTTTAAATCCTTTGAGTGTGTGTGTGTAGCCTCTTACACTTAAATTTTTGCTACTCAGATTGGTTTATACAAACTCACAACAAATTTATTTATCTCTTATTTATGTGTTTTAGAATTTCATAGGCTTGTTTTTCATGTCACTCTCCACTAATGTAGACTAACACAACATCAAGGATCATTAAAACTTTGAAAGCTTGTAATGTGTGACTAAGGTAATGGTAGGATAAAAGATAATATAGTAGCTCAAATTACTCATAGCACACAACTATTCTAGAACCTTGTTGATGAGCACCACCACATTTTCATCTCACAGCTTCATGAACATTTCTTCTTTTGATTTGTTATACCACTTTATTCGTTAAACTCCCATTTTTTTCACATTTTTTTTGAAGTGCTACACCTCCAAACTTATTTGTTTTTATAAACAACGGGTGTTGCACTCTTTTCTCATATTTCTTGACTTATACATACATATATATATATATATATTTTGGAGTTTTGTACAAATCGCCACCTCTCTTTTGCCATTTTTTTTTTCAAACCACTTTCAATGTTCAAAATGATGTTACTAGAATAGCAATGAGTTGAGTGTTGGGTAATATATAAGATAAAAAGAAAAATATTGGTTGAGGTTGATTTGTAGGGTGACAAATAAAATTGCTCATTAGACTCAATCGGGGAACACTAGGGATTATGCATCATAAACAGGGTGGCTTGAAAGGCTCAAACGGTCCAAAAATAGCCTAAATCACTTCCCTAATGTTATGTAGCCTAAGATTTCACCTCGAGTGACAATCAAACAAGTTCTAGAATTATATGAGATCGCAAAAAAATATCGAGTTCACATAAATTTTTTCTAAATAAACAGAAAATCCAAATGTTCAAGGCTATATGCTCAATATGTCAAAGGATTACAAGAAATATAAAAATTACCACAAGAGTCAAGCACATACATAAGCACAACATTCATCAATTTCCAAAAGCTATAAACAAACAAAATCAAATAAAACACATACATCCACCCCCAAACTTAAAACTAACATTGTCCTCAATGTTAAATAAAGCAAGATAAGGCACAGAAGACTTCCCTGAACGGTGTTAGTTCTCATCAATTTGATCAACATCCTCTTCTAGAATAGTGATGGATGTGCATTCATTAGTTGGTGGTATATCACTCCTTATTTTACAAATCCTCCCCAAATTTGAGTTGGATCCTGAAATGAAAACAAACAAAAATCAAATAAAATAACAAAATTAACATTAAGCAACTAAATAATAAAAATAAAAGACAACTTAAAACACTTGGGTTGCCTCCCAAGAAGCGCTTGATTTATAGTTTTCAGTCGGACTTCTTCCTTGCTCAACTAGGATCCAAAAATAAGTGTTTATCATGCCATGTCTTTGTATGCTCTAAAAGTGTAGGTGATCCCCAAAGATAAGTATAGTAAGCATAATCCGACATGGGATCAAGTGAATTGTTTTTATTGTTGAGTGGATGCCCAATGACCAAAAACAGTTCTCTTTGTGTGAAAGAGATGTTTCTATCATTTTCAATGTGAGGGATGATGAAATCTAAATGGATAGATTTGTCAACATCCTCAAGTAGACCTTCATTTTCCACCATATAATGCTTTAATGAGCAATCTACCAATTCGTAATCCTCCACTTCATACTTGTGCAATGAGATCCCCGTATCATCCTCCATAATATTTGACGTAGGCCTGCTATTTTGTAGAAGATGGGGATAAGAAACTCCCCGTGATGGCTCTTGAGAAAAGTTTGGTTGAACATTTTCTTGATCTTCTCTATTCTCCACTAGAGGTGTTTGTGTTGATACCTTTTGTTCATCCTTCATCAGTTGTTTTATCCACAAGACAGTTTCCCTCTCTTCATCACTTAGCAAACTAACATCCCAATATTCTTCGCCCTCTTTATTTACCTCAGTTGTGTAAGGCAAATTGTCTTGATGTCTTATTGGAAACATGTTATCCATCTCACAATTTTGGATGTCCGAGTTTTGAAGTTGTGATGATGGATTTTGGACATCAATTGTAGCTTCCAACATAAATTGGCTCTGAGTGTTTGCTAATCGAGCCATTGCTTCATCAAGAAAAATCCTCTCTGGTGATGGATTACTAGGTTCAGTTCGCAACAAGATTCGATCGGTAGTACGTTCGAATTGAGCTAATGCTTCTTCAAGGCTTCGCTTCATCTTTAATGGTGGGTAACTAGGTGTATGCCACATCATATTCTCATCATTTCTCCATGAATCATTAGAATGATTTGGCCATCCCTGATAAGTATTGGAGAAAGGATAATTTTGCAGCTGGTTGTAATTCTACCCATATTGAGCATGCTCGATGTATGGTGGTGCAAATTGATTTCTCTCTTGGTATTGTGTTCTTGCTTAAAAACCACCATATGACTCACGTACTTGAGCAGTCAACGCATTAATAGCATCTTCTCGATCAATCCCAAAGCCTGAGTTGAAGCTTGATTTATCATGTAATATTCATTTGGCCAATAGTATGAATTATATGTCATTTTGTCTACCACTTTTTGCTCATTTATCACACACAAGAAAATACCTGCAATTATAAACAAGGGCACACTCAAACAATGAAAGAAAAATAAAAATAAGAGAAAAGATAAATATATATATACAAGAAAAATTCAAAATAAAATCAAAGTTACTTGGTATCGATATTAACATAACAAAACAAAACAATCCCCGACAACGGCGCCAAAAATTTGTTGTGAAAATTCATGAACGCAAGTGCACGTTATCGTATACAAGTAATAAAGTGATGAATAAATTATCGTTCCCACGAGAATTGTTGAATTATTAAGTACCGAAATTATATTAACTCTAATTTTATTTGAATAAACAAAAATGGGTGATTATGATTACAAACTAAGTCTACCTATACTAACTAATGATCAAAATCAACTAATGATGAAATTCAAAAACTCAAAAGCCTAGGGTTATGATTTCACCATAATTAATCCGAATTAAATATTTTATCGCATCAATCTCAATTTAATTCTCAAGTGATAGTCAAAAATTCCTAAATTATCCACTATCCTCTCCTAAGGTCTAATGAAAATATCATCAATTGCTAACCCACTATATTCCTATGTGAATTACAACAATCAACAATTCATTAAGTTTTATGGATCTCCAACAAGACTACACAAACCATGTAAGTATATTTCTATCTTATATGCAATTTATGGTTTTCTACAACTAAAACTAGACACATATATCACTTTTCGGATCAATATGATTAACAAATCATTCAATTAGTGGCCAAGTAATTGAAAGCATTATGAACAATGTAGAAAACTCTAACTTGAAAATAAATCAAGAATTGAATTGATATAAATATTCAAAACATCATAATTAGATTACATCACAACCCTATAAAAAGAAATTAGTTCATGATGAAAATAAAAAATAACTCAACAATATCCATGAACATAATTAATGAGAGAAAGAGGAAAATAAAATAAAACTTGGAAGATGATGGGTTTCTTCCCTTGTAGATGTCTTCTTCACAAACCATGGAAGAAATCTCTACTCTTATTCCTTATTCTTTTCTTCTTTTCTTGGTTTGTTCTCTCTCTCTCCCCCTTCTCTATCTGATTTTTTTCTCTTAAAGACTTTTGGAATCCTTACAATTGGATGTGAGATGCCCTAAAAAGGGCAAAAATCCCATTTTGACCCTACTTTTCTGCTTTACAGCGACTAGACGCCATGCTCTCTGTTTTCGGCACCTAAGCGCCCTATTTTGGCGCCTAGGCATCGTGCTCTCTATTTTGTTTGGTGTGTAGGCGCCGTTGCTGCAGTTTTCTTTTTCCCTGACAGTGTTTAGATCCTTTCAACTCATTTTTGACCTCTTTCTAGAATGAATTGCCTTTTGATGTCTTCTAAGGAATTGTAACTCTATGTCTTATCCTTCCATAGCCATTGGAATCAACTCGATATGAAATCTGTGGAAAGAGTTATGGCCACAATATCAAGATGTGTCATATTACAAAGTTTCAATCAAGTGCAGATTCTTTAACTCAATTTTTCTCATTGAAATTGAATGAACTGGATTTTATGGTAAACATAGAACTTATATATCTATCTCTTATCTTTCCAATGATTCAAGAATCAAGTCAAAATAATAACGAAGCAAAGAGTTATGATGGAAATACGAATACTGCCCTCAATAGCACCATAAAACGGATTCTTCAAAATTTTAATCAAGTTTTATGTTTCTTTCCATTTTCTTCTCTTTTTACCATTACCTACAAAATTTAAAACTAAGTGCATAAAAAGTAATATAAATACTTGAAAGTAAACCAAATGTTAATCAAAAGGCATACGAATTATTGGTATAAAATCAATTCAACAAGCATTTCCATGAGATTTATAGAACTTAAAGACTCTGGAAGCAGTCTACTTATGAGATTTAGAACTAATTCCCCGAGTTTGATTTGGGTACATTATTCTGAAAATGCTTGAGTTGTATCAAGCAAGTGACCATTTTTTTGTTCGGTAATTCAATTTTGTTGTGGAGTGCTAATGTAAGACGACTCATGAATTATCATTTTTGTTCAAAATATGGAGTTAAGATTTAATTAAAATATTCCCTAGCATCATGTGACCTAAGGCTTTTGATTCTGACACCAAATTAGTTTTTATACCATGTCATGAAATCGTGGGAGGACTGTACCAACATTAGACTTATGTTTAAGCAAGAAAATTCAGGTGACTCTAGTGTAATCATCAATAAACGATACAATCTGTCGTGTTCCAAAAATATTTGGAATGGGTATTAAATACAAAAAAATGAACTACTTTTGTCGCTAGTTGAAAAGATTGCACGTTTGTGTTTTTTCCCAATTTACATATATCACAATGAAAACTCTCAATGCTAAATCCTTTAAAAAGAGAATGAAACAAAAATTTTAGAGTCTTAAATGATGGATGTGCAAATCTATGATGGTAAAGCCAAAATTTTTCTATATTGGAAAGAGATGTTCAAAAAGAATCGATAAAGGCGGTTTGCTATTGGTAATTAATTTTAAGCTTACTTGGTGTCTCAAGATAGTATAGTTCATCCCGTTCCTCAGCAATTCCAATTGTCTTGCCCAAATTTTGGTCCTGAAATATATAGTGAGTAGGGAAAAAAGTTGCATTACAACATAAATCTTTAAAAAGCTTTTGAATGAAAACAAAATTTGTAGATAACTTAGGTACATGAAGAATATTTTTTTATTATAAGAGTAGGAATGATCGGGACATCTAATATCCCTGCAATAATGGTTAATGAACCATCAGCTATGGTGATTTTTCAATTGCTTGGACAAGGATTATAAGTGCAAAATTTCTTTGACGAATGAGTCATGTCATTTGTAGCACCTGAGTCCCATTAGAGGTTTCATCTGAGCCCTTTAGTCCAATGGAAAAACTCACGTGAATGTGCTATTAAAGAAATATCTAAAGTTTTGAGTTGTCAATTCCTCAATCTTATCTCGATTGATTTTTTTTTCCTAATCGAGGTTACATCTGGTTGCATAGTAGATAAGTGGATATGAATTTCTCAGCACTTTATTTAAAATGCAACAATCAATTGTTTTATTACAGCAATGAAGACTATTATAAGTGATAGAAACTCAAAAAAGAGCATAAGGCTCTGATATCATATGGAATTTTGGAAGAATAATTTTCATTGATAAGTTTCTTTCATTTGCATAAACTCTCTCTCTCTCTCTCTCTCTCTATATATATATATATATATATAATTATTCCTAATGTCAAAATAGAAATTTTCTAACCTAAATATATTAGATCCCATTGATTAGGGTATTGCCCAATCATTTCCTTAAATACAACTTAAATCAATAATATCCCCTTGATTAGGGGATTGCTTAATCATATTCTAATTATAGTTATAATCTCCTAAATTAGTTGATTTGCTAGTTTACATTTTCCAACAGACTATTATGCTCTTGCATCAATCTTGCCAATCGAAAATAACTAGACTGGAAAGTTTGAAAACATTCGAAATAGGCTTCTGGATCAATTCTATTTTTGCTCTTGTTGTGAAATATATTCTATGGCTAAAATTACCCACTTGATTAGAAATTGCAATATATGTTTCCTTTTGTAGAGATAACTTTTTTTATATCCAAATAATGAAATTCCTTTGTTTTAAAAAAGAAAAATAATTGAGTAACTTGTGATGCATATTCACTCTTAGAGCACCGAGTCATGTCCCATATCTTCAAATGGCATTGTCAATAGAAAGCTTATGCTAAGGTTTTATTCTTAGTGCCTAATTCCGATAGTAGAATATTGAATGCAATATTTCCTTATGGCCCTTTTCTAATTAACATTGAAACTTTCTCACAAACTGGTTTATCACCCTATTACAACTTATGCTAAGAACAAACAACAATTTTTTGAAGTCTTGTTCCTACCAAAGTGGCCTCCATGCTTCTATCAATTCTTGAATGTATTGTCGCATGCCTTTGAAGTAGCGATCATGCATATTGTACAAAAAATTATTAATCTTGTTTTTATCTTTTAAATCTTTAATCATGTAGTTGGAATATGGTCATCTTTATTCTCGTTCTTCAACTCCTCAATCTTTACCATTGCAACATTCATACTTTTCGTTGTACCATCTACAAGAACATTGACTTTTCATACTTGTGTTTTATTAAAATTGTGAATTTTAAATATTTGTGCTCCACTTTACACGCCAACCTCAGTGTATAGTTATCACAATGCACCATATACATTGCCTCCAGTATCTCAAAACTTAAACTTAAGCATAGATCTCAAGGTCATTTGTGGAATACCTTTTTTATTCACTGCAAAGTTCTCATGCCTTCCAAGTAAATGCCATGGAAAAGGTTGAATGTCGACTTAAAAAAACTCCAATACCTACAAATGCATTTGTATCTACAAAGAACATCCTGTCAAATGCTAGAAGCATGAGAATTGGAGGACTCGTCTTGATTTATTTTCTATGTTGGAAAGCTTTCTTTGCATATCTTGACCACATAGAAATACTCTTTTTCAATGGGTGGGTTAGTGGACTAATGGGGTAGTGGACTCATGATTGCATGAACTTTCTAATAAATCTTCTATATTTTTTGGAAGTTAATATACTTATTTAGTAAAATTTAATCCTATGTAATGAAATCTCACATTTCTCTATCAAGTACTTTATTTTCAGTTTTCTTCCACCTACCAATTTTTTTTGGTTTCCATTATAATTCCTAGTTTAAATCACGATCCCTTACCAATCCTCCTTCAACTTGTTCTTATGTTACTTGCATTAGGAATGAATTGCAAGGAAAAAAATTGAAAACTTTTTAAGATTGCTTCTTCTTTTTTAGTGCCACCATCTAGTATGTCTAAAGCAATGTTTTCATAATCGGACCGATGATAAAATCGCTTTTGTTAACAATTAGCGATTCAACCAGCAGTCGGACCGATTTAATGAAAATTAATTATATTTTCTTATTTTGTTATGTAAAATGATAATATAATAGATTAATTGTTATGCAATACATTTTAAATATAAAAATAAATAAATAACTACATAAAAAAACACAAAATCCAAATAATCACATAAATATAACAAAATATCAAATTTAAACCTTTATAAAAATTAAAAACAAAAAATAAAAATAAAAAGATGAAAATCGGTCAAATCATTTTTTGCCGGTTTTGACCGATTCTCACCGGTCAAACGATTTTTTGGCCTAAGCGGACCAGATCGACCTTCGATTCCCGGTTGAACCGGTCAGTCCAGTCCGATTTTGAAAACATTGGTCTAAAGATTGTTGACAACTTTGGGCTTGACACGAACACAAGCTAACATTTACAAATGAAAAAAAACAATTATAGTTCCAAATTTCAATGTATGGAAGTCCAAGGGTACCATATTTCATAAAAATAAATAAATGAATCGATTAAGAGCTTATCAGTATAGATTTCTAGAGTTGGAATCCAAACAAGACTTTTGCAAACGGGAATAACTGCAGTATTATTTGTGACCACACAAAACTAAATCCAACTATTGCTTATAAGAGGACAAAATTCTTGCTTTACCATCATAAAGCTAAAATAGCTAAATTGCCGTTATGAAAGTCATTGATTGAAATTCAAATAAAATTAAGTAAAACATTGAAAAAAATATATTAAAGAGCATTAAAACTAAGATCAAAAGAAATTTAACATTTGAACAAACAGAATGCTAAACAAATTCTAGTATTGTTACATTACTATAATAATTTGGTTGTATTGGTTGTCTGTGGTCAAATACTCGTGTGTAATTGATTTTGTTAATATTATAATGAATGAATATTTAGAATTTCACTTTTTAATATTGGATTTTCAGTCTCTTTGTTTTGCAAAAATCATCGATTTGTGTTTTAATTGAAAAACGTCAACTTCTTGTAAAGTAGGTCATAATTTGTGAATCGGCCATTTGGGTTACTTATTTATATTTTTTATTCGAATTAGACATTTTGAAGATGTCTTCAAGTAGGAGATCCAAATAATGAGCAACATTAAGATCGCGACCAATACCATTTGTTCTCCTGCAACTCTTCTAATTATTGACAAATGAGTTAGAAATGTGAAATATTGTACATGTCGTAACTTACAAGTCATAAGAACAAAAAACAAAATAACATATTAATACCCAAAGACGTTATATAATTAATTTTAAAAAAACAGCTCCTATATCATTCGCTACTATTAGTTATAGATGGAACAATGATGTCTTCTGCCATGCTTTGCACATCAAATAATGTAACCTTTCTTATACCTATAGGAGTATAAGCTAGATGATTATTAAATTCTACTCACTTCATTTTGGGCTATTCATGAAAAAAGGATCAGTGATCTCCTATATATATAGATCTATATATATTTCACAATCCTAATCAGAGATGTGTCCATCTGGGGCAACCAAGGAAATAGAGCGTACATAAAAGGATAAATCATATTGGAGCCCTATTTTTTGCATATGCACTATTGTTTCCAAGTTGGATTTTTTAAATCAAATAAGCTTTCTTGACCTTTCTTTTTTTAACTTTTTTTTTATTTTTTGCACTCGGGATGCTTTACTCTTAATCTGACTTTTTTATCTCTACCTATTCGTCAGTAACATGTAACCTTATTTCTCCCTTTTCTCAATTGTGATCATTTAAAATTATTTTCATGTGTTTTAAACTCTGGCCAATAATTAACCCCTATATATTGATGGCCAGGAGGTTTCATGACGCTACATTATTGACTTTTCCATTCATTGGTCGTAAGCTATTAATTTTATGGCACTATAAGGTATATCGGCATTGTAGATGCATTGATCCACCATGTTCTTCTATAGCTTCACTACTTCATTACTATTTGGAGTGAAGTAGAGTCTATAGTGTTAATTTTGTTTAATATATTTTGGTGGGATGTTGAGTAATTCAGAAATCTAAAACTCAAAGAATGAGATGCAATCCAATTTCCTCATGCCAAGACTCTTGTCTAGGTTCTTGCCACTTCTCTTCTTATTGTGCTTATTATTTTTTAAATTCCTTATTTTTCCTCATGTAACTATGATCTCTTTCTTAAAATATATTAGGCATCTCGGACAGGCCTTCATATTCTTGAAGCCTCCACCGAAGATGTTTCTTTTGTCTATAGATCTCTGTTGATAAACTTTTGTCCATGTAATTTGATTTGTAGCTTATTGATAATATTTAGATTCACAAAGGTCGTATAGTTCATTGGAGCTAATTGAAGTCTCAAACTTAAATATTTTTTACTTTAATGTAAAGTTAGTGATGAAGCAGGCCGATAAAATGTTAATTACGTAGAGGCTTAGATAAATGCAAAAAAAAAATAAAAAAAAAATAAAATGAGTTTCAGTAAATCTCAACATTTTATACTAATTTCAATACCTGTAATATGAATTAAATAGACAAATTTGATAAAATGAAGCAAATTTCGAAAAATTCAGGACATGGTATTAGTATATGAACTTGAAATACATAATGCAATAATTGCAGCACACCCACAACAATAAAATTATGACATATTTTAGAGAATTTACCACTTAAAGTACATCCCTCGATTTTAGCATTAAATTACATGAACTCGTGAATTTTAATGAAATTATAGGAAATTATTTCATGAAATGCTTGAAGACTAACACAAGGAAGAAATATTAAATTGAACCACCAGCGTTGCCCGGGCCGGACAATGCTATTTTTTTAGTTGTTTCTAGTTGCCACGAAGTTGTTCGATGGATTGGAACACTCATGTCTTGGTGGACACACATGAATGATTAAACCGCCTATATCAAGAGAATCTATAGCCCTTTGAGAGGATGAAGCTCTCTTAAAAAAAGCCAAGGTGGAATTGGGGCGCCCACATGAATATACCAAAGAGATGAAAGCTTTGAGACGCCGCCAACAAAACTAAGTGGATCAAGGCGCCAGGTACTTTTGAAATTCATGTGTCTCTATTTTTTTATTAAAGGACGTAGTGAGTTGTAACTGTGAAAAGATTAGAAACAGATTGGAAGATTTGACCAAAGAAAGTGATAGTCCTATATATTTACTCCCCATCAATCATCTTTTGCTTTCTCCTAAATAGTGGTAGAGAAAAATTGCGTATTATGGTCTCCCATGGATTATCTATATACTACGTCTTTTCTAGTATCATAGCTTTCCTGAAATCAACACTTTAATGAAAACGGGTGAAATTGGCATAGATTTTGGTATTCTAAGGACGTCTTTCCTTTGTCTTTTAATAAGTGAAATGACTAGGCCTTAAATAGCTTCTTGATCATCAAACTCATCACTTTTGAGTCTTTCTTTAGTCTTTATGGATGAGCTACGATGGCTCAGCGTTGGAAGGCAATCGAGTGAAGCTTTTTTTTTTGTTAAGCCATGAAGTGGAATTCTGTCGAAGAGATGATGAATGCTTTTTCAGCCTTTTGAAAATATTTATTTGGTGTGATCTTCGATTCCCACTTTTCTTGATTAGATAACCATAAAAAAAGAGTAATTTGAACTTGTTATCAACCTCATCTAGCTTTTCTAACTTCACAACTGACCACAAACTAAAAGAAGAAAATTCTAGGCAACAGTGATAGCTAGCCAAAAAAAGTCGATTCTACGCGAAAGATCCATATGGGGAAACAACTGAAATCCACATTAACTAACAAAAAACTCTTTTAAGTAAAAAAGAAAAAAAAGGAAAAAAAATCCATGTGGCCAATCTCAGGCATTAATAATGAGAATATAAGGTTTTGTGGACAAGAAAAGAAACAGGATGAGAAGAGGAAAAAGAAGGAAAAAGGCAAGGAAATAGAAAAAAGAAAATAATTAGCAGCTAGAGAAGAGGTGGAGTTGCAAAGAAAATGTAGTTCCACATCCCTCAGGAGTTTTGTCATGATCATTAGTGTGGTTTTTCCATATATTGTTTCTTTCCTTTGATATTGATTGTTGATTAAGGGTTTTTTTATTTAAATGCATGAAAAAACTCGTGGGGTTTTATTTCAAAAGGTGAACCTTTTCTGCATCTCTCTTCAATAAAGGTAAAAAATGAGTATCTCAATGCCTAGTGTCTATCATTACCTCGAGTGTCTCTTTAACTTGTATGCTCTACCAATACATGGTGGACAATGCGAGTGAATTTATACCAGGTAAAGCTCACGCGTGAAGGTAATAGAGCATTTATTGACGGGCGATATTTGTATGGTGAGTTTGGGTCCGTAAAAGGTTTGAAATGGCTCAATTAAGATATAAAAGGCAACTGTTATTTTATGCTCTTTTGGCAAGAAGATATCATTTAATGGTGCAACAAAGTTTGAAAAGAAACTAGTAGGAAAAGATTTTAAAGTTTAAGATAAGTTGATTGACATGGATGGTGATTAAACATTTAGCTCTAGTGTAGGAATCCATTGCCTCCATTAATGTTTGTGTGTGTGGAGCAAATTGAGATACATGTTCAATTTCCTGAAAGACCTTAAGTAAGCCATGTAAGTTCAATTACATAAAAGACCTCTTAGTGGTTACATATAAAGTTTTGTTAAGAAGTGAGCACAGTACCTTTCATTGAGAAAGGTATAATATAGAATACTATGTTGCCTATAGCTTACATAATCTTAGGTTGTATTTGAATGGGAGATTTGGATTTGATGGAAGAATTTAGGGATAGAATTTCAAATGACTACATGTACGATGAATTTGAAATCCACCATAATGACTCAAAAATAGCTGAAAATAAAAGCTCAATGATTTGAAATCCAATGTATCATAACATTATCCAAACATGCTTATTGAATTTGTTATTATGGATTTGAAATCCTTAGCTTCATATCCATCAATTGAGCCTTAGGGAATTGTATTTAATAGAATACAGAAATTATTGAATATAGAAAATAAAATAAATGGAAAGTTTGACTAATGATACCCTTGAAATTAGTGATATTTCCTTGAAAGGATATTTCCTAGACTTTCTAACATTTTCTACAAGTTCTAACACTACTTTTCAAGCTTGTGAAATAGATATTAAATTTGACTCAAAACACAGCTTCAATAGTATTTTTGCGAGTACATCAGCTTCTTGTAGATCTCTAGGAATATAATGCAGAACAATTGAGCTATTGTCAATCTGAGACTTGATGGAGTTCCTATCGATTTGGGCATGCTTCATCCTATCATGATGAATAAAATGTTAGCATTGCTAATTGGAGACTTGTTGTCACTATGAAACTTTCTTGTTATTTGTATTGAAATCCATAGTTTATTTACTAACATCTCGATCTAAATCAACTCACAAATTCCAAAGCTACTTCTAGCAACTACTATATATTTCTACTTTTCCATGTCCGTACTTTCATGCAGTATTAATTAGTAGATTTTTTGTCCATTGATCTGAGTCATGTGAATCCTTTAGCAACTCTTCTTCCATTTTTCTAGAAGTGTAGACATGGTCTTAGTGTTCCCTTAAGGTATTATAGGATTTGAGTAATGGCTTTACGGTGTCGTTCTAACTCACTGATATTTAGAAAATATGAAGTCTTGTGAGTGATAAACTTGTAAGTTTTTCTATTAAGTGTTGGTATTTATCCTAGTCTATTGGTGGATCATCTTCAGTGGTCTATATCTCCAATTCATTTCGAGGAAATTTTGGAGTTTACAATGATTCTTGACCTTGAATTATGGTTGTAATTATTTTTTTAGATTGTCAAGTTCTTGAATATCATCTCCTATAATTGCATATTATCCACATTTAATATCACAATTGATTTTTTCATAGCCAAATTACCCCATAACGAGTGAAGCAGGCTTGAGGAGATTATTGCAAGTCATATAGAGATTTCTTCAACTTGCAAATAGAATTAAGTTTCTCATTTCCTTCAAATTAGAAAGGCAGTTTCATGCATACCACTCCTTCCAAGTTACCATTTAGAAAAGCATACTTTACATCCATTTTGTGCAATTCCCAATTTAATTTGGCTGCAAGTGACAGCAATATCCTATACAGATGCATATGTTTTTTCATAGTCAATGCTCTTTCGATCTAACTTTTACACATCTTATTCTCTTCCAACACATTCATTTTCTCTATTACTGCAACTTTCAACTTTGGGCTATTTAAGGCCTTGTGAATATTTCTAGGGACCTCAATATCATCCTGTTATAAGATGTATGTCAATAACTCTGAAATAGCTTGTAATTAGCAAGGTAATTTGAGATTGAATGCTTAGTAATACATGATCTTACTTTTTTTAAGAGCAATAGGAACATCAGGATCATTAATTATATTAGTACTTTTATGTGAAACTTCTCCGGATCAATTTGCCTCCATGTGTAATGATTGATTTTGGAGAGGAACTCTTGGTCTCTTTATTTTTTTTAAGAGCAATAGGAACATCAGGATCATTAATTATATTAGTACTTTTATGTGAAACTTCTCCGGATCAATTTACCTCCATGTGTAATGATTGATTTTGGAGATGAACTCTTGGTCTCTTTATGTAAACATGGCTTTCGCCTATAGTCGATGGTACCCCCTTGATTTGATTTTAGATTAGGATTAGGATGTTAGTATCTATTTTATAAATTAAGAGTTTGGAAGTAAAATGGGAAGATTAATGGATTTTGTTGATTTTCCGCATTTTTTCTCTCCTTTGGATGGAAGTATTAGGATAGTAGCTTTGCTATAAAAAATAGGTTACATCACAAAAGATAAAAGAATATTAGAGAATGGATTGAAACACTTAAAACCTTTTTTAGTAGAGGAATAGACATGGAAGATGCATTTGGTTGTTGTTGGATCTACTTTCCATGATTTGGATTTTTATTATAGACATAAACAGTATAAACAAAGACTTGGGTGGAAGAGAGCTTAGTATTCATACATGAGGAAAGAATTCTGCAAACCGTTAAGAGGAGTGCGGAAATTCAGGATGATTAATGAGTTAAGTGGTTGTCAACTTTCCTCTTAAAAAATTTGGAACATGAATGGTGCGAACCACTTCCAAAAGAAGGATAATTTTTTGTTTCTGCAATCCGTTTTGTCGAGAGTATAAGCACATGAACTTTTTGGAATATACCGGTGCTCAGGAAGTTATTCCTTAAGTTCATATTCAAAACATTTCCTCCTTTTGTCATTTCGGAGTCATCTGAACCAGGCTTGTTTCAGATTTTTCTTTCAAATGATAGACCCAACAAGAAAGGCCTTAAATATGAATGGTATGGAAACCTGATAGGAATAATTAGGGTAACTTTTTCGTGGTTGTTTTGCATAGATTCACGATTCACAATGGAAGAAATAAGGCTCTTTATTGATAAATAATTTGAGATACAAATGTTTTAGATACTCAAAACTAGGATGATCAAGACGTTTATGCTAGAAACTCATGTCAGAATTTGAAACGCTGCACAAAGAGAATTTCTCATAAACGCGAGACCTTAATGGAGAATTGGTGAACTAGTACAGGTACGTCGTTCAATTGCCAATCTTCTTCCTCGAGGGCAGCTCATGAAAATCACAATAAGAGCAAAAAAGTCGTACAATTTTGATCATTACTAATACTAGCAAAAAAGATATTATATTTTAAATTAGGCACATAATGGATCAAATACAAACGTAAATGCTGATAAGCAGCAATTCCAATTGGTGGGGCTTATTGTAGTGATTACACCACATTTTTTTATCTTTGGGACGTTGATTTTGGTTGTTAGTGGAAGAAACAAAGTTTGAGATTTGAGGATTCGGTGGGCCCAAATAGAAGAGGACTCATCGGTAGACATGGCTTAAAATCATTGCATATGAATGGGAAAAAGGGAAATTGGTCGTAGCTGATGATTAACACCAGTAGGAATTGCTTGGCTCTAATATAATGAACACAGAACTTTTGAAGAATAATGATGCTGTTTTTTTTATTATTTCCTTGAGAAATGTACAATTTATAAGACTTATGTTGCCGAATATAAGCTAACATAAAATAAAATAAATTTTTTAAGTAATATTATATACGGACCAAGTACAATGCTATATGTTTAGCCCTTTAAAGCCTATAATATATATATAAATATAGCTAATACCACTTAAAGAGCACATAGTTACATTGAGTTACCTCAAAATTTTATCCACTTTTATCTTTCTTTTTACCTTTGTTTAAATTAGAGGTGCTAATGGGCTTGAGTGGGTGCCGACTGTAAAAGATTTTGAATAAGTCGAAGATTAGTGCAACCTTTACCAAATCGTGATAGTAAAGTCGAACACTATTAGGGACAAAGCAGAATAAGTCAAAAGCTAGTTTTGTTTTTCACCACTAATGTGGAAATTATTTTTTTCTACATAATAATTAGAATTTAAATGCAAACTCGCCTTGTAATACCAATCCCTTCAACAAGTCATGCAATATTTAACCAATAGTTAACCACCTGCAATTTTCAGTCCTATTAGTTGGTATTATGTATGCCACAAAAGCACAAGTACTATTAATACAACAGTGATATATCTCCCTAGGTTTGCATGTGAATTTTCCATTTGTGTGAATGTGTTTGCATGACTGAAATCTTTTGTGCCTACCATTGATACCTATTGACATGGGTAACACTATTTTCAATGTGGGCATGTGAGATTTTCATATGTGTGCTGCTTTCTAATACTACCGTTTGAGATTGAAATAATTTATGCCTCTATTTGTGTGTGTGTGTGTGTGTTGTTAATTTTTCACACTTTTTTGCTGTTAGTTTTCATATTTTTTGCATGTATGTGATTGTCTGTATATTTCTCTATTTTCTCTGCATTTTAGTGTTTTTTTTTTGTATTTGTATGTCAATTTTTTGAATTCAAACTTTTCGTTTTATATGTGTATTGATGCATTTTTTTTCTAAATGTTATATCCATTGATAGATTAAACATCTTTTCATTTATTTTACTTTAGTTCCCAAATTGATTACATCTACATTTTTAGATTTTATTTATGAACTAGAATTTTATCCTTTAACCTTTAATCATACTTCCAACTATAAACTATTGCATTCCTACATTTAATCGTTCTTCTCAAAAAAAATTAAATAGTTCTAGCAGCAAGGTGTAATGTCAAACTCGACTTTTTCGATATCATGTGAAGTTCATTATATGTTACATTTGGAGTTCTCTATGTATTTCTCTTTGCTTTGTCCTTAAGAGGTGCCCTAGCTTTTAATTTAAAATGCTATTAATATTTGTATTTATTTTGCTTATGATGATTTGGTACTAATTGGCATTCATAACCTTGCGGTATTCCATTTTATTTCTGAGTAGTTATTCATATATCTCTTGGAATTATCTTTATTTCTTTCTTATCTAGACAATTATAAGATACACAACCGCTATCTTTTTGTGGTTTGCCTTCAGCTTTTGTCGTAATTAATTCGTATTTTGTTGCTTGGATCAAAATTTTGCTTGAATGAATTTCTGATGTTAGATAATTTGTGGTCATTCCATTCCTAAGGAGTTGGAATGTATTTATGATGTTAGATAATTTTGTAAGCATTTCTTGAAAGGGGATAATTTGCAGCCACTTGTTCTTGTTTGACATTCATGTTTTTGTTTGACAGTGTGAAGCCTTTTACTAGCATACATAATATAGAAATAAGTATACAATTATATAGTAACTTTCTCTTATTCTATCTACTCTTTTTTTGAAGTCTTCATATTTAAAAATCAAATTTGAATTCTCTTCTAAGGTTTTATTGCATCAAATGAATATTATTATTATAACACTTTCAAGTAAGGTTATTTCAATCCTCCTTTCCAGAGGTTTGCAATGTTAGTAAAACATCTTTCTAGCCCTATTATGTCAAAATTCCAAAAAGAAAAAATTGTGTTCGAAAAAAAAAACCCTAACCTGACATATATGATAATAATCCATTATTTTAATTAAAAGTTGTGTTTTAATTAAAAATATAAAAAAAATTATAAGCCAAATTTAAAATTTGAATTCTCTTTGATTGAATACCAAATACATTGATTTAATAAATAATAAAAATATATATAGATTTAAAAATGAAAGAGACAAAATTTTAATTTCAAGGCAATTATCAATAATTTTAATTTTTGTAACTCTCTTTGAGTGTATACCAAATAGCTTAATTTAATAAATAATAAAACTATGTGTAGTTTTAAAAAAGAAATAAGAGACCGAAATTTTGATTTTGAGGCCCGTTATTATATAAAAATTATTTGAATTAAGTAAACAATCAAAATTAAAGTTCAAGAATATTTACTAATGGAAACAATATAAATCAACTTTTACATATCTGAAATATATGTAATTTTAAAAACACGAAGTGAGAGTCATCATTTAAAATGCATAATTATGAAATAAAATATTAGACCAAAATCCAAATCATGACGTTTAATATATAAAGATTATGTAGTATTATTATCTACGAAAAAATTACATCTGAAAATAACTTCTTTTGATTTATTTTTTCCTAAAAGTGTAAGATGTATTGGTACTATTAAAGATGGTATTTGCAATTGCACTTAAGTCTTTTATTTCATGATAAAACTTACACAAGTGTAAATTTGTGAACTACGTATAATTATAAAGATCCAAATTGTACTTTATATATAAAAATTAATCTATATTCTTTATATCGTTGAGAAGATTCTAAATTTAAGATTTGATCTTATTCATTTTTTATAAAATTATTTATTATAAAAGATAACTACGAATTATTTTTTATAAGTTACTTCTTTTTTCAAAAATAAAAGGAAGTGGTACTTTGATCTTAAATTTTTGTTAGATTTTTTTATCAAACAAGACAAGTGGTTTCCAAATATTCAAACCTCAACATGCATATAATTCCTTAAACTTATTATGTATGATTTAACTTTGTACATTTTAAGGCTAAATATGTTAAATATATTCTACTGTATATATTAGTACTTGAATTAATATATAGTTTAAAAAACATGAGTTTTGCTGTAAATGTCAAATTGTAATATTAAATGAGGTTAGTTTTTCTGTTTATAATGGCATATATACACTTTAAGCTTTATCCAATTTTAATTATTGTTTCGATTTTTCATTTATATTTTATTTTTTAAATAAAATTATATAGTTACCTAAATTTTATCATAATATTACAATGGTACCTGAATTTTTATAATTTTTTCAAGGATGTAAATTTTAAGTGACACCCGAGTTTTTTCGTAAATATCAAATTGATACACATTGAATAAAATTATTTTAATTCTTTTTCTAAATCTCTTCATTCATAATATTTTAATTCTACTTACTTTAAATTTTTATTTTAATTTTTTATGTTAAGTTTGATTTGGTTAAATTAAATTTTATATATTGGTAACATAGATTTAAGATACGTTTGCTCCCCATGAATAAGAAATAAGAAGTTCATGATGGATATAATGACATTGTAACAATGGTATCATATCAAGCATTTTTTGGGTTAAGTGAAGATCCTTAATGTGAATCAATTGTTGATATGTTTGTGAATCAAATTTAATAAAGTTAAATGATTTGCTTTCATTCCTATGTAACTAAGACAGTTAAGATGTGCCTCAGGTATGGGGGTAGTTTCTATTATTTACAATGATAATTTCTTATTGGTTGTAATTGTAAATGTCTTTTTGTTTGTTTAAATATTTTTAAATTTTTAATTTTTCAGTAATTAAGATAGGCACGCAATTTTATGAAGAAAAAAATGGGAAAATTATCATTATTTTGGAATTTGAGAATGGAATGCATTGTAAATGATGAGATATTTACATAATTTCAAATAGGAGAAATTGAAAATCTATAAAAATAAGATGACTACTTTCTATGATTAGAATTTCACATAATTTTATAAAATTAAAGTACCATTATAGCTTTGAGAGATATCTCAACTTTTAGATCATTAAAGTGGAACATATTATGCTACACGATGATTTCTTCCTTTTCCATTCACTTATACTTTCAAACTCCATACCACTCTTTCATGCACAACCAAAATTTGGACAAATATTCAATAGACACTTTTTCTTGTCCTCAAATATTATTGATTTAGTTTGTGACAAATAGTTAAGTAAATGCATCAATTTATATTTAACTTTACATGAAACTTTATAGAGTAGACAATTCAGATTTTGGTCTTCCTAAAACTATCCTTAAGTATTGAAATAGGATTTTAATTTTTCATTGGGCTTTTACCCTGATATTTCATTGCCCACTCATTGTGTCTAGTATAGGTTTATGAATAATTTTGGAACTGAGAGCACGAATATTTGATAATCACATGTGTTCTAGTTCAATTAGACGCAATATACAATAGAAAATGAAGATGAAAGTGAGCATGGGAGAATTCTGCTGATAAGTTGAAAAAAAGTGAGAAATTTAAGCAATAGGTATTAAATATTTCCAAGAATTAATGAAATAATGTGAAAACACTTCAAAAAATTTAATTGCAAAAAGTTTGGAAATGTAGAATGTAAGATCTTCATTTAAAAACCTTTTAATGTTGAATTGTTTTTTTTTTTAAAATTATGGCCTCTCGCTATATTCATGATTATTGGACATGTCTAACATTGACTTCTCACGTAAAAAGTTCTTAGTCACTAATACACCTTCTGAATGTATGATGGCAACCTCCATATAGAAAGGCACAAATTAAATTTAGTGATGAAGTAATATTTGCATCTTACTATAGTCGACCTTTGAGTTTTTTAATTGTTATGAAGCGAGAGTACTTAAAAGGCCTTTACCCCTTACATTGCAATTCAGCAAATCAAATTAGTTAGTTGTTTATTTAAATGAGTGCGAGCTACTTATAAATTAAGCCAACCTTCAGCTAGCATGTTAGTTTTTTAATCTATGTTATCGAAAAGGAAACAGTAGTTGATATTTATACCAAAGGAAAAAAATATTACATTTGCCCCTGTACGATATCTTATCCCTTTTTCTACATGGTGTTAAATTACATGAAGTATGACCTCTCAACTATCACAAATTAGTGACTATAATATTTGTTTTGCTAGACACATGAATATTTTATAATATTCAGAAATCAAACTTGTCTAGTACCTCCGAAGGCATGATAAATTTAAACACACGATGACCAGAGAGGATGTGGTGAACACGAAGTGCCCCATCATGAGCAATATCTTAGATTTTCTTGTTTTAGTGCAATTTATTGATATGGTGTGGTCATAGTTGTAAAAATTTAGAGAGGTGCTACAAAAAACAACTAGAATTGACAAAATAATGAAAGTTGCTTTAATCTGAAAGTAAGCAAATTTTCTTATAATTTTTACTATGTTGATATGTAGTAACTAAATCAATATGCTTTTAATGGTTATGGCAAGAAAAATTATATGCACCCAATATGCGACCTCAATGTATTGCAAGTCCTAGGCTTGGAACTTTAAGGTCAGTCGAATAGGTGTTAGAGGCCTGGCCTTGAGCCCTAGTGTAATTATGAGCCTATGCCAAGAAATGGTAGAAACTTTTCTATAATCACTTCATTTTCCTTCCTTGTGACTAGGAAGGAACTCTATCGCCTATTGATTGTGTTACTTGTGTGCTAGAACGCTACATGTCTAGGTAGAATAGAAGCATATGTGCATGCAGCGATGAAGTAGGTTGCCTGCAACATAGATGGTTTGCCTACTTGTTCATGAAGCTTCTTTGAGCATTTCACTTTCCACAGCTAAGAAACGTTTTTGCCTTAGGAGATGGTTTTGCTGGCTAACATTGTTTTAATATCACTCTCTTATGGCCCGACTTTTCATTTAAGGATGTTGTGTCTTCTCCTTGGTGTCATAGAAAAATAATCACCATTTAACCTTTCAGAGCTTAAGAATGATGTCAAAGAAAGGACAAGATTATGCCTATGTACATTTATGATTTGGAATGTTTTGGAAAAAAAATATTTTAGGAAATATCTTTTGAGGAAATGTATTGGAAAATGTATAGTATGTTAGGTTTTATTATGAAAATGGTTGGTTTTGTGATTTTTAGAAAAAAAATTGTTTTGGTTTTATTTTTTGGGGAATGGGAAACTAAACAAAGCCTAAGATACATTGTTATTGACGGAAAGTATATAATTTCGACCTCTCTTTTTAACTACTTATCTTCCACTCGCCCAAATTGCCTTGTTTATGCTTTTACAACAATCCCATCTTCTTGTTGTACTATTTTTTGATGAGGCATTCTCTTTAGTTGTCTGTTGATCCTCCTTATTCTGGTGCTTAATCTTTCAGTTTCCACATTGACATGGATTTCTCTATTTTTTTGTCAATCCATTTATTAAGGAATTAAATAATTCACGATGGGAATTAAATGAATTTCAAATGAACAAAAAAGTTAGTGATTGTTACTTTAAATTCTTTTCATTGACATAATACATATCTTGATTAACAGGTCAACCATCTTAATGTTGATTTTCATTGAATCCATCTGAAAATTTTCGGAATGGTAAAAGTTAAGAAAGTAGGCATTAGTATTCTCTCTAAAAAGTTCGTTCAAAAAACAGAATGACCAAGTGAAATGGGGGCTAGCACAAGCCTGGAACAAGATATAAATGGGCAACCTAGCATTTGATATTCTATTAGGTAATATATATCTGTACCATCTAGAAAGTATTTAGCATCCCGTTATATCAATGTTTAGGAATGAAATGGTGCATATATCCGTCTCTTGTTTGAATCCTACCACCAACTTGTACTTATTGCTGAAGAATATATTTCGTCCTTATGTGGAATGTATTTTCTAAATTCCTTGCATGTTCAACTTGTTTGCTGGCTGCATTCTCACATTTTCTGTTTGCATGACATGAATGTTTTTGCTCCGGTTCAGATGGAGTCCGGTTCCTGGAAAAGGCATTTTCCTTGTAGTGCCAGCATAGATATATTGTTATGTACCATCATATCCTTCATGTCACATTGTTGTAAAGGGTCATGTCCAAATTCTGTCTTGTCATAATTTTTCTTATTACTATGTTGGATGCAGTTCTTGATGTTTGATTAGTTTACTCTTAATGGAGTATGCTAAAAAATTTTAAGCTCTAGCATTAGGTGATCCCACAGAAGACCGAGGTCGGAAAGGGCATTCTCCCCTCTTTTTTCATTTCTTGTGCAGCACATCAAGCTAGTATTCAAAACACTCATCTTTCCCTTCAGTTTTTTGTGATACAACTGCTTTGTTGATGGACCTTTTCCTGTATCAGTGACCCCATTATACATCATTGTAGTATGGTCCTTTTGTTTACCTCTTGGGATTGAATGAGGCTTGTATGATGCATTTGGCTGATTCAATTTGCATAATTACAGGGGGATATAACTAAACTAAAATTTATTGGTGAAATAAGATTCTGTTTTTAAGAACCTTGAAAGAATACTATGGGTCCTCAGCATTACCATAAGGAAAGCTTACAGATCATACCCCAGCCTTAGTATATGTTAAACTTTAGTCGAAACTTTAATTTTCTTTGTAGAATTTGGGTGTTGTCCTATTCTTGGAAGTCAGAAATTATTACCCTTCTAAAAGGTTGTCAAACTTGAGCTGGCTAGTTCATTTTATCTTTGATACCTACACAGTGTGAGGAGTGGACCATACTAATATTTCAGGTCAATGAGATTCTTTGTACAGGAACTAGAAATTAAAATAGTGAACGATTCAGCATTAAAAAAAATTCTGACATAAAAATATAGAGGAATCATACTAGTTTACATGATGAGAGTCGAGAGATCTCCACTATGCTTTAGTTAGAGATGCCTGTATCTACATGATGACAGATCTCCACTTTGATTTAATCGTAAATTTGTATGTTTATTGGGAGGTCTTGACTGTGCTTTAGTTGTTGACATTTAATGTTCTGCATTGTATAAGGGCATTCATCCTTTGTAAACCTCCTGCTATGCAAAGCTCCCACATCTCATAACTTAATACAGTTCTGCAACTGTCCAAGAGATGCCCAAGTTCTGATTAGTATCTCATACTTGTGGTATATGGGGAATGCCAAAGATGAGTTTCTTGTTGTAGAGTGAGATAGAGAATTCTGTTATTATTCCATTTAAATAAGTTGATCACGATCTTTTGATCTGTAGTCTTTGCAAAATTTTCTAGATGATGTCATGAGATTTTTATGTTTAGAAGAAAGTACTGATGGTGCCAGGCTTTTGTTACGATTTTATTGTATATTTCTAACTTTCTCCGCAGACTGGTGCTAGCTAGCTGCTTGCATATGCATTTTTTCTTTTTTTCTGTTTTGGGCTTCTTTAGTTTTTTTCTTTTTTTAATATTCATCAGAGATGATCTTGCTTCACTTCAAACTGCATAATGATTCAACAGCTGTTATGTCGCCCAAATATGCTACACGCTTCTAAACTATATTACTGTTTTGTGATAGAACAGCTTCAGCCTGATCCTTTCAAGGAACAGAGCAAGAATAAATACCTAGAGATTTTATCCATTTGCAGTCTTGTTTTTCTCTTTTTACCTGTGAATTCCTGTTTGTGGGTTTTTGTGTGCATGTGTGTGTCTTACCAGATTTTTTCTTTATATGGGCATCACAAATCATTTATTTTGAACGTTATCCAGCCTGACTGAAATCCTGCAACGGTATCACAGTCGTGTTGAAACAGAATCAAGTCCATCTACTGGAGTTTGTGAGGTACAGGTAAGTGGATTTCTAGGCGCATAAAGAGGACTTTAATGCTCTTGTGTGGGTCAGGACCTTGGTAATAAAGTCAAAACATGATAGCAAGGTATTTATTGCCAAAATCTGTTGAGGACAATCTCCTGAAAAGGGTCATAAGAATTCATGCTGAAAGTTTGGAAATAAAGGACTTCTCTTCATAGTACAAATCCAAGTGGACTTCTTCCAGATAGATGGTAACTCAAGTATTGCGTCCTCGAATTCTTAATTGCATTTGAAAATTCATCTGGTATCACTACATGTTATTACAGATACTAAACCCTAAACCCTAAACCTAAAAACCTACCTGAATGGCTCCATTTACAGCATGTTACATCTTATACCGCTTAATCACTCTTTGCTGGCCTTCTTCAACAAAAGAGAGGATGGTATAAAGATACTATAAGCGTTATTAGGATTTTCCCCTTTCTGAGCAACCGATCTTTCAACTCTTATGGCAGAGTGAGGGAGAAATCTGTCATTATTATTAAAATGTGATGAAGTAAAAATATTGCATGGATTTTAGGTTTATTTTAAATCATACGATCTGAAAATGATTGTTCTAGCCTGCTAATGATATCATTCGAGCCAGCTAATGATATCATAATGATTATTATAAACTTAGGACTTGAATTGTTGATTTGCAAAATTAATAATAGTTCCTAACCTATTTTTTTTCTTGAATTGTGTGTTGTAAAATTAGATCATTTCACTATCCACACGTCTTCATATTATTAGTTAGTTAAATCAGTTTTCTAGGACTGCTGAGAAATTTAAAACGGAGAGGTCCTTCAAGTGTAGGATTGAAATACTCATATTACTAAAGTGATTATGTTGAAGAGTTTCACATTGTATTGTTCTCCTGTTTCAATGTCAGGCCCAGTACTCTCAATATTCACGTTTCCTCACATGTGGAGAACTCCTCCAAATTGTGGAAAGGCAGCCACTTCATCCCTCGTACATTACTTTCTTCACCTTGCCATTGAGAGGCTGAACTAATATAATTCTCTTTCTTGCAGGGAACTTGGGGAGCCATTTGTTGACCAGCTCAATGTGACTGACCTTGTACATCTGGAGAACCAACTTGAGGCTGCACTAATACAAACAAGAACAGCGAAGGTTCCACCCCCCCCCCCCCCCCCCCGTCTAGTGTCTTAGAGGGTGGCATATTAACTCCAAGCACTAGTAGTTTCTTCTTTATGATCTTTGTGTCTCTCTCTTCTTCTTCTTCTCTTTTCTTCCATTTTACTTTTTTTGTGTACTATTAGTTTTCTCTTTTGCTGATGAGAGTTGAAGTCATGTCAAATGTAATGAATTTTTTTATGAATCTGTTGTTTGAATTTATAATTAAAAGCTAAATTCAGTCTTATTAAGATTTTTAAAAAAGGCTGGAAATGGATAATATTTGGATAAAAAGGCTTCCCCTGCTGATTCATAGAATACTCACAAGGTAACAGAACAAAAAATGATAGAAAGAGCTCGAAATTTCTGCTGGCATGTGTAAAAGTAGATCCAACCGGTATTTAACCATTCAGCCATGGATAGCGTAGTGTGCTTGAGAGAGTGGGTGAAAATCAACTTTGCTGAAGTAAAGCTGTAAAACTCCGTCATTAACAAATCCATCCTATAGTCATTATAATCATACTCTGGTTCTAAAATCCCCTTTCTGGAAGCTATTAGATTACTTACAAATGGTTAAATCTTGAATCCATACATACAGTATCAGAAGCTAGCAGGTTTTTATACATAACATCTTCCTTATTTTATCTTTCACTCTCTAGCTGAATTTTTGTTTGGTACAAGCAATTTGCATGCGACTGTGACATAAAAATGGCTATTTTATCTTCTGTGCACTTTCTTGTCAACTTTCTTGCATGCTTTCATTCTTTTTTTCTTTTTTCTCTCTCTCTCTTCCTTTCACTGTGCATCATCACCATCCTTATATCTACATGCCATCTAGTTATTGTCTTTCCATCTGTATATAGTATGATTGGTGGTTATATCTTTTGCTTGTGCATCATTCCTTAGCTTGGTAACTATCTATCAATCTATGCAGACACATTTGCTTCTGGATTCTCTATCAAGCCTTCATGAAAAGGTATGCAGTTTGGCATTTTCCATTACTGCCTGACTGAGCACTGCCACAAATTGTATTTTACTTTAGAGTGCTAAAGATCAAAGCGAGTGCCACATAGGAGTAGGTGTTTTAGTGTAACTCATCTTGCTGACCTCCACCTCTGAACTTAATAGCTTCTGGAAAAGGTAGATTTTGTCCAAAATTTCTCATAAAATATACCTCAAAAGTTACGAGTTGAATTGTAAAACTAGATAAGGGGTCTTCAAACTGGGTTAGAAGTTGTTGTACCTTCACAATATAATTTACCAAATTCAGTTCTCCTAGGTCCAGACTTCTACATCCTGCCATCCAAACGAGTAATATCACTAACAGTGTTCAAGTTGCAGTATCTTAGCGACTATAATCAATGTTACTGCACCAACACTCTAGAAACTATAATGTGAGACTCTTAACAAAAGAAAGGACAGCATGAAACTCCTATGTAACACTGTCAAAACCTGCCGTCCTGCTCAAATAGTCTAGATTAGCTTAATCTTGGACTGTCTCGAGTCCTTTGGTAATGTAATAAGCTACTTAGAAATCACGTCATTCCAGTTCCTTGTCTATATCATGATTCCAAAATGATTGCTCAAATAGTCTAGATTAGCTTAATCTTGGACTGTCTCAAGTCCTTTGGTAATGTAATAAGCTACTTAGAAATCACGTCATTCCAGTTCCTTGTCTATATCATGATTCCAAAATGATGAAACTGATAAATAAGACAAGTGTTTTGCCTCAAAACACAATCACAGAGTTTATGAGCCTCTTAACTCATTCAAAAAGTCTTAATGTGTCAATTACTCCTATAACTAGCGGAAAGAGAAAATGATAGCTGCATCTGATAAAACGTAAAAGGAGATCATGTAAAATAAGATAAAAGGTATAGATGTAATGTCCATTCATCCCAGGAGTAAAGCATTTTTTACTATCCAAATGATGTAGTCAGATAAGGTAATGAAATAAAATATTACAGAAATAGAATTACTACCAAATGTGGAACGTGATGTAAGCTTTTGATGTATGTAGAGTTACTTACGTGATTCCTTTGTGAGCAGGAAAAGATGCTGGCAGAAGAAAAGAGGCTTCTGGAGGAGAAGGTGATCCAAGTTGGAAAAATCCCATTTCTAAACCAATAACTTCATAAATTAGCTTCCAACAAAACATTGAATAAAGTTGCACAATTGTTTATACCTATTATTGTTCACTGCACTTACAGATTGCTGGGAGCAAGACGAACAAGGCGATAATTGATCTCAATGTCATTCCTGATGGCCAAATGATCGAATGAAAGCAACATATGCTTCTTGATTTGCTCCGACTTTCGGAATGTAACAGCTCAAACGGAGGAAGCTTGTGAACAAGTTGCTAGCACAGCACCTCCCTTTGTAATATGGCTTTCAGCATAGTTATGCTGCTTAAGCCCTCTCGTGTGTTGTATCTCTTGTATGACTATTCAATTATTGCATATTTGTAAGTTTCTTCTACCTGTAAGTGTATATACACAATGAAGTATCACTCAATAAAAGGCTCATATTTGAGGCTCAGTGATTTACTTTTGCCCCCAAATTTTGTACTGTGGTGCAGACGAAAAAGCAGAATTGAATCATCTATGAGCCTCTTGGAACTCATCCCTAAGCATTGCCTAATAATTAGGGCTCGCTCAGTCTTGGATTCTGATTAGGATTACAAAAGAGTGAGGACAATAGGTGAAAACAGATTTTGCTTCTTTTCTAATAAAAATGAACTAAAATACTTTCAACAAGGGCTGAATGAACAACATGAAAGTCATAATGCATAAATTGTGCAAGTTAAAAGTTGTAATTTCCACGCAAGAACTACAACTTAAAACTGGCTTTTAAATTAAAGCCGTAGACAAAGTGCACATACATTTTAAAAAATAAGGAGAGACACCCCAACAATCCCCCTCTCGCACCCAACCAATCCCCCTCTCGCACCTACACCACCCTGCCCCTGATGGTACTTTTTCGTGGGTTTCTCCGCTGTAACATGAAATTTTGAAATGTGCTCTCTTTTTCTCGTATATATTGGAAGGATGTGGCAGTGGGGCGGTGACTATGTTTTTCCCAACACTGTAGCCACAAAGGAATACGTGAGGGATATACCAAACATGATGTATGTGATTGTCATTGCAGATACATGTCCACAAGACTCTAGCCACAAACACCCCAATAAACACCCCAATGGCTAGAGTACCAAACATGTGTAGAATCTCAAAGAAGAAAGAAAAGGGTGGAGGACACCATTTTCAATTCAAGGAATCCACATTTTGATGCACTCAGGTATTGGTGGGAGGTGGCCATTTCTGATTGAATTGAAACACGAGTATCCCACATGGATCTTCAGGTACAACTACTGGGCCACCCACAAACACACACACACTTTACGCAGACATAATACACAGTCGGTCTGCAGACCGCGAAGCAATAACTTAGTCACTTTAACAACTACTACCAACTGCCGGATCCTGCCACCTAATATTGGCAGATTGGGAAGCGTGCCCACTTCTCTTCTTTGTAACCTACTTGAATTTACTTGCAATATGTATCGATTTTGTTAGCGGTGGATCTTGGGTTAGGACTTGGTCACCTGATTAATACCAAGAAATTTATTCAAGACATTTTTGTTATTCTATTATTTGTTGTGGCGATACTTCACTGCCTAACTCCTTCCGTCCATTTGGTAAATGAATCTTGGTGAAAAAGAAAAACAAAGAGAGTCTTAATTCTTAAAAAAAGAACCCATAAATTGCATGCCAATAAAAAATTATATATATATATATATATATATATGTGTGTGTGTGCAAGGTTTGAATTAGTTAATCAACTTACAGTTTTGGAGGCTTTTGTCAACATGGGCTGCCTCGAAACTGGAGCCATTCCACGGGCAAATAAAAGCTTGGCATAAAACCCACCACCACTTTTAATTGGACCCCCTTTTTATAACTTTTTAAGATTTTATCAGACGGGGTGGCCAAATTAGTACAGAGAGCTTTGGAATAAAGGAAACGAAGAAAGATGAGCCACGTAGTGGACAACAAAGCCAATACGTAACTTTTACAATTCGGCAGCATTGAATGAATTTAATAACACTAACGTTAAGAGGCATCCTATGATTTATGACAAAGCACGCATGCTGACACGTGACCACCCCTTTCTCCCCGAATTAAATGAAAACGCTCCACATCCCAATCAAAAGAGAATTTCTTTCTTCAACGCATTTCCGTCTTTCGACTCTCAACTTTTCCAGCAGTTCATGATTGCAGAAACTTTGTTTGTTTTAATTTTTTTTTTAAATTACATAAACTTTTGGTCTTGATAGTTTTGGTATAATAAAAAATTAAAATTTAGACAATCAGATTACTCATCTTCTTGATTGAAGGTCAATATATTGGAAAGAAAATAAACATCTCACAAGATCAGACTCCTACCATAACTATAATAAGTAGCATCCTACTATAACTCCAAGTCTCCAAAAACTTGGGCTTCATGAAGATTAATTGTACTTTTATCTTAGATTATGACGGATTTACTAAACGGTCAGTTCTAAACCCAATTACTATTATGGGCTTCAGTCCACCCATATCTATGTGCGTCGGCTTACCCAATAATACCTATGGAATCCCCCCGCTCTATCAATATTGAATTTTTTATAAGTTGGGTACCGTATTAATACAGAGAAAACTTGGGAGCAAACGAAAAGAAGAAAAGTGAGCTATGTAGCGGACAAGAAAGCCAATACTGACCTTTTACTACTTGGGAGCATTGAATGCATTTAATAAACTAAAAAATCGATTATTATTACTTGGATAACGATAATTTAATTAATTGCATCAGTCTTCTGCATCCTAGAGATTTATGACAAGCCCGCATGCTCACACGTGACCGCCTCGTCCTCCTCCAATTAAATTAAAAAGCTCCACTTCAATAAAAATAGAATTTCTGTATTAACATTACTGTCTTTCGGCTCCAACTTTTTCAGATGTTCATGATTGCAGAAACTTTAATCGTTTTAGTATTTTAATTTTTTAAATTACAGAAATATTGGTTTCTTGATAGTTTCGATATAATTATTAATCAACTTTTGAACTATGAATGCACTCTTTCCTTGTATTATTATAAATACGGAACGAAGAATTACATTTATTTTTCCTAGTAATGATGCCGACCTTAATTCTCTCTCGTGTGTTATGTTTAATCTTTATGGGCTCATTTATGACCTTAATTAGTTTACAGTTACAAAATAGGGTTTCAAGGAAGCAAATGCAACACGATGCTAATTATGTGGCGCTGTCCTCCTGAAAACCTAAGCAGGAATGAACTCAAACTCCCAGGATCTGAATTCTAGTGATCAAAATTAAAATGGATAGTAGTATGCAACACTAAATTTCATCACATTTTATCTTCTAAACAAATAAGTATCAACTTTAACTATTTCGAAAATGGAATTTGGTGGGGGGTAAAAAGAATAAACAAAATAGATACATAAATCACAAAAAATATTTCTTAATTAGTTTATATTCATAGAAATAGTTGCTTTTTTAAATTTCAAATCGAAATACATAAAAATTAATATTTTTCTCATTAAAATCCTCTTAGTGCAGATTAGTAAAGGAAAGGCTACATAATTGTGTCCACTATTGCTATACAAAATTTTGCTATTTGATTGATGTTGCAATGGCCAATGTGGGGAACGCATATAGTTAAACATGAGGTACATGAACTTCCCGCTGTGAGTTAAAAGCGTTGGGCTTAAGACATGAGTGGCCCAATATATGGGCAATATTGGGCCCTGAAATAACGTACATGTATGGCCCAATGAATTATCATGGCGGAGAACCTTATGAAAAATTGAAGCCCCATTCCTAATTGGTAGCCCAAGCCTAACCCTAGATATTAGTGGTTGGCAAGTTTACATAAATATGTGTACTGCTGAATTCTGTGGTGTAGCTGCTCTAATTACTAGGAGTAATTAATATTACAAGAACTCTTACTTGCCCATTAATAACTTTCAAGGCTCCATCAATTAAGTGAAATTTCAATTTAGGAACTGAATTTTGACCACATATATCGAATATTTCGCTCTCATACATAAATACACTATGTTGAATTTTTAGTTTGTTATAAATGTAACATTAAATTGTTCTGATTAATTTATTATTAATATTAATTTTCAACAAATTTGATAGCGTAAACATTCAAATAGTACATATTAAAGAAATAAATTAAA
Source organism: Paulownia fortunei (assembly GCA_019321725.1). NCBI lineage: Eukaryota > Viridiplantae > Streptophyta > Magnoliopsida > Lamiales > Paulowniaceae > Paulownia > Paulownia fortunei. The sequence continues at coordinate 391,308 of CM033111.1, forward strand.
TTATTCGATACTAAATTTTAAAAAATATATTCAAATTAACCATTCAATTCCGATAAAAAAAAATAATAATAGTATTTGTCGAAAGGGCAAAAAAATAAAAAATCAAATAGCTATGTGCATCTCCTTTGTGTTTTGTGGTCATAAGTGATAACAAAGTTAACGTCAAGTTTTGCATTGGATCTTTTCCGGTCTACCCGTTCGGACATGCTGTCTTGAGCAAGATGCCCAAAATATGGTACCAATGTTTCAGCAATTACAGGCAAAAAAATTGATTGGTAATTGTAGCGTTAGACATGAATATCCCAATAGATGGAACTGACAAAAAAGTCCCTATTTTCTTCCCTCGTAACTGTAACTGGATCTGATCCATTGGGATTGAAATATCTAAGTATCAACATCCCTATTTTCACACACTTTCACAACACAACAACGTAGTAAAACTAAAAATCTTGCCCCTTTTTTTTCACTACTCTTATTCAAATATTGTGTAAATAATAATATTGCATTTTCCATGTAATAATAGTGTTATGATGTTAAAAAATACCACGACTTAATCAAAATATGAGCACTGCTCTCCACGAAGATAGCTAATATATTCAAAATAATAGCCTATCAATTAATTATCCTACTCATGCTGTCTTGTGTGTGAACACATGTATGATATTTTATTTAGTCATACATTAGATGATGAACCTTCAAGTATATATTACTGAAAATAATAATGAATTTAGGTTGTCAATTCAATTTTATAACTCAAATTTAACTTCTCTTCCCCACGAATTATTGCTTATAGTATGACTTGAATTATCTTGTCCAAACATAACTTGGTAGCAAACATAAGAAACAACGGATAATATATACCTAACAGATTTATCATTCAATAAATTATATAAACTCTTCACAAGCTTAATTTTATGTTCAAACTTGTAACACCCCCATTACTATACAACTATATATATATATATATATATATATATATAGTATAATTTAACATGATAGAGCCTGTGTGCATGCATTATTATTTTTTTTTCCTATAATATATTAATAAATAATAAATATTTTCCGACTCACAGTCTAATATATATACCTGCATAGGACCCATAACAATCATAATATTTATATACCCGTGTACAGAAAAGTTATAAAAATAACACATAGTATAAATCCAAAAACCTAATACAATAGACTATAAAATCAAATAAGTTAACAATCAACCTAACAGGTCGTCATCCATGTACACTGATCCTCAGAACCTGTAGGAACCCCAACAGCTTGCCCAGTAAGTCCATGGTATCAAGTATCACCAGACTCACCTACAATGCATAAACTATATGAGCTAACGCTCAGCAAGTAAAGATTATGTATGTCAAAGAATAATCCACAATATCAAGTCATGCATCTCAAAATGCTATGCTCACAATGCAATTTTATGCATCAAAATATTTCTCTCAAAATCATTTCTTTCTTGGGCCCCTGACCAACGCTACTATCCCATGCACCGGAAAAGAGCTCTGTATACCGCCATAATCCAATGGTCAATAATCATATAAGCATGCAAATCCATGCATACTCATACGCATGCAAATTCATGCACGCGAACCTGCAAATCCATGCATGCTTCGGTGCACTAGTAGTGGTCAGCAAAATATTTTTCTTTCTCAGAATCATGTCGTGCAATGCAAGATTTATCACAATGCTCGTATATGATGCATGCACGTGCCAATGACAATGCTCATGTATGTATGCTCAATGGAGAGCCCTCTACTATGCACATATGATTTATGATATTACATATAATTCACACATCTACTATGTCTATGCATTGTGGTTGCAAATAAATCTTTACTTACCTTTCACTTGGTTGGTGGCTTAGTCTAAATTTGTTTAGTATTCCTCTACAACTTTAGATGTAAAATAGCCTGTAATATTACCCAACATCAAGCACCATTCCCAATTTGGCAAGTTGAAAGCACAAAATCTCATACTAGACCTTAAACACCAAGCTATAAGCTAACAATCAAGCTTTCACAAACTAGAACCCAATATAGCCCCTCAAATACCTCAATTTCTCATCTTAAATACATGCAAACATCATGTAATTGAAGTATTATAAATCTAATAGCATGTGCCTAATTGTTAACAGTCAATAGCAACATGTCTACGTTGAAACATGCTAAGTGATCAAATGTGACAAATTCACATTTTCATATTTTCTTGCTGTCAAGTTTAGTTGCATGATAATTTTAACATCCCTAAGCATATCCAATCACTCCCAAATTTTTACCACACTTAGATAACATGTATATAAATGTAACCATATCATATAAGTGATAAAAATCACGGATATAGCTTTCCAAGTTCAGCTCTCTTCATGACATACTGAAACAGATTGTTTCCTACCGTGACAGTTTTGCACACTTCATGACATTAATGGTTTTGGCACCATTAAGTATATTCAATCACACCAAAATTTTCACCATACTTAGATAACATATATAAGGAGATAACTAGGTCATAATATTACCAAAAATAATGGATTTAGCTCCCTTAATTCAGTTTCCTTCACAGCACACCAAAACAGATTTTGCTATTTTGGCAGTTTGAGTGTTTCTCCAATATCATTCTCTATTTCAATTTCCAACTAATAAAACTTCATTCCAATACTCTTAACTCATATATGGTCATGTAAATGGTAATAATTATAGGTTTTATTCAACATACCATACACTTTTGAAGCCTAAAACACAAGAAAATAGTAAGATGACAGTTTCTGCCACAAGTATTTCCTATTAAGTGTTTGTCATTCAAAACCCTTTCTTTGTGCACCAAAGTCTAACTAAAAACTTCATAACACCTTTATAAGAGATATTGAAAGTTTAATAAATAATAAAATCATTCATAATAATCTGAAAACCAAAGGTAAAATCGTAGATAAGTGTTACCTATGCAGATTTTGAGGTTAACTTGATGGTAATCACTTCTCCTTTGCTTTTCTTGCTTTTATTTCGACTTGGAATCAATTTGGATCACTTGGAGACCTTAAGGTGTGTGTTTGGAAGATGAAAATGGCTGAAATGAGGGTCTGGTCATTGCTTAAGGGTGAAGGGTTTGAGGTGTTAGCTTGAGATGTTAGCTTAAGTTTAATAAGAAAGCATGAGGTGGCAAGTAAATAGAAAAATCTGATTTTCTCCCTTATCTTGCAGCCCTAATCTTGTGTGTCTCACCTATTTTTATTTGGTTGCAACATATCTTAGTCACCATTCATTCCCATAGTTATTTCCTATGTCCGTTCATTCGATCTCCAAACTGATTCACATCCGATTCTTAACGAAATATCAAGTTTGCATTTCTAAAATTATATGCATATATGGGCCTTGTAATAGGACACTTAAATCACATTATATCATATCTAATATCCCAAGTATGTTAATTTACAAATATATACTTTTGAAATAACTTGATCAAATCAAATTAAACCGTATAAGCTTACTAGTAACACTTTTAACACTTCCAAAATTATAACCTATATATCTCATCTATATCTAATATTGATCCACCTCATTTTCTTCTTATTTCAATATAAAATCAACTACTTAGATTAGAAAATTCAATAACTAATACCGGGCAAGAGCTTCAGAATTAAGTTTAATATTCAAGAATGTCGTATAAAATGAAATAAATTATGCAATGTCAATAGAAATGTAATTAGCATATAAAATTAACACGTAATGCATAAATCATATTTGGTCATGTGAGTAGTAAGAGGTTCGGGTATCACAAAACTTGTACAATTTGGTATTGTGATTTTATGTATTTGTCGATCAAGAACTTAAATAGAAATTTTTAAATATTTCAAGCTAAAATAATGCAAAATTGTCAAACTACTCCACAAATAACCTTATTAAAAGTCACACTCCATATCATTTTGGGGGGTTTTCCTTTTTTTTTTTTTTTTAATAAACTAGTTTTCTCCTCCACTCCACCCAAGCTTAGAGTTTTTAGGTTCTTATCTTGAAACAAATAATAATTGTGGAAGTCAAAAACAATCCACTAAGCAAATAATTTCCAAATAATTGCTCTTTTTGACCCCACCACCAACAAGTCTTTTTTCTTTTTTCACTTTTTCTTTCACAGAGAATCAAACTGAAAACTTTTGAACACAATTTGCGACGTCACCGTACATGGAGAAGCAGCGTCTCACTCCACGCGCCATCAAAGTATAATAATTTTGTGGCTGGTAGTGGGCTGAAGAGGATAAGGCCCACGTCATCTGGGCCCGCACAAAACAACTTTGCTGTTCGACCGACGGCGCGTGCAAATTTACTTGCCAGATAGACGTGTCAGCTTGGCCCCATCGATCCAGTCCAATCCATTATCTGCTTTCTTACATCTTCTTCAAGATATGTGTGCTTCTTTCTTACACGCATAAGTTATGTGAATATGTAAAAGGGAGTGATACCATGCGGTAGCCATATCCAAACCCACTACAATCAGATGCTTTGAGGTATTGTACCCTCCCCCCTTTCTCTGGGCATTATTCTTTGTTTTGTTAAATACACTTTACCTTTCTTGACTGTACGATATGTCTCATTCACCTACCAAAATCAAAAACTGTAACACTTACCCTTTGACTAAATATTTAACAAAATTTCCCTTATGCCTTTATATATATATATATATATATATATATATATATATATATATATATATAATTCACAAAGTATTATTAGCATTTTGCACTCTACATTCAATTTTAAATTCTTTATGAACTAGAAAAAAGTATTTTTTAATTATAATGTAAAAAATATTTAATAATTAAAGTATTTAAATTTTAAAATCTAAAGTATTGATTGAGTGTATAAATACACAAAACATATTCAACATAAAAAGTCAGTTTAACTATTTGAACTTAAAATTAAGTTACTAACTATTTAATTTAAATGATTTTTGGACTATTTTAGACAAAGTTGAATAACTATATATCCGCTAACTTAAATTTAGATATATTATTTTTAAAAATTGAACAAACATATTTTTAAACTCATTTTTACTTAAATATAAACATATATTTATTTGAATTTTAATAAAAGAACATATCTAAATTTAAAATAATGGAGATATATTTATTTATCATCATCTAAAATAACCGAATATAGTTCAATGAGATAGTTAATAACTTCATTTTAAGTTTAAATAATCAAAATAAGTTTTTATGCAATGTTTATTTTTATTGTGTATTATTTACTAATTTACTAATTTAGTTTTTAAAATTTAAATTGCTTAAGTTATTAAATATTTTATATATTATAATTAACAAATTAATGTTAATTTTCATATATTGATAAGCAAATAGTGCATGATAATATTGTTAGTGAAATATTGTTTTGATCTGATTATTAATTATAAATCTAAATAATTTAGTTATCCTATGTACGACACAAAATATTAATATTAAATAATGAGCAGATCAAATGATGCTTTTTTTTTTTTCAGATTATATTGAAAATGAAAATTTTTATAATATATTTCATGAACATATTTAGTGAATTGATTATACTTCAAGCCTATGTGAAGGCCTAGAAAATAATATTCTTCTTCTTGTAAAATTGTGTTGGAATTTGAACTCATTAAGGCCATCCTTAGTTCCAAGCTAATATATTTTTCAGGTGGAAGTTATATTTATATCCTCAATTGCTAAATCATGGATTCACCATTGAAACAACGTGTGTTTAGGAGCACCTTTTACAGTGTACAACACTCTTTAGCATCTGGCTGTTGCAATGAACTGCATAGCATAGGATCTATAATTCTATCACTCTTTGTCAAACCAAACTTCAAAGCAATTAATGAAGAGAAAAAGGCCGCAAAACGAAACTTGCAAAGAAACAAACAGTCACCATAGATAATAATGCGCACTTTCTATGATAAATCTCCCATAGCAAAGCTTTTCAGAGCAATCCACTCTCGCGTCTGTATTTTCTCTCCTCACTTTCTCCTTCTCTTTTCGCCCTTCTATTGCTTTCCACTTGTAACTATAGGACCAAACTTCCCATGTAATTTGGAGTAGACAAATATCCATTTCATAACATAAAGTTTATCCATTTACCTTGATTTTCGCAACGTGTTTTCACCTTTCAGATTGGCATAACAATTACAGGAAATATTTGAAAACCCTGGAAGGTTTTGCAAAAATGATGAGAAGGCAGCCTCAAAATCAACAAGATTACGGATCCAAGATTTTGTATGAGCTATCCGCTTTAGTTTTGAAGATTATACGATCCCCACCGCCACCGATTGATTTCTCCGACCAAACTCCGGTGGTACACCGTCGGAGGAGGTCGGGTCCGTCCTTTCAGCAGATAACACCGGCGGGATTTGCCTCTTTGCTTTTGGGAATTTCTTTAACTTTAATGCTGTGTGGATCGGTGACTTTTTTTATTGGGTTTGTTTTGATGCCTTGGGTTCTTGGTTTAGTGATGTTTTTGTACTTTGTGGGAGTGGTTTCGAGCATTTCGATGATTGGGAGAGCTATTTTATGTTGTAATTCCGCGCCTCCTTCGCCTAGAAAAGATGCTGCTTGTAAGAATTCTGCCCTACCTTTTACTTTTTCTTTTTTTTTTTTTTTTTTTTTTGATTCAAGGTCGAATTTTGTTGCGATTGAGAGTGTGTTGCTTGGGTGATTGATGGGATTCTAGTTTCTTAATTGTTATTTTTCTGAATTTTTTCGAGATTGTGTTTTTCGAAGGTTGATTGATTGTTTTTTCAAGACTTGATTGTTCCAATATACCTTTTAATGTCTCATTATTCTGCACCTCCTTGGCCTAGATGTCCCTTGTAAGAATTCTAGTCAATCTTATGCTTTGTTTTAAGATTGAATGTGTTTGCAAATTAGTGGGAATTTCTGGTGATAACTTCTTCTGTTTATTATATGTTCGGAGGGGATCATGGAATTGTTATTTGCAGCCTGTATTGACCTTTCAAGATTAGTTTTCTCCTATTAAGAATTATTCTCATTCTTTGATTTTTTATTCAAGATTTAGCTTTTTTGGCGCTAGGGAATATCTGTGTGTGATACATATGTATATGTTTTGGTTTGTTGAACAAGGTTTATTCTCATTCAATCAAATTTTGCTGACTTTTGGATCACTTGTTGATTATGATAGTTGACTTTTGGAATCTGTGCTGTTCTCTGGGAGATCTGCTGTCTTTCTTATGTCTTTGTTTTTTGTTGATTTCCACTCTGAGTCAATATTAAGTATGTTATTAGCTGTGAATGCAGTTCTGCACAATCCAAACTGTACCACATATCTGAGTAACACAGCAAATTTGGTTGAGGATGACGGCCTAAGGAACTATTTCCTAGCCCTGAAGTGGGTGATGGATTAATGCAAGCTTAGGTCTTTCATTTTCAGACTAATGAAGCGGAGGGATCTAAGGACTATAATATTGTAATTCATGTTATCAATGACTCTAATTTTGTAATTCATGTTATCAATGTTTAAGGAGCTCGATTTGTTTTTTGCTGGCTGAGGTACTTTTAAGTTTTTTATGTAGCAAGGGTTATTTGATCAAGGGTGCTAGTTAAGTATACGATATCTTTGGCTTTCCCAGCCGATTTGGAATTTCTAAGCTTGAGAGTATGTTATGCAAATACGTGAATCAATCATAGTTTATCCTGTTTAAACAATATACTTGACCTGTGCTTCGATGTTCATTTATCTAATGCTCCATGTGTATTTCTTGACAAGCTAGTGATTATGTTCTTTCCTTGCCTTGCAGCCTGGAAGCTTTTCTGAGGCATTTAGATAGCTGGATATACGCGGTGGGATAAGCAGCATATTTTTTTGTTTTGGTACTGCACCTGCAACGTGTGATTCAAAATTTACGACTCTGGTTGGGGAACTGTGGATATTTCTGTCTTTATGGATACTTCATGAGCATGGTGGACATTGCATCTCCACTAAGTTAAGAATGAGCACTTGGATCATTCGAATATGGAACAGTCAGTCAGCTATTTTTCTTGTCAAAGAAACGGGATGATGAAAATCAACAATTTCTGTGGTCACATGTTTTACCTTCCTAGCAGGAATATTTCTCCTTTTGTGATTCTGAATATGCATTAGCATTACAGACTGTACAAGTCTTCTCTTTTAGAAGTGGTGTCTGTTTGCTGGGAAGAATTATTGCAAAGCCTATTCTATCCGTGAGTCTGTTACCATCCTGTTCGAAATTTGATAAATTGGAGGAGGCATAAAAAATATCATCAGGGGTGACCCTTCTTATTATTATGTTGGTTGTTTTAGATTCTTAAAAAAAACGTACTACGAATATATGATTTGAAGTATGATTGGCGTTCATTTTCCTGTATAAATTGTTTGTGTCTGATGAATGGTTTTCGTATTTCCTCTTTTCTTTATTTGCTATGTTGTTGCTTGTAGGTGAAAAACATAAAAGGAGAAATCACTAAAAAGATCAATAACTATTGTTATTGATCTCTATCTTTCCAGTTGATAATATCCACAACCCTTTCTTGATTTTTCAAATTTTCTTTTTTTTCGGGGTTGGGGGGTGCTCGATTTAAAAACTTAATGATTGTGGTATGAGTACTGATCATACTGAAAAGTCAGTCCAGAAAAAATGAGATTTCACCTGAATGATTTTTGACTAATGACATGTCAATATTTTTGTGCTTCTGAATATGCATATATACATTACGGACATCATTAATTTTCTCTTTAGAAAATGGTTTCTGTTTGCGACATTGGTGGAAGAATTAGTGCAGAGTCTACCATCTTTAGAAGAATTAGTGCGACATGTTGTATTTTAGACGGAAGCAGATAAATCATCATTTTGAACGACCTTGTCTGTAGGACGATGGATGGTATCAAAACAAATATAATCCCGAATTCACTACAAGATTGATCAAAACATGTTTGAGAAATTTGTGAAATCACCGACTTAGATTCATGCTAACACCATTATTCTGTATTTTCAAAATTCGTTGCATTCAAAAATCAAACAACAAGAGATGAAATGGGTGAAATACCACAAGACACCTAGCAATAATCAACATTGGATTATTGGAATAGAAAACCTAACAATTGATGCCCCAATAATCTACAAACCGCCGAATGAAAGTTTCTTCACCAATTTTATTTTCACATATTTAACTTAAAAAGGTATCCATTCCTTAAATCCTTCCGAATGCATTTATTGCAATAAATTCTTCTAAACTAAGGAGAAGTGGCTAATAAGATTGGCCCGATTAATTAAATCATTCAAGTGCTAACTTGATCCATAAAACAGTTAATTTCTTCACGAACAAAACTAACCAATAGTTCCATACATGAATACTTGAAGAAAACCCAGTAAACTGAAAACCCTCCAAATGCGAGAAAAGAAATAAATAAACATATAAAAAAAATTACAAAAAATAAAAACTTAGCCAGTGTAGATGTGGACACCAATGGCAATGAGGAAAATAGTGATAAGCCCAAAAAAAATAACTGTGTGGACTAAAATGGACAGCCCACTTGTCTGCATGTTGCCGAACTCCACGACTCGGCCACGGCCCGGTAACTGGAAAAGGAGCCCCGGACTCAGCAAAACGAATAGCACCACTGCTATCACCACCGGTCCCCAGTCAGCCATCTTTGTCTGTACTTGGCTTTCTCTCTCTAGAACTTGATGTGTTCACTCTCTCTCTCTCTCTCTCTATAGAAAATATGCTGCATGTATGCGTGCCTATGTGTATATATATATATATAGTTGGATATATACATCATCAATTAGGGAGTGCTATTTAGTTGAGTGGGTTCTTTAATTATTCCAAAAGTATGAGATGAGAATGAAGCAAAGAATAAAAATAGTGTGATACAGCGTGTGAGAGGACGATAAAACTCCATCTCTACACGGTTATCTATTATTTATTTATTTTCATATGTATTAAAAACGAGAATTTATGCTTCGTATGAGCCAAATTATTTAGGTTCGAATAGAAAAAAGAAAAACAACAAGGACAAGGACAGATGGTGGGCGTGTTATTAAAACCTGTCGACATGTGCCAGAGCAAATAAAGTACGTGGCAGAAGCATGTGAAAGGGGCTGTCCCCCTCTATCTTCAGGATGACTCTACCAATATCTGATTTGTTTATCTAATTAAGTATTTTATTCCACCGACAATTTCTTGATTTTTGGTTGCTTTAAGATTTGAGTTGCGGGGATTTGAGGAATTGCCAATAAAATCCAAATCAGATTTAGTTCAACGTACAAACTTTAAACACAAAGTTAATTACTTGATTGAGGAAGAATTGCCGTCTATAATTTCTTGAGCTGACACGGATTTGTTTCAGTTAAGAGACATAATATTAACTGTCAATTGTTGGTGTATTAGTTAAAATGGCATTCTTCCTCATCATCTTTCCAAAAAGCATCAAAACTTGTATGATAGTTATTGGAAAATTTCAACTTGAGTTGCTAACCTGAGAAATGTTTCGTGGCAAGAAAGAAAAAGTAAAGTTGGATAGTATTTCACAAATTTAGTTTGTGTGTTGTTGTTTTAAACGAAATCTACTTTAACTCTATTACATGGAGGAAGTTGAACTTAAACATCCTCTCTTTTCAATTATGCTAAAAAATTTGTAGTTGGATGTTTTTAGGGTCATTTTTTTTTTTTTTTTTATCCTTAAACTTGTTATTGGATCCTAAATCTTTAAGCGTACAAATTTTAGTACTATTTGATCAAAAATTCAAGTAAAATTTAATTAAACCTATGCTTATGAAAATAAGAGAACTTTTAAGAAAACTAATACTAGGTGATTTTTAAGAATACATAGCTTTATATATGTATATATATAATGACTACCAAATTCTAAGAGGTAAGGGCTTTCAACGATATAAAGAGTGATTAATATCAATATTTAAATGTGAAAAATAATTACCAAATTCTCAATTATAAATATTTTGCAATTTAAAAATACATAATTTTCTAAATAAAGTGAAAAATTAAATTTATTACAAAGGCCACCTTTATTTATATAATTAATCGTGTTATATGGGTGATATATCAAAGTTACAATACATATTCTACACAATATTGAACAAGATTTTATAATTTATATTTTGGTCAGAATTTGCATTTTAAAATCCTGAATGTTATGCATTTATATTTAAAAGGGCTGCAATCAATAAATAGTCCGATTTTGGATCACAACTGATTTGATCTATTCCTAAATATTCGAAGCACGCAATAGTGTTGAGTCATGAGAGCAAGTCTTATTGGTTACCAGTTGCTTAATTTGTTGGTTTGCCTTTCTGCTTCATAACAATTGGCTAGTAGTTTTTTACTTTTTTCTTTTTTGATTTTTAGTTAAACTACCAAATATATTATCATACGTCAATAATTATGTGCAAGTAAATAAATAATAAAATTTGTATCCAAAATTTTAATATTTTGAACCCTCAATTTTACAACTTGAACTATATTTTATTTGCAATATTTTTTCTTTTTTTGGAAGGTAAAAATAAAATAAAATAATGAAAAATTAGTCATAATCAGTCTGGAATCCTCCTAACGTTCAATTATTTGGAAGCTTTCACAGGTCAACTTAATCAATTGAACTACGTTTGACAAGTATCCCTGATATTCTTTATTTAAGTTGATTTTTTCGTTTTCCAACTGCACAGTCGGCAGTCAGAGATTGGAGAGTTGAGAGGAGAGTGGTGCTGCCGTGAATTCCTAACTCAGAAAATTTTGGCAGTAATTTGAGGAAAAGAAAACCCTGTGATGGTTCGTGGATCAATGGTTTTTTAGAAGATTAAGAGTTAATGCTTTATTTCCTTAAAAGATAAGACACTACTTAAGGTTTTTGACTTTAGGTTAAGTTGGTTAAAGTGAAGCAATTGGCCCATTTGATTAAGATACATTATGAGTTGCAAATAATCCCATAAATGGGTATTGGACATAATTGTCAAGACTCGACTCTCAACTCAAGAGATAGCAAAGCCCAATACTTCACCCAAACATTAGTTTCAAGTACGAGGATCAAAGTCAGAGGACCTTATCCCACTTTTCCGACTTAAGACTATTTATAAACCTAAACGTCTGACACAACACCATGAATTTCACCCCCTTGCAAGCCCAAACTAGGACAAAATTTATATTATCAGCCACAATTGCAAACCAAACAAACATTATTGGCCACACAAAATTTACATAATATAAATTTGATATGTTATTTTTAAAATCAAAATTTTCTGTTACATTGACTTCAAGCAAATTAGCGATGTAAACAACGTCTTGGCTAAAAACATATATACACCCATAGAAATGTTAATATTAGCACATCATTTTTGTGTTTCATGGTCTACATAATAATCACACCTCGGCGGATATAATACCCAACTGTATGACTGGGTACAGTACAAAACAAAGCCACACCATCAAGAATGAACTTAAAATTAAGACGAGAAGAAAATATGCCACATTGACTGAAAAAGGTTCTGCTGTTGTGCATTTAGCCAAGATACAAATGAACCTTAATTCCTAGCAAGAAAACACAAACGAGAGCAGAGTAAAACAATGCGTGAACCATCACGGCGGCGCCACTTGTCTGGAAATTCCCGAATTCCACCCATCGGCGGTGGCCCGGCAGCTGGAAAAACAGTCCTGGCGACAGCAGAACGAAGAGTATCACACCCACAAACACCGGTCCCCAATCTGACATTGCGTCTCTTTCTTTTTTCTTTTTTTTTTTGTATGTATTGATATGATACGACAAATTTGAAATGTGATGAAGAGGTGTATTATATAAGTGAGATTTTGTTGAATGAGAAGACACTGAAATAAAAATGAATTGGGGATTCGAAAAAGAGAAGGGGAGATGGTGGGGCGGGAGCAAGTGGATTAAGTTACTTGGATACTCTCCAACCATATATCCCTTTATGTGTTGCTATTCAACCCTTCACATTCATGCACGTGATAATAATAGCCAATCCTAATTTTCTTTCATTGCATGAGAAGATACATAATGATGATGTTATTATTTAATGTGTACATTCAACAGTTCATAATTTTAGTTACTAAGATTTTTAATATTTTGCATAATTAAGTTGTCTCGGCCATGACTAAGTTTTATGGTATATATCTATAAAGAAAATAGTTACATCCTAATGGATAGTCACCTAATAAAAAGCGTATTCTTTCGTCATAAATAATGACACTGATATTATTGGGGATATTTTGAAACTTCGTTTATAAATTCTTAGTGTAGTATACCAGTTAGGTGTTATAGTTTTTTCTTAAAATTGTAAGAAAAAGTAAACTCCATGATTCCATCCGGAAAGTGTATTATCACTAAAACTCAAATTGACTCCATAATTTATTTCCAGTAGCTGCATGCAATAATTATTCAATGTATGGTAAGAATATTTGTTTTCTTAATTCGTGCAAGTGGCTGAGGTCTAGCTATTGGTGTTGATAGTTATTAGCAACAAACTATATTTATTTTTCAATTTTTATTGTGCATAATATACTTTGCATTCTATTAGGTTGACTTATCATCTTTTGTTTGTATAATATTTCCTTTTATAGGAAAAATGATATATTTTTATTACAAGAACGGTATCTATGAATATCAAGTTAGAGCAATTATCGTAAAATTTGAAAAGATATTCTAATCTTCTCAAATTGATATTATACCCAATAATATATATCAAATATATACTTCATAATTAATTTACACATATTTACTCAAATACATATAAATATATATAAAATATATAATGAATGTATACCCAATCACATCACGTTCATAACATCTTTTAAACTCTGATACTCTAATAAGTTCCATGTTGCCTTTCTTAGGATATGGGCCGGCTTGTTTCCGTGTTTCCTTGCACACTGAAATCTGATAAGATTCACATCTCGCACGAATTTCTTGTGCTACGTTTGAATTTCAGATCTTGAGGATAAAAACCATGCAAAAAATGTTTTCCTGGCTTTAAATAATTAAGATTTTGTAATTTATTTTTTGATATTTTTTTGTCACTAAAATTCAAAGTCTAAATATAATATTAGTGTTTGTTACTAGCAATATTTTTAAAATTGGATTAGATCGGTCAATTCAACCAATTCAATCAAAAATCGATGGTCGGTCTAACCTGATTGGCGATAAAAAAATTTAAAAATGTGATCAAATTAGTCAAATTAGATAAAAAATAAATAAATTATTAGACCGATCAAATTGATCAAAAAAATCAGTCAAAGTAGTCAAATCGATGTAAATAGATTTATTTATTTTATTTTTTTAGAAATTTTAAAATTGTTATTTAATTATATGTATGCGATAATTTAAATTTTGAACTTTGTTATATGTAATTTTTAGTTATTTATTAATATTTTTTATCTTATATATAACAATTAATATATTGCACCATTATTTTTTATAATACAATAAAAAAACACGATAATTTTTATCAGAATCGGTAATTGAACTGATAAGATCCAATTTATTAAACCCACCCATAATAAAATATTATGAGAACACTGATTAATAGAAATTCAATCAATTACATGTTTTTAATGATGATAAATGAGTAAATACAATCAGATACCAAATATTTCCCATCAATATGCCCAAAAGCTTCACACCATGTTTGTTTTTTCATATATTCTTCTTGGTGATGGCCATGGCAGGAAATGAACTTGAATCAAGCAAGTTATATCAAGAGTTACGAAGTATATGTTAATGGAATCGGGAATATTCTAACATCTTCGGACAATGGCAAGTGAAGTAGTTGTGTGGACTCATTCAATGAAAAAAAGGAAGGAAAAAGTTGTGTGGGCCCCAACAACTGAACCCCTTAAGTAAACTCATTCAGAAAATGGTCTGGACCACAAGTACTAATATACTAGTTTGTAATTAGTATGTGGGGGCAGCGTTATCTGATCCATAAAGACCTCCACTTTCAAGAAATGTTGGAAAGTTTTGGGCTCTTCAGTAGGCCAATATGTACTGCCATTGCAGTTGGGTTGATAACCATAATTATCATAAGAAAACCCAAAAAAAAAAACAAAAACAAAAACAAAAACAAAAACAAAAATGAAAGAATAAGCCGTTTCTCCTCTCAGTTCATGATAGGGTTTCTCCACCAAGTTAGTGAGACCCCACAAAAGCAACTCCTACCCTTGTCCACTTCAGGTTCCTGTAGTTTAATTTCTGTGGTCCGAGTAGCAAGTTTTCCATTTGGTTTCACCATAATAACTAAATGCTGTTGTTGAATCACACTTGAAATATCGTATTTTAGACCAAAATCCTTGTAATACTGAGGAGAAAAATAAGATACCATTGAATTCATTGTAAATCAAGTTATTTTCAAATATAATTCCATACCTCAAAAGGCACAAATTTGGCTTTGAGGAGAGTATAGACAAAGGAGAAGAGGATAGAAATAAAAAATAAAAAATAAAAAATAAAAAATAAAATGGTCATAATCGACACATTTATAAGTGCCTCTTTAATTTTATAATAAACATTCAAAAAGTGAATAGGTTAGAAAAGAGGGTAGGTAGAATAATTTTTTTAAATCATGTTATTTTAAGCAACACGTGGTAATTTTTCTACTTATATTATTCTTATAAAATGTTTTATGATGGACATTTGTAGCTGTATTTCAATCTTTTAATGACCCACGGAATAGGAAGTGATGAATGCCTATAATCCACATTTGCTGGCTTTGTAACCTGCTAATTAAATGCACAAGAGGCCCCACCACAAAGGTGATGAACTCTGCTACATATGAGCCATAACATGAGTAAAAGCCGTGGAGGGTCATGAAATATGAATAACATGTTTTTCATACGACTCTTTAAAATGAGTAAAATTCATGGAGGGTCATGAAAAAAAAAATGATTGGAGTCTGCCCCGATTTAGTATCCAAACTCAAAAATGTCCACCAGGAATGAATATGAGTTTTTTGGTGTTTTTGACCAAACCTTTTATGCAACATCGAAAATGATATTTTCTTGTAACCTCTTTGGTATATAATTTTATCTATTTCTGTGAGTGAAAAATATTATAAATATATTCTTGTGTTAAATGGAATTTTTTCTTTTCATATAAATTGGCTTAAAACAAATGGAAATTATTGCTCCATCCAATTTTATACTATTATTTTTTTATTAATTTAAGCATAGAAAAAAATAGAGTTGAAATATTTTTTCCTTGTCAAATCACACTCATTAAGTTTACCCTTAACACTAAAAATTAATGTCAAGAGATTACACGTTAGAATGCACTAATAAAATGGCAGTCTAATATGGGCTGGCTAGCAAAGAAAATTTCAGTCAACCACAATTGGTCTAATTGTTAAACCCTACCAGCTCACTATGTTTTAGCTCGCCAATTGCTGTTACAATACCATCAAATAATTAAATCCTTTTGTTTTCAATATAATATATCTTGCTTTCTGTCTTCTGTCGGGTTTCGGTATCTGCCTTCTTTCCTTTTTAATTTTTTATGGGTTTTGTTTTTTGCTGCTCATTTTCCACAAGTCAAAATTGACTCTCTCTCTCTCTCTCAGTCTATTGAGTTCTGATCACCCGACGTCGTAAGATCTCCGCTCCGTGGCGACCGTACCAATTCGAAGTTGCCGTACTCTGTACTCGGTGAAATGTGCTTCAATGCGCACCGGTGAAGTGTTTTCCCTATAATTCGTGCGGTTAAGAGTTTTTTGCTGAGTACCTCTGCCAGTACGATGCAATCAGGTGACATGATTTTATCCTTTTTTTTTTTTTTCGTTTTATCTTGTTTGATTTACGAAAATTAGTTGTAATTCACGTGTTATTTCGTTATGTGAATCAAGCTTTTGCGTAAGATCTCCTATATTTGTTGAATTACCTGAGTTCCGTGCATTCTATCGATTAACAATCTCAAAAAAAATTATCCTTTTGCTGAGGTCTACTGAATTTTAATAGGTAGTGGTCGCGCAAATTCTCTACGGTTTCAGTTTTTATGAGCTTCTGTTTATTATAACATAAATAACAAGCCACGATAGTGAAAGTTGTGAAAAATGAAATATATATATATATATATATATATGTAAAGTTTCAATGAGTTCACAAGATTTTGCGGCTGCCGAATATCCAATGAGTAAGACTTTACGAGGTACTATGTATGGCTGAAGGATGCTTTTTGGCCTCTGTTGGAGATTTAATGGTGTAAGATTCCCTTGCAAAAGACCTCATTACAGCTGGAAATAAGGATGTTTTGCTAGCTTAAGTGTTTTCTTGATTTTCTAGAAATTTATGCACCTTTTAAATCTATGATTTAGCAGAGGAAAAAGGAAAAGAAAGATCATAATTAATGAAAATTGGTTTTCATCACATTTTCCTTTCTAGCAAAAGAAGCATCAATTTGTATAAAAGTTTTCAATGCGGTTGAATATCATGAAAATAATGAAATTAACAAAAATTTAGCTAGGATGTCGGGTAGTTGTATATGTACAACTATTTGCTTGGTGTTTCCCTCTAAAACCAACGGAAAATGTTTTCTCTTAGTAGTTTCCTCAATTGAATCTAAGATCCGAAGGGAGCCTTAATTATTCCATGATGCTATGTCCTCTCAAGGGCAACTGGTTCGGTTATGTTACACATATGCATATTTTTCTGAATTTCAGGATATGACATCAATCATCTGGCGCGGGAAGCTCAGACTCGGTGGCTAAAGCCAGTTGAAGTGTTTTTCATATTACAAAATTATGAGGAGCACCAGCTCACGCACCAAATCCCTCAAAAACCTGCTAGTAATATTCATATATTGTTTTTCTCTTTCATTTGTTGAGGTCTTTGTCTCTCCCATGTTCAAGGCTGTGATAAGTATCAATTTTGGTTCCATCTCACCAATTCATTGCTTAACAGGTGGATCTTTGTATCTGTTCAACAAGCGAGTGCTAAAATTTTTTCGCAAAGATGGTCATAGTTGGCGTAGAAGGAGGGATCAGAGAACTATTGCTGAAGCACATGAAAGGCTTAAGGTTGCTTGTGATATCCTTATTTTGGTGTTCATTAGCTTTTTCCTTTTCTTTTCTGTTTCTTGTGCTTCTCTTTCTTCTTCTTTCTTCTTCTTTTCATCATCATTGGTTGAAAGGCCTTCTCCGATTAAAATGAATTCTATTTTATGATATTTATCAAGAATATCCGAATGTAATTTATGAAAAACCGTTTATGATATTTATCAAGAATATCTGAATAATCAAAAACATTAAATGTTTAGAAATACCATTAATTGTTAGCACCAGCTTTAAGGCAATCTGGTTCAAAAAATAATGTGCATGAATTTAAAAATATTTAATGTGTTTCTATTTTTTGGGATTTAATCTATAGAACAACCATCTAAACTTTAACTAAGGAACAGGTAGGTTGGCTGATGTGTGAAGACTAGCATCTCAAATTTGTCGTTTGACATGCCATCTTGCAGTATGAATTACGCCATCAGAGCTGGTTAACAAGTGGAGTTTACTAGATAGGGTGCTTGTTGTTGTAAAATTGTTTCCTGACAATCTTCTTATTACTAGGTTGGAAATGTGGAAGCCCTAAACTGTTATTACGCCCATGGAGAGGAGAACCCTAACTTTCAAAGGCGCAGCTACTGGATGTTGGATCCGTAAGTTTGCACATATATTTGAAGTCAGTATTTGCCCCATTTAGCTCCTGGTCAGAGCAGTAATTGAGATAAATGTTACAGTGGTAATATTGAAGTATGCATGATGCCTATATCATTAGATTTGTAGTGCTATTAGTAGAAGATAATAACTTATGGATGCGGCTGTACATAAGCTTCCAGTCATGACTTATTTCAAGATAGATTATGGCCTAGAATTGTTTATTAATATTCTTATTCTCTCTCTCTCTCTCTCTATATATATATATATATATATATATATATATATATATCAACTTTTTTAAAAAATAGTTTTTTGTTGTACCAGGGCATACGAGCATATTGTTCTTGTTCACTACAGAGATATTGGCAAGGTAAGTCTTCTTGAGCGTAACCATGGGCAAAGCCGATATATTAATTGCAGTTACGTGAGGTTGTTACCATAATTTTCCATCATTCGAAAGACAATCACTTTGACTGCCAATTTTGCATAGGTTTTTGCTTATTCTTCTGCTTATCAGATATTGAAGGCTCTGGGTAGAGGTAGTATTGACTTCCCTGATGGAACAAAAATTCTTGTCATTCATGTTGAAAAAATTTGCACTGTAATATCTTTTAGGCAAGTGGATTTCTGCCTCAAGAACTTCTGGACCAAGCTAAACTTTCAAAATTTCAATCCGATCAGTATATGCTAATGAAAACCATTCTTTATGTACAGGGTCTGTTTGTGTATTATTCCATGACTTCTTGCGTTTCATCATTTCAGGGGTTCAACTAGTTAAAAATTGGCAAGATTTATCCAATTTAATTGTGAATTACAGGGAAGGCAGAATGCTGGATCGACATCTCAATTTTCAACATTATCTTTGTCTACTGTCAGTCCTAGTTCCAACTCTTTTGCAA
Source organism: Paulownia fortunei (assembly GCA_019321725.1). Lineage (NCBI taxonomy): Eukaryota > Viridiplantae > Streptophyta > Magnoliopsida > Lamiales > Paulowniaceae > Paulownia > Paulownia fortunei. The sequence continues at coordinate 410,870 of CM033111.1, forward strand.
CTGATCAGCCAGACTCTTCTTTTGTCATTGGTGAATCTTATGAATTGTATCATAATGAATCAAGTCCCAGCTCTGTGGAGATTAGCTCTAATCAAGTCATCAAGAATCATGGGATGAATCAGTTGGATATCAAAGAGAGAACAGATGAGGTCAGTAGTTCATCACTGCCAAATTTAAGTCAGGCATTACGAAGAATTGAGCAGCAACTGAGTTTAAATGATGATGAGGTGAAAGAAATGAATACATTCTACATCGAGAATGAGGATTCAAATGATCTAGAAGACGTGCTACTTGGTTATGAATTGTCTGGTCAGACACCAATGGTCCAGACAATCTTCTTTCACAGCAATCTGGTACTTACCATTAATCATTTATTTCCTTTTTTCAAGTCAAGTTGTTCTCTGTGTTAATAGAATTAGGAGTGAAACTAAGAGAGCTGTTACGGATACTAATGGAGCATAACTTTTCAGATGAAGGCGTTCGACAACATCATCAACTCCAAGGGGTCGAAGTTGACATTTGGAAAGAGATGCTATACAGCTCCAAGAATTTGCCAAACGCCGAGTCGCAAGCACAATTTGGAGGACATGATGCTCGTAAGATTCCCTCACAGAATAATTTTTGTTTAGTAATTTTGGAATCTTTGATTTTGCAAGAACTCTGACAACCATCTTAACCTGCCAGCCTCTATGATTCTCCAAGAAGTAGATTCTTTGAGATATCATGCATATTCTCCTATACCACATGCTTATGGGACCACTCCAGACTGCTATTCATCATTATTTGACCAAGATGCATTGGGAATTTCTCTTGAAAACAATATAAGTTTGACCATTGCCCAAAAGCAGAAGTTCACTATCCGTGAGATATCTCCAGAGTGGTGTTATACCTCCGAGGGTGCAAAGGTATATCTCATGAAAAAAAAAAAAAATAGCAGTAGCTATTACATTATTTCAGATGTAGAATCTTCTCTGTTTGGGATTGAAAATCTTGGGTTTTAAATTGGAACAGATTTTTGGGTGAGTTAAAAAAGTGAGTATTAGTGTAACTTGCATCTTACTCGGCAAACAAGCGGCCAATAACTTTTTCTGGTTATACCATGTTCTTGAACAAAGCAGATGTCTGTTTTGGGAAAGATGAAATTATGTTCACACTATCCAATAATAAAAGATGACATCTTCGAGTCTTGGACGAAGGAAATACTTTACAAGCTAAATGTATGTGGCTTATATTCATTGTGTTTAGTAGGCAACATGTGTTTTGGTCTCTGTTTGGCCAGTGCTGCATTTCTCTTGCCTGTCTAGATGTGCTTCTTTTCATGCTTCTTCATCACTTAAAACAGTATATTATTGGGTAAGTTTGATGTCAGTTTATGCTTATGCTATATAGATACAATATCATGATATGTGTCCTTTGCTCGCACTAGACCATGGATAAGTACGTGGTTTTGCTTATTCTAGCTGCAAAAATATATTAAAAATTTTCATCATGAAATTTGTTTCTGGAGTTTCTTCAGTTTTCTGATTATCTTCCAAAGGTAGCGATTCAAGGTTCAACTTCTACTTGCAGATCATTATTATTGGGTCTTTCCTCTCCAATCCGTCGGAGTGTGCATGGGCATGTATGATTGGTGACACTGAAGTTCCTGTTCAGATTATTCAGGAAGGTGTCCTCTGCTGCCATGCTCCACCTCACTTGCAGGGAAAAGTCAATATCTGCATTACTTCTGGGAATCGGGAGTCTTGCAGTGAAGTCAGGGAGCTTGAATATCGTGCTAAGCCTAATGTTTGTACGCACAGTACTCCACCTGAGGCTAATAAGAGTTCAGAAGAACTCTTGTTGCTTGTCAGATTTGTGCAAATGCTACTATCTGATCTGCTGCCAAAAGGAGATGTCTCTGAATCAAGAATTGATTTGTTGGGCAAATCAAGAATGGTTGAAGACTCATGGAGCCAAATCCTTGATGCACTGTTAGTTGGCACTTCAACATCATCAAGCACTCTTGATTGGCTTCTGCAAGAACTTCTGAAGGACAAGTTTGAAGTTTGGCTTTCTTCTAAATTACATAAGAATAACCACAAAGGCTGCTCTTTATCAAAGAAAGAACAAGGTATCATACACATGGTTGCTGGATTGGGATTTGAATGGGCATTGCAACCAATTCTGAATTCTGGAGTAAGCATTAATTTCCGTGACATTAATGGATGGACAGCACTTCATTGGGCCGCACGCTTTGGGAGGTGTGTTTATTTTGTTCCAAAAAATTTCTTTTGATACATGTTTCCAAAGGAATTTTCATATGGTTATACACTATACATTGATGGTCTAGGAAGAGGAAGGGTAGAGAGTTTTTGCTGTGGGCTTTTTATGATTATGTTTGATCCAAAACCCTCCCAATCTCAATGGAAAATGTGAAAGGAAATTTAACCCCAATTTCTGATTGCTTCAAGTCCTTTTTGGTACTCGCACCTAAATCCAGTTAAACTGTTGTATCATAGTTTCACAACCCAACTTTTCAATTTTAAGTGATTCATGACAAAACAAGATTATGTATTTTTTGTTGAATTTTCTACAGATCGTGTACCTGGAAAAAAACATTTCAGAAATTGATGAACATTCAGGTTGAGCTGTTGATATTTTCCTGATCAACCAGCTCATATAACACTATTTTGTGTTCAAATCTTGTTTATGTTTCAAAAGGAGCGGAAAATTGAATCTGCTGGTCCATGTTAGTGTCACCATAAGAAAAGCTTTTACTGATAAATCATGTATTTTTCTGGAAAAAAATAACTTTAAATGCTACATTTGTGACAGGGAAAAGATGGTTGCTGCTCTCATAGCATCTGGTGCATCAGCTGGAGCAGTTACAGATCCCAATTCGCAAGACCCTACTGGTAAAACACCGGCATCAATTGCTGCTACCTGTGGCCACAGGGGACTTGCAGGTTATCTTTCAGAAGTTGCACTAACCAGTCACCTTTCATCCCTCATACTGGAGGAAAGTGAGCTATCTAAAGGATCTGCTGCCTTGGAAGCAGAAAGAACAGTAAATAGTTTATCAAAGGAAAGTTCCTCTGCAAATGAGGATCAGGTTTCTCTTAGGCATACTCTGGCTGCGGTTCGGAATGCTGCTCAGGCCGCTGCACGTATACAATCTGCATTTCGTGCTCATTCATTCCGGAAGAGGCAGCAGATAGAAGCTACAGTTGCGAGTGCTGGTGCTAGTGGAGATGAATACTCTATATTAGCAAATGACATTCAGGGGCTTTCAGCTGCATCAAAGTTGGCATTCCGCAATGCACGTGACTACAACTCGGCTGCTTTATCTATTCAAAAGAAATACAGAGGCTGGAAAGGAAGGAAAGACTTCCTTGCATTGCGCCAGAAAGTTGTGAAGATACAGGTGTGTCACTTCTTGTCAAGTAAAAACATGTTTATGACCATCACACAAAAAGGCTTAGTTATTCAGCTTCAGGCTGAGATAAGAAAATTCAATGATTATAGTGTTACTGATTAACTCGCACCATTTTATGACCTAGTGCCTTCTCTGTCTACTTCTTTTGGATGAGGGCTGTAACAACAAGAATCATCAATGTGTTGATGTATTGGAGAGGATGAGCAGTTTTAGCTGAATAAAATAAGGGTCAGATAATTCTTCTTGTAAAGAATCTAAGGGTAAAAGACTATCAACCTCAATTCAGCATATAAATCTATAGGTAAAGATTTGGAGAAAAGAGGTTCTTATGAAATAATTTAGACCTCTGATACCAGATCTTCTAAAAATAACTTGCTTTGGTGGATGTATGCGCATTTCTTTTTACAATGTGTATTTTGTTTGCCTAAAACTGATAAATCAGAAAAGGCACCTTCAAATTGCTAGTATCTTTCTGCGGACATACATATTGTTTTACCCCATAGAATGTATATTTAGCTTCTGGAAAATACAGGGGCAGATAGCAATGTGGAGCTTGCCTCAGAATAGCCATACTCAAATGCTAATATTGGAACACCCACTTTAGACACTAATCTTGTTCTCGTCAGTGCAGGCTTATGTGAGGGGCTATCAAGTTAGGAAGAATTATAAGGTTTGTTGGGCAGTTGGTATACTGGAGAAGGTTATATTAAGGTGGCGCCGACGAGGTGTTGGTCTACGGGGATTTCGACATGACTCAGAATCTATTGACGAAAGTGAGGATGAAGACATCCTTAAGGTGTTTCGCAAGCAGAAAGTGGATGAAGCTATTGATGAAGCTGTCTCTAGAGTGCTATCTATGGTCGAATCTCCAGAGGCGCGCCAGCAATATCATCGCATTCTTGAAAAATATCGTCAAGCTAAGGTAATTACAGCTTCATAGAAAATCAAATTTCGATGCTTTATAGTTTCTTAATCTGCTTCTATTGATCCTATAATTCTGGCAGGCTGAGCTTGAAAGCGCCGAGTCTGATACAGCATCTTCTTCTCGTCCTGACATTTCTTTATATCATGGGATTTCCCATATGGAAAATGATGAGATTTACTAGTTAACGTAGTTGCAGTTTCTGGTCATTCAAAAGTTCGCTTGCTTCTGTAATTGTCTCTTCCAGTTTGAGGTCTGTGTAGAAAAAAGAAAAGTAATTATGCTCATGATTTGATTTTCATTGTAAATGTTATGCTAAACTATGGTATTTTAATTTGTTAATTGATGGCCAAGCACAAGGTGGCTTAGGGTATAAAGATTTGATTGAATAAAGGAAAACAAACAACATATCTGGGCATTGCCAGTCTTCTACTCGATTAACAGCAAATGTTATGCGAACTTTGATTGTCCATTCTTCTTGCGCTTCTAAAATAGTACAAGCTCGCTATACCATAGGAAATTTTTTATTTGAAACCCGTTTTCGAAAATTAATGCGGATAATTGGGATCCTGTTATGTGCAGTGCATGCATTTAGTTGAGTATCTTTTAAAATAATACAATTCGATTATCATCTAAAATGAGTGATTTTATTTTGTTCTAAAATAAAATAATGCAATTCGACTATCTTCAAAAATTATTGATTTTGTTCAAATGAAATGAAAGTGAAATGGCGATATCAAGGAGGAGACCATTTATGGTAGCTATCAATTCGATCAGCTATTCAATGTTAGCGCCCATGGTCAGCAGTCCAATTTTAAAGGAGAGAATATATATTTAAAAAATCATTTGCAAGACCCAAAAAAGAAAAATCTTGAAAACCAAAAGAGGTAGTAGAATTATGAATAAGACGTGTCAACAGCCGCATCTCTCTTAGGGCCTAGGCATCTCATCATCACGTCTTTAGTTTATAGATAGAAGCAGCTGGGAGAGAGAGAGAGAGAGAGAGAGAGAGAGAGAGAGATGGAATCAGACAAAAATGTTGAGATAATACAGAAAGCCATAAGAAAACTAATGGAGGAGGAAGAAATTAACGCGGAAACATCGTCATCCCATGACAGTTTTGTGGCAGTACATGAGGAGGATAATGAAAAAGCCAGCGGCAGCCGCCGCCACCAACGGCAGCTCCTCTCCAAACTGCTGTCTGAGGTAGCATATTTATTCATATTTAGAGAGTAAATAAAAGTTAGTTAATAGGAACGGGAATTTCTATGGTGACAGTTAAGAGTCATTCATTTTTAACTTACTTTGAAGTAAATTGAAACGGGAATTTCTACAATTTTACATTCTTGCTTATTGCCAGCTAGAGTCATTGGAAGAAGATAACAATGCTACTGAAGAATCCAAACAAGAAGCTAATGCAGCAAATACGTTGTCTTCAGAAATTGATGAAAAGATGCAAACCCCAAAGGAAGTTGTTAGTTGCAGTAATGAAGAGATAATCAAAGAACTGAAGAATGTAAAGAAGCAGAATTTGATCACTCACTGCCTTCTCACAGCTATGATTGTACTCACCCTAGCCTGGCAACTCTCTGAGGTTTCCCTCATTTTGAAAATCAAAGATGGATTGAGCAATCCCCTCAAATCCGTTGGCGGAATAATCAGAGGATTTTTTAAAAGCCGCCCTCAAGTTAATGTTCAAGATGTGATGAAACAGGCATCCGAGATGCAAAAACAGGTTATTGAACCCACCTCTCTTCCCGGGCTCAAAATTCCAGAGCTTCCCCACTTGGAATTGCCAGGTTTTGACACAAGCGACGAGGACTAGACTAGATTTGCTCGTGGGGTTTAGAACAAGGAAAAGAGATTGAAATCCTTGTTCAAGGTTTAGTTGTTTACCAATCCTTTTACAACTGCTAGATAATCATCTGCTGGAAGGTGGAAGGAAAAAGGGATAGCAGTGTTGTGGAACTTGTTATACGTTGCACCCATAATTGTACATTATGTTATGCTAAATGTATCGACGTTCAAATTGCCTTAATTAGGACAAGCCTCACCAATTGCCTAGGAGCTTAAGGAATAGATTAAAGACATGCCAGGAGTTGAGCGGCAACATTGATTCTAGCATATTTCATAAAACATGTACAGCTGCTACAGTAAGATACTCTGTGGCATACATTGCATTCAAATGACCTACTTTAAGCTAATGCAGGTTTGAAAGTTTTCATGGTGTATGCAAACCACCAAAGTCATCAATCTAGAATAAAATGCAAATTAAACTTTTGGTAAGCTAATATAATCATAAAAGTAACTCTCAATCATGTAATAATGCAGCAAAAGTACAAGAAGTAAACAAATTTGTCCAATCCCCAAAAAAGTCCTTGGTATTCATTTCAACAAGAGTCTTAACACACCAATAAACGAACAATATTTGTGTTCAAGACCACTCAGGCAACGGATAACTTCCCCATTATCTGGTGAACAGATGCACGCTCTTATGCATAGTTCAGCCGGAAGATGTCATTCAACACATAAAAGCTGCCCTGAGGTGTTGGCATCAGATGGAACATCTGTAAACAAACAAAAAGATGCATCATTTACAAATACCAAAAAGATGAGTAACAATTTCTTTTTTTTTTTTTTTTTTTTTGGACGGGAACAAGTAACAAGCTCATATATATGTTAAAAAGAGTAAGAACCTAAACATTTATAGTTGCTTTTCACACATTTAATCACAGAAAAGAAGCAATAGTTATAAATTTCAATTCAAAATTTGACAAGTGTTTCCCCTATAATGTCTACCATAATTTTTTGCCATACTTTTGCAATGGCATTAATCAAATTCTTCATTCATAATCTGGTGTTACAAAAATTGGTGGATGTAAGCTCAAACTGCTTTCATAAACATTAGTGCGTCTCCATTCATTACACTCCACATTCCCTCAATCCATCAAACAAAGGGGAAAGAAAAAGGGAAAAACTATAACTGTTTCTTTGGCTTTAGAATTAAGTCCAAGGATTTCAAATATATCTGAATGCATGAACTAATTCACTAACCATATCTTTAAACCATTTTCAATTCATTATGATGGTCACAATCATCATATAAATTCAGCCATTTTTATGTGCTACTGATTGCCAACTTAATTTGGCTTTGTTAAATAAGATGGGTTTAAATCCTTCACACTAATCTTTAACCAGACAACTGATACAATTTAAACCAATCCATTTGAAATCTATCCTATGCCCTCAAATCTAATAATCCACATGCAAAATTAAACTGCAAGACCAGTCTTCACATATCCATCCATCCATCCAAATGCTAAGAGAAAACTGTACTCACATATATAATTTACTGAGAAATTCCCAATTACAAACTGCAATAACCTAGAATACCAATAAGCATGATAATCACGGGAGAAATTAACAATTTTCCTAAAATTATGTTTTAACTCAACATCCTCAAAAAGAAGTTTCCACTACTACCATTTAGATGCAACAACAAAGAAGCCTCAATCAAACATTAGCTGCAATAAGCATTTACTCATAAATCAAAAAGAGAAATATATTTGACCTTATCACGACAAAATACGTTAACTTCTGAAATGAACTTCAAGTAGAACCATCAGCCACCAAAAATGAACATTGCTTCTGGTCATTTAACTATTTCAATCTTCTCCAGCCACGTTTCAGACAGTAATTTGATTTTCTAAATTTTATTCTCACATAAAGATTTGCAACAAAACTAGCTTTTTTAACTCAAATCAAACTTTGAATATAAAACATTGATTAATCCCGGACTTCATAGTTCATACTCCGGCATTAATCGATAAATCCCTGTATACACATCCACAGCAAATCCACAAAAAAAAAAAAAAAAAAAATCGACAAGAATACACAAAAACACAAAGTCACACTTCAAAAATGAATTAACAATAACAACTTGCCTGGCTAAACTTGAGCGCATGCTGCTCGCCGGCCAGCTGAAGATTGCCAGAAACAAAAACAAGCATTCCACCAACAGGGCCGAGGGCTGGCAATCGACGGTGGTGATGTGATGCTGGCACTGCTGAAACGGCAAACTGGTAAGCTTTGCAGTAATACTTTGGGCGCCCTGGAATTTCTGGCCCTCAAAAGTCAGCATTGATGAGTCCTGGTACAGGTTCGCAAGCCCGGCTCGGTTTGTATCGAATGTCGAATAATAATGCTCCACGAACGCCTTAGCCACAGCGTCTGGATCCATCGCCGCCATCAGATGTTCTAACTCTTTTACCCTTCCGGCGGACGCGGCGTTCGTTCGTTGCCTATGCTGCTGCTGGGAAGGACTAAGGAGGGGTTTTTTAAGATACGGTTGGGGGTAAATTTGTCAGAGCACATTGTGGCGTCTTTTGAACGCTTAATCTTGTTTTTTGAAGTTGTTCCCTCTTCCTTTGGCTTTTGAGTGTGTATTTCTTTCTTTTTATTTTCAAAACATTTTTTTTTTCTTTCTGAAATAGGTTTTAAATTTTGAAGATCTAAAAAGTGATATGGGTTTTACATATTTATAGTAAATAATATTATGATTTCACATTAAACAAGGAAAATATTTTTGAAAAAAAATATCGGGTGTGCTTCAAGAAGAGTTCAGATTAAAAACACTAAAAAAGAAAAGCAAAGGTAACACGTCGACAGCAGGGTTCGAACCTGCGCGGGCGAAGCCCAACAGATTTCAAGTCTGTCTCCTTAACCACTCGGACATATCGACCATCTGAACATTCGGGTATTATTTTCAAATAGAAGCACCTTTGTCCATTCTGCTTGTCTCGTTGTTGTATATGAAAAATACACAAATCCTTAAAATTTGCAGTGTCATACCAAAAGAAAAAAGTACAACCATTATAGATCTCTTTTCAGTCCATTAGGGAAATCGCTTTTTATTTATCATATATTTTAGTACTTCACTAATTACACCAGACCCTAAAGTACTAGGAAATGCATTCAGAAGTTGGTAACAGAATCGAACCCAGTTAGTCTCTTGTTCAAGATCGCACCTTTTTCGTTCACTATATTCAATACACAGGTTCACCACACAAACAAACATTTGGCAGATCATAAAATCCCTGCTCCAATGAGTAAATTGGCTACAAATAATACTACCCCCATCAGCTCTTCTCTTTTATTCAATCTCCAAATTTACATATACTATAATACATTTTCTACATGCTACATTGTTTCACATTTGTGTAGAACTAATCTAATTGCTATCATACAAATGAAACTCCAAGCCTGTAGGACTTCACTGGTAAGCAATGGTCTCTCACTGCAATTAATATAACTTTGGTTCATTCCAAACGAGGATGGAAACTAATCTATACCCAATTCAGCCCATCAAATCCCAGTGCAGACTCTTGGAAGAAAAGAGATTGATGCTACATGAAAGACAAATGAGATCCCTTGTCCAGTCCACAAAAGAAATCTCCACAAAGAATCTTGACCTTTATATATACATTCTCCTTTAACTGAAGAAAAACGTTTTCCTGCATAAATGAAGGCAATGCAGAGACATTGATCATGCGCTCGTACTTTACGTTAATAACTAAGGAAAGAGTTCTAACAGAAATCAAAAGATCATCAGGTTAATGGCATACTCACAATTGGGAAATATGCACAACCAATTTATAGACTGTGTGATGCCTCTCAAAAAACAGGCATTTTGCTTGCATCATCAGCATCAACTAGAAAGTTCTTCTAGTGATTCTCATCTAACAAAGTTTGAAAAAATCGTGCAACTTCCCGATAAAGTTGCTCGGCCTCGAATGGTTTCGAGACATAACCATCCATTCCACACTTCAAGCATTCTTCATTTGTTGCCTGGATGACGTCAGCAGTCATGGCCAAAATGGGCACATGCCAGTTTGAGACATTTCCATAAGCTTCCGCAGAGAGTTCTCCACCCTGGATACCATTCTTGATGCTAGATTCAATGTCCCTAATTCTCTTTGTAGCTTCAAACCTGTAGGATTTTCAGTTGTTATGGATAACAAAGACACTGAATAGTAACTACAAATGCAATAATATAACAACAGAAGCGTATCCTGAAAAGCTATAGATAATAACATATGATGCATAGTAGGCAAACAAAAAATAGCATCTAATCAATACGCGAAAACCTATTTAATAATGCAGCCGAGAAGCTGCTTCAACGTGCAACTTCTATTCTAGATTCAACCTCAAATTATGAAATTCCTAGGATCTAAAAGCTGGATCCTGAAATTTGAAAGTAAATCAATTTGGCTAAAAATCAACGAGGCAGTAATGCTTACCCATCCATTTCTGGCATCTGAATATCCATGAAACAGGCATCAAAAAGATGGGGTGGAGTTAGCAAAGAGATAGCGTCTTTCCCCCTTTCTGCATGGACAACATCAGCACCATACTTTTTCAGAGCACCAGCAGCCACCCTGAGGTTCACCGGATTGTCATCTACGACTAAAATTTTTCTACCATGAAGGAGATTGCTGAGGGACAATGTATGAAGCTCTCCATTGCGATAGTTTCCTCGGCTCCTAACACCCATGGCACGCTGTAGGGATGCAGCAAGCATACTTGCTCTCAGTGGTTTCATGACAACAAATGGAGTGGGAACACCAGAAGCTGAAGAAAAAGATCGGGTAGAACTCGTAGAATTGGATAGAAGCAACGTTTTAGGAGTGACCCCACAATCTTTACTTAAATTGTTCAATAATAGAACTGAAATGCCTAAATTCTTATCCCAGATTTCTTCTTCGATGAAAAAGATGTTTATAGGTGTGTTTCTGGGGCTTAAGCTAGAGAAGCCTAGACTGAGATCAGGAACTACTTCAACGTGGATTCCAAGTCGCTGGATGTGATATTTGGAGACCCTAGAACGGACAGGCTTGGGGTCCACAAGCAGTGCTCTCATACCCTGGAATTCTGAAGAAATAGATTTGGATTGATTGTTGACTTGCTGACTGATCTGGTCGTTGAAATTGGAGCAGCCATTAGTGAAAACAGCTGTGAAAGTAAAGGTGGATCCAATCTGCGGCGAGCTTGCCAACCCAATTTCACCTTTCATGAGGTGGACCAAGCACTTGCTAATGCTTAAACCAATACCTGTGCCACCATGTGTTCGGGTGATGGAGGGGCCAACTTGCATGAACGGGTTGAATACACGGGATTGAGCTTCTAGTGGGATCCCTTGACCTGTGTCCTCAACTGAAACAATTATATTGATTTGGTCAGCTGAGGACGACAGTGAAGAAGAGGTGGATGCCTCTTGATTGAAAGTTCTAAATCCTGCCCAGCTTCGCCTTCTCTCAACTACAGGCAACCCACTCAAGGAGCTAGTCAGATCTCTCTCCACTTCCATATCCACCACTTCTTCAACAAGATGAACAGTCACAAATATGTGTCCTTTATCAGTGAACTGCAAATAAATATATAGTCAGTAAACATCAAAATGCGACACAACCACAGGAAACATAAATTTGTTCTTTTAAATTATACCGTGTCACAAAGAAAAAGCTTTAATCTTATGCATGACCTTACCACATTATACTAAGAGAGAGAATTCTCCTACCATGAGATCACATACGAATATTGAATAACACTATAATCTAGGCATCTTTATATGAATTTGTTTGTTTTTCTGCTAGCAGATTCGCATGACATTTCAGTGCATAACTGCTTCTAAACGAGATATATGCCCATCCAAATAAGCCACACTATGTCTGCTGAATGACTTCCAACAAATTAACTAGACAAGGCACAATACTTTCCAAATTTACCTAAAGAATAGAACCAAATTTAGATTAAACTCACTTTGATTGAGTTGCCCACCAGGTTTGTAACAATCTGCCGAAATCTTCCGGGATCACCAACCAGTGTTGCAGGGACTTTACTAGAGACGTAAACTGCCAACTGCTCTTGCAATCATTAAAGATAAACGGGACTCAAGTCAGAGCACTGACAAAACATCAAGGAACAAAGAAACCGGAAGTCAAAACGTATGATTTACCTCGACTTTTTTATCTTGTGATTTTCCAGAAAATAGTGACAAAACATCATCAAGAATTGCCCTCAAATCAAAGCTAACTGCTTCAAGCTCAAGTTTACCAGATTCAATCTTCGCTAGGTCCAAAACCTCATTTATGAGCGAAACTAAAGCTTTACCACTCTCCCTTGCAGTTCTGACATAATCTTGTTGAGTTTCATCTAGATGTGTATCCATAAGCATTTGCAGCATTCCTGGTAAAACAAACGACAGAGAGACTATCAGATCATTGGGATGTGAACTAGGCATTAGATTGTAAAAAATTGAGCAAAGATCCAATTTATTGACTGACCAAGAACACCATTCATTGGGGTTCTGATTTCATGGGAAACGGTAGTAAGAAACTGCATCAAAAAGAAATTCAATTAGATGCATTTGGCTACATTTGTACTTAAGATTTAATAGGGCTGTAAGCTAACAAAGTAAAAAATCAAACACCTGCGACTTTGCAACATCAGCAGCCTCGGCACGTTTCTTAAGCTCCATCATCTTATGATAATCATCCTCAACTTTGGCTATTCGATTCACCGTAGCATGGAATATTTGCCCCACAAGCAATGAAATTATAAGGATGCCAACTGATGTAGTTATTGCAACCCATGGCCATGGTTGCTTTTGCTTGAATCTGCATCAATAGGATATCCCTTTTAACAGATTTACAACAAGGGACCACTACCCTGGAGCTGGTATAGGCTTATCTTTTGCTACCAATGAGAAACAAAGTATGAACATCGGAACACAAGTGAACATATAACAGATGTACTTACTTATCCAGTTATCTAGATTGCTTATAGTTTCATATTAAGGCTTCACCTCATAAGTACTCAAGAACATAGAAGGGCATGATAGACAGCTCCAGAGCAAAAATTTCGAAGAAGGAAGAGTTCAAGTCACCTGCAATGCATCTCATGCTTTCTGAATGGATCTCCAAAGTTAAGAGCACTGACGTGATGCAGCCCATCAGATGAGGTGTTTGAACCATACATGCTGATAGGATGGGAGAAATTGGTAGTATCATACACATTCACAAGGATAGTTTGTTTGCTAGCAAGCTGTTGAAGCAGTTTCTCTACAAGTGATTCAATATCGAAGATACCACCAAGATACCTATTCGAAGAAGTGGAAATATCGAAAAAGTTTTTTATTCAACCTCATCCCGTTTACTCTAAATGGGAAGAAAATTCAAACGTACAGCTACTTGAGACTACACAATTTGAAGTCAGATGGCATACCCAGCAGTCGCTTGGATCCTTTCAGCAGGGATTGCATCAGGGGAGAGATCTCTTTTGTAGACAGCAAAAGTCAGTATCACTCCTAGGCGGTTTGTTTTGAGTAACCTGAATGGAGCAGTGAGGACACCTTTTCCCGATTCTCTTGCACGCAATACATTCTCCCGATCTTCCTGTTAGCACAAGGACTTGAGTCATAAAGTATTTCTTCCTTCATATGGGGCTATCTTCAACTTCTAAAATTAAAATATACATGTGACATGTAATCACAACGACAGCTTTACAAAAGTATTTGCCCAAAACCAATCACTTAAAATTAACCTACTTTCTACTTCCACAGTACATGATAGGCTTATGCAGAGAAAACTTCCTTACACTCATAAAGCGTATGCAGTAGAGAAATTATCAATTATTGAACGAAATGGAGCTCATTACATAAAAACTTTACCTTTCCTGACAGCACATCAACAGAAATCACATGAGCAACAGTATCTTGGGCAAAGATGACAGGGGCATATTCCTCCTGCACAGGGGATGGCTCTAGGTCTGCTGGATCATATTCGTCTTCATGAACTGGGGTTTGTTCAACATTATCCATTCTCTTAATAGTCCATCCTTGTTGAATCTCAAATTGCTCTCTTTCAGTATGGAGCACCCGCACTGCATATGCTACTCCACTTGTAAGAGGTCTCTCAAATGATGTTCTTTCTGTATACCTCGCAAAAGTTCGCTGCAAGTTTTCAAAGTCAAACAATTAACACAAGGCACTTGAGATTAAAAGATTAAGAACAGAATCTGGTTCTAAATGCTAAATCCGTAAGTCAAATAGCAAGGAACTTCATTGAATTTGAGAAGGTGTGTGCATATTCTTGAAAACAATACAAACCCTTTCCTCTCTGACCAAAAATAAAAATGGCCAAAATGTAATACAAGTAACTAATAGGACAATGGATGCTAACAGCATAATTATCAGAGAGATGATAGCTTCAGTCTACAAGAAATAAGTATCCTGATGAACAAGTGTCGCAAAGAAATGCTCCATCAATCAACCAACCAACCAACAAATTCATCCATAACAGCCGCTTGGTCAAACATTTGTCTCTAACTCCTTTAGAAATATAATTATAGGTAGATACTGAGTAGTTTTACCTGATCAATTGCAGATGGGTTCTTGCCATGGTGAAAGATTGAAATCATTACAGACATTGCCTGGATATGGTTCATGCTAACATTAAACTGATCTTGCAACATCCTGGCCCTCTCGTCACACATACTAGCAAGTGTCTCTTTCCTCTTCTCCACAGCTTGTGAGCTCATGTACCATAAAACCGACAAAGATGCTATAATTCCAAATATTATCCATGCTATCAAAAGCTTCCTCGACCAGTTCTTCCTCACTTTCCTGGACCCAATATACTGAGAATAATGATGGTGGATCTTACAACCACACTCTGAAATCTGATCCCACAATTTCATCCAGATTTGCCCTCCATCACCAAGCAAACCAGTCTTGGTGGTCATGATTCCTCCATTACTTAGCCAATTCAAAGAGATCAGAGATAGAAACCAGCAACATAGCAACAAAAGAAGATGGCCCACCTTCAAGCCAAATCCAATTACATGAAGTAAATTCATCTAACCAAGAGAATAACAAGGAACACTTCTCAAACAGTACCAGATTCAGCTATGCTCCTCAACTTTTGCTATTTTATTTAATGTAACACCCACCCCGCCGTCAAGTCTACAGGAAATGCCTAGCTAGACTTCCACCATCACCAAGCCCATCTATGATTCTCTGAGAAAGTGAATGAACCAACCACCCCAAAAATCAGTCAGAAGACTACAGACAATGATGCTACCTTATCCACCTAAATTGCTTCAAACGTTACGCTCAAAGACCAAGAATTGAGGAAGATAAGAAATTCTCAAACGCCCCACCGGAGGAAGAATCAAGGAATCCCCAAGATACCAACTTTTTTCAAATACAAAACAGAATTTTGATTTCTATCCTGTTAGCTACCAACCAAAAACTTGGCCGGAGAAATGCTCCAAAACTAACCAAGCAAAGATTCTCTTAACAATAGCAATCAAATCTTAAACACCTCTAGAAGCATATCTAAAGCAAAAACAACAAAAGCCCCCCAAAAAAAGAATCTTTAGCAAAAATTCTTGTTTTTAAGATGGTCACCTTAAATTCTTGAAAATCAAACCAATCAGACAAGTGGGATTATGGGTATTTTAGTTTGACTCCCAAATGAGCCAACTATTGGGGTTCTAGACAACAACTGAGGTAATAATATGTTTGAAAGATTAATGATTGCTGCAGTAAATAATGTTCCCACTATCAGAAAAAAAGAGAGAAAAAGCATCTACGGGTAAAAAAAAAAAATGCTTTGATTAATATGGATACCATGCAAGAAGAATCTGTGAAAGCAAGATGAGGGGAATATGGTGGTAGAAATGTCTGCTAGCAAAGAACCATTATCTCTATCCCATATCCCATTTCATCCATCCATCCATCTCCATCCGACCCAGAAAAGAAAAAAAAAAAACCGAGAAAAGATAAAAAAAATTAGACATTATTTTAACATTAATTATTGCAGGAATAAACAAGTACAAAGGATGGGAAACAATAATTTATTAAAGAGGGCAGAAAAGGTATACTTCCACTCACCAAGAGAAAAATCACTGCTTTTTGCCAACTTTCCTTGGTGTTCACATCCACTGGACAAGTCCTACACGCCAAGAAGTTAACTCTATTGTTCTTTTTTGTATGCATCTGCGGTTGAAAGTCATAACTACCCTTGCAATCATATAAAGAATATTATAAGTGAATTTTTTCCTTTTTTTCCTTTTGACATTTGCAAGCCCTTTACTTCTGATGAATTTTCATTGGATTAAAAAAACGGGGTTGACAGGCAAGTTGGAAGAGGAATATAAGAAACAAGAAAGCAAGAAATGCAAAAAATAGATGGAACTGAGGCCCCATGATGTACCCTCAAGGTGTTATTATGTTTTGCTTTTGCCCCTTTACATGGAATCTGAAGTGCTGTTTAGCTAGAGGCTTGCAGCACTAAGTTTCTAGATAGAATAAAGTTCACACAATTAATATTTGATTATTTTATAAAACATATTAATGAGCATGACATGTAGAATTTGTATATTAAAACAGGGAGCTTGCACATATATAGTCGACAAAAGTGGTATAATTGACAACATTTCAATAAATGCTATTCCATAGATTTTATTTTTTTCTTATCTTAATAAAGACATAAGATGCCATGCTCGAATGGATGAGAGATATTAATGTGCATAACAATTTTAAGGAAATATTATAATATCTATTTGTTATTTAATTTTTTTCTAAAAAATTAAGAAGAACAATACATCAATTAGAAAAAATGAACATTTTATATTACAGGAAGATTATGGTCATAATTCTTTTACTTCACCATAGGCTATCACTATTAACTAAAAGTTATATGCCTATGTTATATAGTCCTATTTCTAAATAAGTACTCAATCCTTATAAAAAAACAAATGAGTGCTCCGTATTTCAAACTCAAGAGACACATTTTTTTTGAAAAAAATAAAATCACTCATTTTCTTTGGAAGAGACTGATTAATTCACCTTTACCATTGAAATGCCAACTTCCCTCCCTCGAATAAAAACTTGGAACCTTTAGCCAGTGATAAATTGGCTTTTATGGTGCAGAGCAAGGTTGTACTCGTCTTCCTCATCAGCCCATTTATTAAATTAATCAAAAGATGAAAGAAAAGAACAAATTCACAAAAAAGGACACAACTGAGGTTTACCCCCATGCAACAAAGTTGACGTTTTGAGGGACAATATTGGCATAATAAATGAATTTTACAAATGACAAAACAAAAAAATTAGTGGCAATGTCGTGATTATGGTACAAAGTAGAGGCATATAGATAAGGTGGCTTTTGGCCAATGCCTTGTCATGAAGTGATTAGGCCATCACTACACCCACTTCTTTTTCCTTTTTCTTTTTTTTTTTTTTCTTTTTTCTTCTTTTGTGTGTTCTGGGCTTTGAAAGCGACGGCCCACGTCAGCCCACCAGTTCTTTGGCTGGACCAATGACGTTGACCGCCCTACATAATAGCCCATAATGGGCTTTTATTTTTTTGGTGCTACGTGTTGAAATTCCTGGAGAGAGAAAATTTGGGAAGCATCTCACTGCCACGTGGCCTAATGGGGTCGTTCTGCTAGCTCTGAAAGTGTTTCTAATGCTCATCCTTATCTACAATTTCTTCAAGCCATTTGTTTGGGCCCTGGCGGGGTTGGGGCCAAATAAAAAATATAAAATTCAGGGATAGATGACATTAATGGAAGAATTCATTAATTCAAAAATTTATATGTATTAGGTGATAGGATAGTATAGATAATTTGGGGATGAAAATTTAATTTCTTTCATTAAGTTATTTGCATCAGCTGTTGCTTCTAAAAATTGATGCTATCAAAGTTAGAACAAGTAATTCCCATAAAAAAATAAAAGAAAAAAGTTGGAACAAGTAACCACTCCTTTGTTTTTCACTGAATTAATTTGACTTTATTACATACATATTTACCCCGCTTCAACAAAAGTTTGCATTAAGTGGTAATTCTTGCTGCATCATCTATAATTCTCCAAATTGCATTTTCTACATGAGTTCATGAAAAAAGATAAAAAAAAAAATATATAGTATAAAGAGAAAATGAGGTTTATGTATTTTTACTTTCAATAACATAATCATAAATATAATTTATATTTTTTATACATTGTCCCCAAACTTTAACTCAAAACTTAAAAAGGAAATTCTAAATTTAACAAGGGCCCATATATTTAAGCGGCAAGGTGGCCTACTTGATTGGCAAACTTTACACTAGATTTAAAACTTAGAAAGAATGATCAATGCAGCATTTATACTAATAAACTCTCTACCTATAATTATTATGAAATTGTGTAGGTATTCATTAATTGGCAGCAGTAGGTGGAACACATTATTTTCTTCTGTCGTGATAAAAAAGCTACTGGGACATAACATAAAACGCATTTACAATAAAGAGGCGTTTCTGGAAAAAAAAAAAAAAAGAGAAAAAGAAAACCTTTTTTTTCATGCGTATTCCACAAAAGCTAACACCTTCCTCATTTATGGATTTTTTTCTCTAAAGTCAGCAAGAACTAAGTCCATCCATATTGCTCTCTGTCTTTTTAATATGTAGAAAAAGAAAAAAAGAAAAATCAAAGTTGAATCTTAAGAACGAATTATTATTAACTCTTCAAAAAAAAATTATTCCAAGTTATGTTAAGTTATTCATAAGTTCAAATTAGATTGATTTTGTATCCACAAAATAGATCAAATCAAATTTCAAGTGAGTATGATCTACCCACCGAAAGGCATCATTTTTCTGAAGAGACATTTTGAAAAATGAAAAACAAACAAAGCCTTAACCATCCGCTAATGTCTTTTCAATTACATCCTCCACATGTAATTAGTTCATATCCCTCCAAACAAATTACAAGAAACATTCATATGTCATCTTACAAGAACACTTAGCAAAAATATTATAAAAATTAATCAAAGATTAAGACATTCTACCTGACACTTTGAAAGCTGACTAGCAGCTGACATCAACATGAATACTATATTATAAATATCCTAAACCCTCAAAGTACAACTCTTAATTATATATATAAATTTAATAATGCTCCATCGCCGGCAATATTTTACAGTCACAGCCCACATTTTCCGGGCGTAAGATGAATGCAGACGTGGAAAAATCTCTTGGAAAGGAAGAAAAATGTAGGCGTTAGATCATTAAAAAAATCATTAAGTTAATCACTTTGGTTAATTAAATAAGTGCATAAAGTTTTAATTAGTTGATGTTATGGAACAATTCAATGGTGGGGTTTAAGTAAACTTGTATGATAGCGAATCATCCACGTGATTGAAGGTGGGAACTTGCCAAACCCCATTCTTTTTTTTTTTTTTCTTTTTTTTTTTTAAATTAATTGAATATGACCACAAATCACTAGGCAAATACTCCTCCATAAAGAATGCAGGCTGCCTATGTATGACAACGTATAAAGAAAGGAAATATGGTGTCTGAACAGTATGTATGCTCTACTTGGTGTTTTGGGTGTTCAGATGCTTATTCTTTAATTACCAGCTTGACTTTTTTGTGCCTAATAGCCGCCAAAGGAATATTCTTTATATGTGTTGAATGAATTTTGAATAGTGTTTTTGTTTTTTTTTTTGTTTTTATGTCGTTTAAGATCAAAAGAAAAATGAAATTTAATAATTCTTATATTTTCTGTCTTCTCTCCTCTACCCATTTGTATACACATATCCCTACACGCACACATTTGTTATGAGGAGGGTGGGAGGTAGGGGCGTAGGGCGGTCGGGTTTGGAGTGGTTGGGATGGCGGGGAGTTGGGTAAGTTTTATTTTTGGATTTTGGGGGTGAGAAAGAGGAAGAAGAAGAAAAATAAAAAAATAATAAACTAATAAATAAATATGTTTATATATGAATATTTTGGTTTTAATTTTTTATTTATTTAACTGTTATATATTTATCATAACCAATGGACCTTTATAGTCATGAATTAATAATTAAGTTTTTAATTTTTAAAAAAATCACTTCTCGATCAAAAAATAGCTCAATTGTATGATAAAAATAATTAATTTAATTATGTTTTTAGTACACTATTAAATTTCAATCAATTTTTAAAAATTAATTTTTGATAGTTGAATAATTATTTAATTAATTAAATATTTTTTTTGTTTGATTATTTAAGTAGTCAAAAATAAATAGCTATTAATTAATTAATAGTTTGAGTGGTTACAATTAATCAATCATTCTACAAGTTAAAAATTAATTACTCATCATATTAATTTTATTTTTATTGAAAAATAATAGCTAAAACAAAGTTAGAGTTAATAAAGTAAAGAAAAATAAATTAAATAAAATCATATTACATTTACACTCTTAAAACTCGTTAAGTTGGATGTTTTCGATGTGCCATAATTATTCAATACTTCATAAGTGATATATAAATCAATCACATTTTACGACTGCAATATAGATCAATCATGAGATCTATATGACAATTTGCAAATAAGATGGTAGATAAAGTACTCTAAAATTGATCCTCATGAAAACGAGCCTTTCTAAATAAACTCCCTTTTATTAACAAAATTATCAAAATAGTGCAGCATGAAATCCACCAAACAAATGAAAAAGTACTTGGAGAGTGATCAATCATGCGAGTGAATTTTAAAAATGTTATAATATATAAAGAATTTTCTATCAAATGGTGAAATAATGTTATGTTAATAATTGGAGCAACCAATTATTAAAAGGAAACCTTTTTCTTTTATTGGGAAATAAGTTTGGAGTGGATTGGGAGCAATTTCTTAATGCTGTACATCTACAACGACAGATCCAGTAGTCCCTCGACATACCTTTGTGAACTGTTTGGAACAGTTTAGAACCGTACCAAAGCAAGATAGTGATAGTCGGCTGGCAAGGATATGATTTACCCATCTAATTTTTGTATGATGATCACTCAAAAAGAAAAAGCAACATTACCCTTTTCTTAAAGACATAAATACTAATCCTAAAAACTCCTTTGATGAGGCTGAAAAATAGAAAAATTAATGGTTTCTTTTAATAATGAACAAAAAAAGAGTGTTCTTTATTATTATTATTATAATACACTATTATTTTGCTTATAAAAACATGATCCAAATGGTGGCTGCTAGTTGTTCTTAAAAATTTAAGCTATTAGCATTTGATAAATCTTTTAAATCGTATCACTCAATCTGACAAAAATACCTCGCACTTCCATTTCTAATTAACTACTGATTGCATAGTGATTATCATTAACATCCGTATTAGTATTCTTATTACTGTCATCATTGTTATTTTAACTTCTTTTTTTTTTTTTTTTTTTTTGGGGGGGGGGGGGAGGGGGGGGTGTGTGGCGTGGGGGGTTTTGGGTTTCCGAGATTGCAGTCCACAGTTGACTTAATTAGAAAGCATACACTTTTGGTTTGTGTGAAGGAATAACTGCAGAACACCAGAGACTAGAATTGATGCCTTCTCAGTGTTGTCAGTCCAGCTCCAACACGTTAGGCATGAAGTCTTATGTTGGACTTAGGCCCAATGTTCTGAATGCAAATGGGCCATAGTTTACGGGCCAGGATTTGCTAATATTTGTTTCTTCTTCTTTCTTTCGAGAAAAAAAAAAAAGAAAAAAGAAATTGAAACAGCCAAAAATCAAAAGGCGGGGACGACAACTCGTCAGAAAAAAGCCCAAACTCTAATTTTGTGATGAAAGGTGGACATCAACAATGGATTATTTCAATTTCTATAACCAGAATCTAATTCAAATATTTCACAAAAAAAGCATCATAATCAAGTACTATTTTTATAAAGCCAAATCCTTTTCATATTTATTATTCCCTATGCCCCAATTTTTTTTATCTTTTATCTCAACATCCCAAACTGATGTTATGGGATTCCTAACAATCAACCATTATTTTTACAAAAGTATAAAGATACTTAAAGTTTTTTTTTGTTTTTTAACTTTTATTTAAAAGTTAATTATTAATTAAAATAAATTTATAATATTAGAATGAAAGAAATATGACTTTAGGCAGTTAAAGCAATATGCCATTTTCATTTTAGTATTTTCAATAATTATAAACATAGTTAGTTCATCTTAAAATTAGGGTAAATGATACTTTACCCCTCTAAATTTTATCATTTTAACACTTTACATTTTAAAAGTAATTTAAAAATACATTACTCCTTACATTCAGTATAATATTTTGTCTATCAATATTAATTTTAGATCAAATTTTCATCGCACCCCCCCCTTCTTTTCCGCTCAAAAATCAAATAAAAAATCTTATAATTTTTTTTGTCAATAATAAAGATACATGATACTTTTATTGGCAACAATGTTAATTAAATTGTGATAATCAAACTATTAGTGCAACAAGTTTGAGTTGCACCGGGTCAAATTGTGAGGAATAAACTTAATATTTAAAGCCTTTTTCCTGCGGGCTAATTGTCGTAATACACAAAGAGATTTAACTCAATATTGCAAGATAATTTGGGCACCCTAGTAACTTTTTTTTAACGAGAAATATCACTTAAAGTGTATTGGAATTACTGAAAATACAGTAATTTTAGAAGAAATGAACATTAAACACAAGAATCTAATAAATACATAATTTATTTATTAATTTATCCTTTGTGGAGTCAAGACAACCATTGCAAAAGAAGATAATAACACTCCGTACGTCAAATTAGGAAAAAACAATCTTAAAATAAACTTACAGTGAAACGACTAACGAGTAACCAGCCTACGCACACCGATATCATCCAATAATCTCATGCCACGTAGAACGTTTACGCGTTTGACCCAATCACAAGCTAGACAGTGACGCGGTCCATAATGGGACTCTCCCAATTACTTCTATATAAATAACTGTAAAAAGCTGAAATCTTAAAACTATAATAACTGGAGAAAAAAATCCGGACAGGAAAGAGAGATCGGTGTCCGATTGCCTCGCCGGAGCTAAATCGCCTTCAATTTCTCCGGAATCTTTTGTTCGAAGTTTTACCGATAGCCGATCTCACCGTATCAATGGTAAAATTCGTTCTTTTTCTCTATATTTATTTTTATTTTTCTTATGATTTGTAGATGCTACTTTTCATGATTATTTTCCATGTAATCCTTTAAAAAAATATATGGTTGCATAATTTTTTTATTTTTTTGTCTTATGATTTATCTAATCTGGAGGTTGATTAACCTCAATGTAGATCATACAGTGCCAATATTAATGCTAGGGAATTTAAGCAATAGCAAAAGGCGCTCTGACATAATTCTTTTTCTGAAATAGTAAATCATTATAGAAATTCGGAAAATTTATTGTGTGATAAATTGCATAATAATGTCGTTTATCCTCTCATAGATCTTGTCAGGATGTTGATCGCTATGGCTCTTTTGGTAGAAAGAGGATTTTTACTTCTTCTTTTTTCCTTTGAATTGTTAGAATAATATATTCTGTAGGAATTTTTCGGAAACTGACATGGTGTTGTAATGAAGGAAATATGGATTTTTTACACTCTCTGTTGATCTGATTATGCAATTTAAAGTGGAAAAAACAATTAGAAAGGATAGCCTGTTTATTTGTCTTGAAATGGAAGGATTGTATGTTTTATTATCAATTTAGTTATAGAAAATAATTGGCATTCAAGTATTTGTGATTGTTAAAATTGATATTTGAAGCTGAATCACAGCATGAGATTTGTGTTATTAGTCATTTACCTTCAGTCATTTGGATAAAGGCCTTCCACTAAATGCAGCATTTTGCCTTTTTGATTTTGTTACTAGGCAAAGAAAACACCAAGGTATTTTCCTTTCCTTTTACCCTGAAGGAAAAGAGTTGGCACAAATTTCTTGTCTTTCCTTTGGGAGAAGTGGGAAGTTGGTTAGGAGTGGAGTGGAGGTGTAGTTACTAAGCGGCTGTATCATTAGAAGCAATTAAAGATTGTCACTACAATCCTTCTGTTATTACGATTTGATTTCTTAACCCTTAGGGTCAGAATTTCATGATCAGTTGTGATATATAATAAGCTCACACATTATTTCGATATTTTTGTCTCATATACAGACAACTTCAAGGAGGCTTGCTGACAGGAAGGTAGAGAAGTTTGAGAAGAATATTACTAAGCGAGGTGCTGTCCCTGAGACTGGCACAAAGAAGGGAAACAACTTCTCTGTTGGCCCTATCTTGCTTGGGTTTTTCATTTTCGTTGTCATTGGGTCATGTAAGGATTTCTTCTTACTCCTTATATTTCTTTTCCTGTTTTCACATCCACATTGCTCTGTTAATTCAACTTTATTGGGTTTTGTAACCAAATGCTTTTGCTGACTATTTTGAGAACTAGAACCTGAATGATACATTTATTGTTGTTAAAGTGAGATCTTGTGACCAGTTCCTAACTAAAAACTATAAATTTGATTATGGCAGCTAATATCTAAGAAGCATTTTAACTCAACTAGCTTAAAATTTGCAAGCCGATGTGAGTCCTGCTGTAGAGCACCAGTGTTGTATCTGTATCCTCAGTTGTATTCTGTTCCTTGTATAACACTAATATAATCTCACCTAACCCAAAAAATCTTAGAAGCATTTTACTATGCTTTGTGTCTATATTGTAGCAATAGCATAATCTACAAGTTGATTAAAAGCAGTATTGTGGTTGCTGACTTGAGATGGTTGACAACAGATTTAGGTGCTAGCATTATATGTTTGTTGCTGTGCGGTTGAAGCATGCAATTTGCAACAATTTTTTCTTTAAAATGCATGCTTTTCTTCAGTCTTTCTTCTCCCGCTCAGTTATGTGCTTTTAAGTAGAGCTTAAGATGCATTGCACTAAAAGATCGGCCCTTTCAAATGTCGCATTTTTTATGTTGTTTTATCACTTTCTTTTCATGAGTCATTTAGTAAATAACGTTTACCTTTCTTTCCTCAGCGCTATTCCAGATAATCAGGACGGCAACAAGTGGAGGGATGGCTTAACCATAGCTCGTGTTTCTTTATCTGGGGACGGCAGACTGTTATGAACTGTTTTTGTGGTTTTAAACCGAATGTAGAAAAACATACCGTGCAATCATGTCATAAAGAACTCCTATAACTTCAAATAAAACTCTTTTTTCCAATCTTTGCCTTTTATTTCCTTTTCTTTAATTTGCTGTAGTAAACTAGCATTTCTTCATGCCAATGTTTGCCTAAATTAGATAGATTATTATACTTTTTAGAGTCCCTTTTCTGGGACTCGAGCTAATAAGGCGATTTATTGTACCAATATAAGTTTTGAAATGCCGACATGAGCTTTCTCCTTTGTCAGGCGATGGAAGGGATTTTTACATTTATCTTTCTAACATTGATGAGATTTTAATATAATGTCGCCTTGTTTTGTTGGTGGCTATTGGCTGCTTGTTTGCAATGTACAGCTGAGCGTCAGACCAGTCAGTGACTATTGTCAGGTACGGATAAAGATGTTTTTTTCCTGCAAAATAGGTGGGAGGTGACCGAGATGGGAAATTATAAGGTGTTCCCTGCATGCGTCGTTGATGAATCAAATTAAAAGTGGGTATATATTTGTATTGAAAGGGAATATGTTTTACACATTTATAACTGGAATTGATTAGGAAATTCTCAAGAGAAATATTTACATCCATCTTGTGGCTTCCAAACTCTCAGAAGTTAGATGGATTTTTGGGAAACATTTCTCCTTTGGAACTTTGTGAAGAAAGATTTTAATTTAAGTTAATTAAAAGACCATGCACCCATTATTCTATCACATTGAAAATCTGTATATTTTTCAATGGGAGTTATTTTTAAAAATAGAAACAGGTTGATGTTACTTCTGCAAATAATAAGATATTTTATTTGCAAACACTATAGCAAAGTTTGAACGTTGAAATTGCCTTCATAAATTAAAATTTAAGAAAAAGAAGAAAAAGAAGAAGTGACCACACCCATTACACACATAGAAAAGTACCATGCCAGAAGTTGTAGAAAATATACTCAGTACGAGGCAACTGCCTGACCAATTCTCACCAAGAAAAGAGTCTGGGCCAAATGAATCTTGATGGAGGAAGAAATATTAATAGGGTATCCTTGATGTTGGAAAAAGTATAAATATAGGGAATCCATGAGAAACCATGTACAGTGATTATTTGAATGGAAAATAGAGATTGGATTATCATTCACAAGCCAGCCAACTAAAAACTAAAGCCATTTAAATTGTTCCTGGGAATCACAAATTCATCATCTGATGTTTATACATGAGACGGGAAATAATATTACCCCAAGGGTTCGTCATAAGGAAATTGGGCTGCAGAGGATAGCAGATAATGCTCGCAGCCGATGTGGGAACAAATCCACGTCAGGAAGAACCATAAAACGTAATGCGCAACTAGATCCAACGAAAATTAAGCCAACGCCGTTATACAAGGATGAAATGAAGTGCCACATGCAATCAACTGCCTCTTTCTCCCGCGTGGCAACACCCAGCCAGGTACCTTGAGCCATTCCCCACTTGATAAATCATAGGTAACTAGCCGATTCATTTGACTAGATCTCAGGGATAGCATGAGCAAACCTTTATTACCCAGACAAGTCATTTTAACCTGCCTTCCATAAAATTCCAAGCACCATATGTTTGGCATTCTGTCAACCTCCTTCCACAAGAGAGTCATCTTTTGCAGCTCCCAGATGCAGACACATGTGGCCGCATTCTTGGTCAGCAGCCCCACAAGCATGATCCTTCCCCCGCATTCAGCTAGTGTATGATCACTCAGATGTGGAGGGCCTGGGATTACAAACTGTTTCCAAATCCCGGTGACCATGTCATAGGACACAAGCCCATCAGGATTTGAACGCATGAAGTAGAGCGTCCCATCAACAGACACTGTCTGAGACCTGAAGTTCAGTGCAAGTGGAAGCTTGATACTCGAGGGCATGCTTCCTGGACGACTCCAAGAGTTCTTTGTGGAGTCGTAGACTTCGTACTCCCCCCCGCAACCAACCCAAAGGATTTTATATCCTGAGCTGGCAGATTTCCCATTCAGAGTCATCCCAACAGCAACACGGGACCAGATCTTAACGGACCTAGCCGGCAACTCCTTGAAGGACCTAGTGAGAGGGTTGCAAACATAGAAGCCTCTATGCCCAATATCAACTAAACAGACAAGACCCCCTGCTGATGCCACTGGTAACACAATCAATTTGGTTGGCAAGGTAGGCCCTGTTGGATGGTGCCATTTCTTCAATAATGGGTCATACATGGCTCCAGTATTGGCATTTTCATGAGTGATGGTGTAAAACCAAGGTTGGGCTTGCTTAACTTGAGCACATTGCTGGGAGAAACTTTGGGAAGTCAGCAACGAATTCCACTTCCGGCAAACTGAACGAAAGCAGAAAAATGTAGCTATTGGCAGTCTAGCTATCACAGCTTCAAAGAGGTCTTCTGGAAAGTCTTTCCAGATAAGCTGCTCCATATTTTCTGTTGAGCTTGTAGTAGAAGTTGCTTTTCCTCGATTGCGCTCCTTTCGAGCTTTCTTTGTGGGCAGAGGTTTGCCAGGTTCCAGCATCTTCAGATTTTCAGATTTACCAGCAGTCATTATGATGTTATAGCAACCGTCTTCTAGAGAGCTATCTTCTTTATTAAAAAAACACCATCTGCAAAATAAATGAAGTTCCTTCAGATACTTAAAATTTGCAAAATGACAAAAGTAAAAGTTTGATGGAATTTCATTTTTCAAATGCACAAAATAAGGAGCAGAGAGATAGAGAGAAAGTATAAACAATGCATATTAAAGTAACATAACAAAGTAAGACATCAAGTTTCCAGAGCACACGTTATGGTTAAAACAGACAATCAAGTGGTAGACCAAAAATGAACGCAATAACTAGCTGGAAAAATCATTGTCCAGGATGAATAAAAATTGACTCATGTAAGAGGAAAAATAAAATAAAAAGGTGTGTAATGTAAGTTGCAAGGCAGAGACTCAAGATGATAGCATGAAACATAATGAAATGTTTAAATCTAAACTTGTCGTTGTTCCTACCTTTAACAGCAATGATGTGCATGGACCAAACTTGTAAAGGTACAAAATTGAAGATTTTTCAACTTTGTAAGACATAACTCAACATAAGTGCATGATATGTAGATTCTAGCCTTAGATTGCGATCTCTCTCTTTATCCCTTCAACCTTCACCTGCTCTCTTTAGAGCCGCAAACTCATACTTTTATAGCTATAAATATTGAGAAGGTTTAATTAAAGAGCCAGAAATAGAGAAAAAAGGATCACCAAAACAAATCAACATCTCCCCTACTACAGACATATTGAAAACTAGTCATTGAAGAAAATTAGTTTATGTACCCACTAGAAAAAGATACATTAATTTAGTACAGAACACTGCAAAATTGTTTATGCAAATTTACAATCTACTTCGTACTTGAACAGATGTGAATGCAAGAAGAGTAGCTTGAACATGTAGACTATCTGATATTGTCCTTGTATTTCAAATTGTCACAGTGTACCTCCCTGAACCTCCACTCCACTATGTAGCCGCAAAAGAATCAAAACATTTCTTTTCTATTGAAACATCCCATGATTAATTGTGAACTTCAATATTTATCTTAAATACATGTGAGAATTAGATTGGAGTCAGAATGTGCACATGTAAGAAACTATCACCACTGACATACGAAAGAACAGGACTTTATGAACATAATCCATATAAGACACGTGTCAAAACTAAAAATATGTTCATTCTGTGCAATACATGCAAAGATACACAGCTGATCCCATGCAGAAACATATTATGTGCAGGCAAGTATTGAATTACCAACTATCAACTGCTATCATTATATACAGCCATCAATCAGCTTCCAACTTATGGATCCCTGTACGATTTCCAGCAATGCATAACTTGTGTAATAGATTGAACCCATATTCAATTGAACTTTAGAAAGTAAATACATAACTTTCAGGGGACCGGAAGCCACTGAGCTGAATTGGGTTATACCGTGAAAGGATAAACAAGAACAATATGATGTAATTCTTATGCTCGGTTCGTTAAGTATAAACTACCATCCACTGGTTCAGCAATTTTATCATTGTATCAACGACAATGAAATTATTGGTGTTATAATGGGACAATTAGCATAATTTTGACAACTTCACAAACATAACTGTACATATACAATTTGGCAGTCGCACATAAACAAACTGAGAGAATGAACAATCTTTTCTTTCTCCAAACCAAAACAGTCGAACTAATAAATCAGAAACTACAGAAACAAAACAAGAAACTTTTACAAAGAATTAGTATTTACACCCCCAAATATCCCCCTTTTTAACACAAGCATCCTTATAACAAAAAACCGATTCACATATAATGATAACCAAAAAATCAGAGATAAAAACAGCAAAAACCGAAGGAAAAAAAAAAAAAGAGTAATTAAGAACCTGAGAGGGTGCTGCTCCGTTGTGACTTGAGGTTGAGCTTGAAACCGAATGAAGCAACTGGAACGAACCGTAGGAGGAAAACCGTAGAGTTCTAAAACCTCTTGTAATTGCCCAATAAGTTGCCTTAGCATGGCCACCCCTTCCATCATTCATTCCGTAACCATACTCCCCCCCACCCCCTCTCTTTCTTCCTCCTCTTTCCCTCTCCCTCTGTATCTATATGTTGTTATGTATCTGTTGGTATGTATGTGTAGTGTGTGTTTTTTGATGGGGGTTGGGCTGTTCGTTTGTTTCGTTCTTACTTTAGCCAGTCGGGTATATACACGTCACCAGGCCCCATACGAATACGATCGATGACTAGTATTGACCGTATACGCAAACTTTTGTCCCTTTTTCTTTTTCTTTTTTTGCCTCCCACTGGATTGATATTTTTGTTCCTTTTTTTTTTTTTTATCAAATTGCCCCTCTTCCTCTTTTGACTTTTTTTACGAGAAAAGAATGAATATCAAAATAATTTTTGGAAAATTTTGAGGTCAAAGAAAAAAAAAATTAAACTTTTAAGTAAATATCCTAGAAAAAATAGATTTTAAAGCCCTATTTTCTCTATGTTTCGAAGAGTGAATCTCAATAAAATAATTGTTTAAATGTACGAAAATAAGCTTGTTTAATAAGAATATACTTGTTTTTTCCTATAAATAAAATTTGTACTAAGGGGATCTAAGTTATTTAAGAAAGAGTAGCAATAAACTAGTAGAAGATTATTAAGTTTTTCAAACATTATGGTATTTTATTTCTTTACCCTTTTCACTAATACTTCTCCACCAATGAATTTACTGATTTTAATATGTTCTAAAGCATGCTGTTTGTAAAAGACTTGGTGCATGCCACAATCAACTTGTCACAGTTTCATCATATAAAAAGTTCTAGGAAATAAAATAATTTGTTACCAATAATATTACATATACGATTTAATTGATTGGTCAATTTGATCTGAATTTAAATTATTTGAACAGAGTTGATGAATCATCTAATATCTTCATTTTAATAAAAGAAAAAAATTGAATACTTAGTTCTTTCTTAAAGATTGTTTTGGGGATGCAAGCAGCATAAAATACCCTATTTTGGATTTTTTTTTTTAAGTTTTGAACTAATTTGGAATTTCAATTATTTTATGTATTTTATTTCTCAAGAAATAGGGATATAGTTGTTATAGCAAATCATCCTGCTCCCACTTCTAGAAACTTTTTCTTTTTATTTTTTTGGTACAATCTAGAAACTTTTTCTACATTTATGCTTAAAGCTAAATTGATTTGCTCTTAACTTGCATGTGACAAGATAAGAGGATATTACAAAAATAGCCCCAATTTAATTTTATTTGTTATAGTATAAAGTTTAATTCTTTTTAATTTTTTAATTAACTTTATTGTATTAATATATTGATAATTTTAATATTACAAAAATTTTAAATCTTAATTATTGTTTAATTAGATTTTAAAAGTTTGACTAGATTATCTAATATTATACTAAAAAATAATTGTATAGATCGATTCATTATAAGGAGAAAGTCCTTAATTTAAAACGGAAGAAGTAATAAATACTTGGCAGATAGTTTGATTGTATTTTCAATCAAATTCTCAAAGTCCATTGGAATCCCACCTACATTTTCACCTACTTTATATTATATATCAATTACAAAATGATGTAATTTGTTCACTAAGAAAAGGGTTGCTATCTCATGAAGCAAAAAAATAAATATAATAGGAAACTCACTTTCTTCTCACCGGAGTATGTAACCACACCGAAATGAAGGGAAAAAAATAAAAAAATAAAAAAGCTAACAATTGCTAGTCAAAGTGATGGCTCTAAGAAGTTTATAGTGTTCAAATTGTCAATATTAGTAAATAATAAGTAGTAAAAAATATATAATATTTAAATTATCACTACTAATAATTAATGATATTTGCATATAATAATTTAATATATAAAAAAAATTGTTTCCACTCTACTGAAAATTATTATTATGATAAAATAATAATTATCACAATATAATGTATGTAACTAGGAAAAAACTTTACATTGTTATTTAATATTTGTCATTAATACATATATATACATATTTTATTATAAAGCCACTAAACGGGTTTCCCTTTTTTTTTTTTTTTTTTTTTCCTTGCACCCTCATTTAATGTGTTCATTTACTTTTGCCTACCATCTATATATATAAAGCCAAAAATAAAAAAATAAAAAATCCAAATAGTAGAAAAAATTTAATGTATCATGCATTAGGTTTGTCAGCGAGAAAATGATGGTTCATGGATTACACAAAAGTCTAAAACAAAGATTGAATGCTACGTGTGATAGCCTCAGTTTGGCAGGTATCAGAGGTGAAGTCAATTTATTATTGGAATCTACTATATATATATATATATGTCCATTAATTTAAAATAAGGTTATCCAGAATTTACATACTTCACTTGTTGATCTCTAATTTGGCTGTGTATAATTTAGAACGAAAGGAAAACTACTCCCTTCGTCCCAAACTGTAGGTTATTGGTATTGTTGATCATTTAGTTTGACTATATTTTTTTATGCAGTAATTAATAATTTAATTATATATATATAGTTAAAAAAAGAATAATATTAAATAATACACCAAATTTATTTTGTAATGCAGCAAGGGGGGCAATAATTTTTGAAGGGTGTATAATCGCAATTACATATGATCCTATTGGAAAAGCCTATGAACCAAAATTTATAAAATTTATTTATTTTCTAGATCCAGGTGTTTTAAAAACTGTAAGGCATTAGGCGAAACATTCACATGACTTGGGCTAAGCGTATGCCCCGTAAATTTTCATATTTAATAGTTTTAAAATTAAAAAAAAATAACAATTTTTTTAAAAAAATAGTCCATGTATTAAAAAAAATGTAAAATAAAAAATTAAGGGTAAAAGGCATAAAATACTATAAATAAGAAGGACTATAATAGCTCTTTGGACAATAGAAAAATTAATATCAAAATCATGAGGTAAATAATATTTTTTTAGAAGAAAATGTTAAAAAAGTTGGAAAAATTAGATTATTAAACCAATTTAAAGTTGAAAAAATAATAATTTTATTCCTTTAAGGTACGTATCCGGTAATTTAGACAAGCGTCCAGAATATATAGCCAAACTCTTAAATATATATTTTATACGATAATTTTATAAATATTATATTTAATGTATATACACTTGATATATATTTATCATATAAATATTTTATTTTTTATAAAATAAAATACTTAACATTGATACATACATTAATTAAAAAATTTATTAATATTTAATAAATGATCCTTAGGATTGCCGAGAAGCATTTTTTGAATGCCATGCCCCGTTCGTAAGGCTGCCGAACTTGCTCTATAACTACCTTTTAGAACACCATCCAAATAAGCAAATATTATATCTTAATTACACCAAGAAAAAAAAGAAAATCTAAAAAGGAAAACTAACTCCCACATGAAGGGTTCACCATACTTGTTGACCATTTGAATCTCAATCTTTTTTCTTTTCTCTATTTTAGTGAGAAGAAGTGGTTAGGGGTAGAAAGGTAAATAGACAAATAAGCGTTTTTCTTACCATGGTGATTCCCCGTCGGCCTCCAGGAATTTGATGAGTATTTTTGGTCCAGCCTTCATTGGTCAAGGAAAAAAAATTAGAATCACTTTTTCTTCCAGAACGTATCAACGGCTCAAGTTACCCCTCAACCAAAAATCAACGGCGTAGATCACATCTCCGCAAGTCTCTTTTCCTTTCTTTCCAGGCAAACGAAATGATTGTGCAACCACTTTTCAAATTTCTGATGATTTTAGGCAGAAATATTGAATAAGCATGTTCTTTTGTACAAAGTACAAACCTCCATTTTAGATTTTCATTTTAGTAGTGCTTTTCTATGTCTTTTCCTTGTTTTTTTTTTTTCTTGTTTATGTGCTCGATTTTAACCTATTCATCTCAATTTCTCTATTATGGATTATTAAAATTTCAAGAATAAATGAAAAAAAGAAAAAGAGTACTAAACTTTGTACCAACCTAGCCAGTTGCTTTTACACTAGCCAAACTTCATTATGAGCATCACCATTAAGGTACTAGCAACATAATGATGGTCAGATGCTTTAGTTATATTCAAATTAAATAAAATGATGTCCCTAATTACTTTCAAGTTGCAAATGTTAAGGGAAAAAAAGTTACTTTAGTTATAAGATTTATTATTAGTATATTAAATCTTCTTATGCATAACAGCATATAAGACATTAGCATGTTATATCCATATATATTATGGGCAATTTTTATGAGGCATTATTTATTTTATTATTATTATTATTATTGTTGTTATTGTTGTTTTGAAAGGTTCTTACCACCATCATTTGCTTGGTTGTAAAGCAAAAATTCATTCAGCCCTATGAATGGAAGGTGAAGAAGATGCCACTCAAGTAAAGAAATTGTTGGGCTTCATCATCACCAACCTAACAATAAATATTTGTTTGAGAATTGCTGTAAAAAATTTATTGGTCATCAAATCACTTGATGTAATTTATGCATGGAAGGTCAATCTCAATGAACATCAGCTTCTTGCTTCTTTCTTGGCATTGTTATTTTTCCAATGAAGTGTATTTAATAAGTTTTTAAATACTACTATGATTAAATACTTAGCGTTTTTGACATTTTTTTTTTTTTTTTTTGCTGTTTTCCTCATTTTTATTGTGATTTAGATGAACTTAAAATATTGACTGGGAAATTTAATCCTGCTCACAAGATACTTAGCTAATCCTCACATAAATGTGCTTCTTGTCACAAGTATGCAAATTAATGAGGAAATTAATAAATAAATTGTGTTATACTCTAACTAAACAACGGTTGAATTCATGTTTCACTAAGTATATAGTTTAAAAAGTAAAAAATAAGTCTACTAGTATGTACAAAAGAAGTAAGTAAATAGAGAACAATAGCTTATTTGTGGAGCATGTCAAAAAAAAAAAAAAAAAACTCTGACAAATTAAAGATCAACAAAAGCATAGTTCTACAAAACAACTTGAATATTTAAATAAGTTAAACATAGACTTCGAGAAAGATTTCAAAAATTATTAACTATTAATTTAAATTAAATTAGATCTCCACAAAATTTTGATTAAATGAATTTAACGGTTAGAATGTGACTTTAAACTACTAGTTATAGATGAATTTTAGTTTTAAACATAATTTGATCCAACTCAACTAATAATTAATTCAATTTTATCATAAGTTGGAAGAAATCAGCTGATTGGTTGAAGTATTTCCATCAAAAAAGTTATTGTATGGGCATATGAATTGTGATGGAGGAAATGAAATATTTGGTACACAAAGACGTCTCCATCTAAATGATGAGCCATCACACGTTTTCTATAATCTGAGATGATAGATAGCAAACCTATTCTTGAAACCCATTGCAATGGATTATATGATCGCCGTGTGGTTTTTTAGAATGATTATGCACCAACCCAACTGTACACGTGTTCCATGGCATCAACCACTCTTTCCTTGGTCACATGATATTCTATTCATTTTTTGTTGAGGAAAAAAAGCTAAATTAATTATTTGTAATATAATATGTACACAGGAGGTAAAAAGGAAAAAAAAAAAAAAAGAGATAGTGGCATACTAAAGTTGAGTTTAAGAGTAATGCATGACAAGTAAAAAAAATAGAGAATGTCGTTGATTGTCAAGTGGGTTTTATTAAATTGTGAAACTAAAGTGATTTTTAATC
This sequence comes from Paulownia fortunei, assembly GCA_019321725.1. Lineage (NCBI taxonomy): Eukaryota > Viridiplantae > Streptophyta > Magnoliopsida > Lamiales > Paulowniaceae > Paulownia > Paulownia fortunei. Next base: position 446,338 of record CM033111.1, read on the forward strand.
AACATTTGGACATATTCTTGAAATATGAGAAGATAGGGTTGAAAAAATGTGCCTTTTCATATTTTGTCTTTATTTTTTAAAATAATTTATTTTGTTTTTAAATCTATCATGAACCCCCTTTTTTTTTCAGAGGAAAATTAAGTGCAAAATCTGAAATATGTAATATAAAATAGTTGTTTTATGAAAATGTCGTATTAAAATTATCTTAAAAATAAAAGTTTGCGTGTAACATTTGATAAATTTAAACTGATATATTGATTTGATGTTTTATTTTAAGAAAATATATTTAATTTACTATATATTTGTTAAACTTATTTTAAGAAAACATAATTCATTCCTGTAGTTGATTTTTTTTTTTGGCGGGGTGGGTGAGTGCTGTGAAGTAATTAATCTAGGTAATGATTATGTATAGAGAGAAGAGCTAAAGTTAAGGTAAGAGGAGAGAAGGGTTAATTATATATATATACTACAAACAGTACTAATTGATTAGGTTTTGGGAAAACGAAGGGGGATAGAAATAGAATAGGGTTGCTGCTGTACGTAATCATTTCATTTCATTTTTCATCTGTCCCAAACTGCATCATGCCTCATAAATATCATCATCATCATCATCATCATCGTCACATCATCAACATCATTTATATATATATATATGTATGTATGTATATATACATATGTTATTATACAATCCTTCTTTTACGTGCGCATTAATCCTTTACTGATTTGAATGTTTGGTTTTGCTTTATTGAATTTCACACTCCACTTTTACCCATCCTTTATTTCTGTTTGGATGTGCTTGGATTTTCAATTGTTCTTCCTTGATCTTCGGTGGATTGACATCTTTTCAACACTGTATGGGGCTGTTTTTATCACACTTGTTAAGGAAACACAAAATGCTATCCAACTCTACATTTAAGAAAAAAAAAATCCTTTAGATATGGAAAGTCATTATAACGCGAGTTAAAATAATTTATTGATAAATATTTTACACTTATAATCTCATTTATTATGGATTTGTGAAAAGCAAGAAAAATAAAATAAAATTGTGATGTAACTTGTAAGCTAGCACTAGGCTGATTAATCAGGCCAGCCCAGTTGCCTCTTGCCACCCCCATAAGCTCAGCCCACACGCTAGACTCTACACATTAAAAAAGGAAAAAAGTTAAGAAAATGAAAACTGCTTTACCAATTCACAAATGAACAAGCTCAAACTCATTAAGACTCGTCAGGATTATTGTTTATTGGTTTTCTAGTGATTCAACATATCCAATTGCTCTACTAAATTAAGTTTACATTTGTAATAAGGTATGTAAATGTAAGTTGTACTTAACTATAGTAAAATATAAATACGATCATATAGGTGATTTTGTGTGTAAATTAAATAGGAGTGAGTTATGGGCTGATGAGAACGGCCCCAACTCATAAAAGGGCCGGAAATAAACCATTTTAGAAGGCCCAATATCCGTGTCAAACTCTAAAAATAGCGAGTCGGGATCAGAGTTGCAGAAAGCATTAATTTCCTTATGGGGGAAATCCAACTATTTTGTGGATCTTGGAAGCTCTACGAATAGTTTTGTGATTCTTTTGTTGGTTAATTCGTAGATCATATCATGTGAATTCTGTTGATCTAAACTAACATGATGAGTCTCTCTCTCCTTAAAAAATTTTGTTGCTTCTTACATAAAATGGTGAATACCTATATGCATTTTATTACAAGAGACTGGTGCTATGATCTTGGCATATATGAAACTTTTGGTGTTAAATTTGTAAGTGGATGTATCATTAACATTCAATGATATATGAATTACAATGTTTGATGACTGCATGTAAACGTAGTTCTTCCAAACCTTAACGCTATATTTGGATCTTGAATCTTAATGAGGAAATTACTAAGGGAATGGGTTTTTTTTTTTTTTTTTTATTTGGGGGGGGGGTTGGGGGAGTTGGGGGTGTTCAAATAACGTAATTTTCCATTTAATGTTTTAGAATTTTCGCTTTTCCTTTACATTTTCCTCATTAATAATTCAAGATCCAATCATAGCATAACTGTCGGAATGGTGATGCTTTCCATGAAAATTAAGGAAGTCATTCACGTTAAGAAACAAATCAAACGATACAAGAAGCCGCTGCTCTTGGTCTGGTATTCGTCTAACTATACTATACTGGGTTCTATTTTCAGATCTCTTCCTTGATTATAATCCTGCCCAATATAAGGTTTTATTCCATTAAATTGGGGCTATTCTCAAAAAAGTAACTTGTTTTTTTGAATAGATTTTTTTACACCTGGGGAAGAGGTGATTTATTGAAAAATCTCGCACAAAATCATAAAAGCTTTCAAACAAGCTTGGGACAAGAGCTTTGCTATATTGCTAGTTATGGTCCCAATGTGACCCAACTATGGAGACATGCAAGTCTGGGGCCTGCCAAAAAAAATTAGCATGGTGACATGCTGAGGCATCTTTAATTTATTGAAGTAGTTGGGATGACTGGGATTCAGCATGATTATAAGCTGAGCACGTGAGAGCTAGCTTGTCACTCTGCATGCTGCTCTGAGGGAACTCGGAATCTGTTTCTCATAGCCGTTGATGTTACTTGTTTTGCTGGTAAATAACTAAATTTGCTCTAATATTCGTCCATTTTAAATTTTTTGTTTCAATTTATGTTTTGTGTATTCTATTTTATATATAGATGCACTTTAAATGTACATACCAAGTGTTTATTTAAAAAAATATTTTATATATTTATTATGTGAAATAGAAGATGATCAATTTAAAATAGAGGATCTAATTAGTTTTTTATAATAATTTTAAGTTTATGCGGGAATTAAATTATGTGTCCATTATCTTAATTAGTTTGATTTTATTGGATGTTGCTAAACCCCGATGTTAGGATTAAGGTTAATGTCATACGATCTTGAAACAAGATTGCTGCAGTAGTTGGGTAGAATTTTGGATGAAATACTTGAAAAAGAAACAGTTTCTTGGTGCCCCTTATTCCCATTTACTTACTATAGTATTTTACACCTTGTTTAAGCATCCATGGAGATTTGAGAAGAGTTGAAAGTACATCTGGAACACAGAAACAAGACTGGTTACCCTCACGTGGACACACATAAATTACTTATGAGAATGAGATCTTGTGGCTTCAAATTAACAACATTTGACTGTTCACTTGCGTGGTGCCAACCTTAAAAACACGAAAATAATGTATTTACTATAACAGTTAATTTTGTGTCAGAGATAGTAGTAACAACAGTTGGACCTCATTTATTTTAATAATTAACTGTAGCATCAAACTTTCAAGTGGTCCAGCTATTTATTTGGTTAATTAATTACGAAGATGCGTGCTTAAAGCCTTAAACTGAGTTTAGATTCACTTTTGGGTCAAAAACATTATACAAATGACCAATCCATTGAGTAAATATTAGTATATTTAGGAGGTTTGGGGGGCTTTAGGTCTCACAACTATCGGTCCAAGAATTCACATGGAATTCATCGTATACGAATTATAGTTACAGTGATTGTTGAAAATTTAAATTCTTGAAATCTTTTAAAAAATTAAATTAAATTTATTCTGTTAATCAGAAAAATCCAACTCAAACGAGACGTGTTTAACATGAGTCATAAAGAAAAGCAAATGTACCGTGTTGCCCCTATCCCAGGAGTAATTCCACGTTGAATGAAGAAAGAAATGCTAACGAAAGAAAACAGTGAAATATAGAGCAGTCCAATGTCTCCATTATACCCCCTATTGGACTTTTATTCGTAGACAATCCACTATTTAGTAGATACGCCCATCTTTTGGTAGATAGATTAGGTTCTTTCATTCTCCAATAGTATTATTACTTCTCAACTAGTGTTGAATTCATTCTCCAATAGTATTATTACTTCTCAACTAGTGTTGAATTTTTTTTTTTTTTCGTAATAAAGTTCAGCAATATAAGTACTAATATGATTGAATTAAAGAAGTAGTGAGCGATTAAAAACTATTTTTGCTTATTAAGAAGTGTGACATATACCATATGTACGTCATCACGGGACAAAATATTAAAATCTATAATAATATTGAGGGTTCATCTTGAAACTCACAACACAGCAAAATAATAATTATAAAAAAAAAAAGGGGAAAAAGAAAAAGAAAAATGGGGAATCTAAGCAAAGTCTTCAAAATTCAAGGTCTTCGTCATTAATATAATTAAGTGAAGTAAGGTTTGGTAGTTTGGCATCAGAGCGTGGTCCCTAAAATATTGTTTGGCCGGTTAGGATTACTTATTGAACCCTTGTCACTTAATGGCCAACAAGTCAGCTGCTTAATTATGTCATTTTCGTTGATTTTTCCGCAGTTCTAATTTCAAACGTGCCCAAATTTATTCTTAATTACATCATAATGTGACCGAGACTTATTATTAACTGTAAAATTTATTAAAATTTAATGGCGATTCAAATAAAAATGTTCAATTGTGAATGAAATTAACATTGTAATTTGAATTCTAAGAAAAAATGATGAGAAGTGATTATTCTTTTCTTTTCTTTTTTAAATATAAATTTGAATCATGTGAATAAAGTCAGTAAGGCAAAGGGAAAAAAGGTGTGTTAATTAGCTTGTTGACATTTAGTTGATATTGTGCCCACACATTTATATGCCATTGCCAGTCGTGCCCACTTGAAAGTGACAAATAAAAGCAGAGATGTTTTGAGGAAACCTAGGCCAAGAATATAATGTTAATGTGGTCTGAATTTGTTAAGAGGCTTTAAACTAAACAGATTTCTTCTTCTAATGTGGTCTGAATATGTTAGAGGCTTTAAACTAAACAAATGTATAACTATTTTTTCTGTTAAAAAAAATTATCTTCTTCTTCTCATCACTTCATCATAGGCCATGGTGTTTGAAAAACTAGCATTACTGGAAAGTAAAATGCATCTGGTTAAGCTTCAACTTCAACTGTCACGTTTAAGGAAAAAATTAAAAGTAGAAAACAATTACATTTTACTGAACTTAAGTAAACAAATATATAACTATTTTTTCTGTTAAAAAACAAAATTACCTCAACTACAAACCTACCAAGAAAAAGAAGAGAAAATAAGAATAGAAAAAACTTCAATCCAGCCCCTACATGCAAAATTTGTGCTTGTCCATTTTTGTTCGTAAATATTGCTATTGTATTTTTTTTTTTTTAAGAAAAAAAGTATATTGAAATAGAGAATGGGTTAGATTCACTTAACATGAAAAGATCATGATATTTCATAAAAAGAAAAAAAAAATTAATTAGCATTAAAAAAATAAAAATGTGAAAAAAAAAATAAAAATGAAAAATTGGGAGACGCGTCAGTTCTGTTCCACTGTTCCACTTATTTCCGCTAAGTGCCAATGTGCCATGTGCCGGTGGCCACAACCAACTTAGCTAAAAGCCAGCCCAAAATCCTGTCCTTTTACCACCAGCCCATCTCCGCCGTCCACATGTCCTCTCACTCACCTCCCAACAGCCCCCACCGTAACTCTCTCTCACCACCATCGCTACTCCACTGGACGCTCACACATCTTATCAATCCCCGTCGGACCAAAATGCCCCTGGCTCCTACCTAGTGTAAAACAGCTCACAAGTCACACCGCTGGTCCATCTACACTTCTCCTTCCCTCTTATTTGGAACAATGAATTTCGTCAAAATTAATTTAAAACTCAAATTCATCTTTGAATTTTTCTTATTATATTCTCAATAATTAAATTTAAAAAGTTCAAACTTGATCCGCTTTATAGTTGGTTCAGTTTACTTACTGCCAACTTACAACTTTCAGATATGATCTTTAATTATGTCTTAATTATATTAAAAATATTATAAATAATTACAACTAATTAAAGCTCACAAATTAATATAAAACTAACACCTGAAGTTTACAAAATATTTAAATCTATTTAAACTAAGTATTTCGGATTAATAGAACTAACTCCCTACTTAAATCTAATTATATTTTATTATAAATATAAATTAAGTTTATATAATTCATATTCAACTATTAACAAAATATTTTATATTATATATGTGTAATGAAAAATATAAAATAAAATATTAAATTAAAATAAATAAACCAGCCCCCACCGTGGCCGGGCTGGACCAGCTAATATCTCTCGGCCCCCACAGCCAATACCTAGACCTTCGCACACCCCATCACTCCGCCCCAGTGAAGAAGGATCAGGATTACTATTATTTGCTGGGGCTTTCACAGTTTCACTCTCTCACTTTCTTCATATAGTAAAACAAACACGCAGCCCACTTTCCTTTTCCTCATTCCTCATTTTTCTCTCTTTTTATTTTTACTGGGTAAGCAGCTTCTCTCTTTCATTTTTCCTTCCTTATCAAAGATTTTCCTTTTCCATTCCACTTCTCTGCTTGGTGGTTGTTGTTTTTTTTTTTTTTTTTCGTTTTTTGTTTTTGTTCCCTTTTCAATCATATACAGCTGATTATCTAACTCTGCTGCTGCTAATCCCTGTAATGATTGATTAGCTAGCAGACTGCGAAAGGGAAAATGATTAGTTCTGATCTTCTTTTTTTTTTGCTATTTTTGGATAAACAGTAGAGGGATTTTCCATAACGGATTATTAGCTGAAACTTTCCGAGTATGTGCAAAATATGGAAAAAAATTCAGCTTTGGAAATTGGGGAAGAAAGATGCTTTTTCTCTCTACTTCTTTTGCCTCTGCTTTTCTTTTTCTTTTTTTTTCTTTTACTTTTTTATTTTAGTAATGTTTAGTGGTTTCCCTCGGAAAAGAAAAACATTTTCTGCGTGCAGGGGAAAAGTTTTCCTTCGGCTTTCGGTTGTTGATTCCAATAAAAAAACCCTAGATGGGAGGACCATAACTGCCCCATCAACCACCATTTTTTTTTTCTTTTTGTAAAAACAATAAAAAGTGAAAAACTAATCGTATTTTTATGAAATTTTCTTCCTGTAGCAAATAAATGTGGGTTTTTACTACTTCAGATCGTGTTAGCAGTGTACGGGTATACAATTTTTGGAAGAAGGAAACATAATATATATTTTTGTTTTTTTTTTATTATTTAACCTTTTCTCAATACTATATATTTTCGAGAAACAACTGATTGCAGTGTTTTTTTTTGTTTTGGGTGGGGTGGGCGGTGGGGGTGGGGGGGGGGGGGGGAGGAGAATAGGGGGTGGGGTAGGTAGGGAAAGGCATTGAAAGCGACATTTAGACGTTTCTGACTTTTTGTTTCCCACACACAAGAATTTCAGCATATTTAAGATATACTCTTTTATATTTCTTCTGGTTTTTTGGCAACGGTTTAGTGGGTCTTAATCAATCGCACTCGTATATTTTGCTTTCTTTGTTGTAGGGAAAGAAAATGAGCTGGTAAGAAACATCAAGACGCTTGAGAAAAAGAAAACAGGAAAAAGAAAACAGGTAAAGGAGAGAGCTCATGGAGTTGAATTGGACAGCTACTTTATTGTAAGGAGCTTAAATAGTGGGCAGTAAGTAGTTAAAATCTTTTTTACTTTTCTGATCTGGTCCAGTAAAGTGGGCAGAAGACAAGTATAATTTCATCTCAGTATCTTCTTTTTTACCAAAAAATAAGAAATGCTCTCTTTGAATGATAGATGGTACGATGCATTTATTCACCAGTGGAGCTGTAATTACATTCTTTTCTGTTTAGTTGTTTGTTGGAGAATAAGTCTACTGAGATGGTGTGAAGTAACGGTTGGAAATTAGAAACAAAAGAAATTCTTAAAAAATCTCTGCTGTGAAAATCTCTATTGACTTGAGTTTTTGGGGTTGAAGAATGGGTTCTGTTGCTTTGCTTTTTCTCCTTTCAAATCACTTGTGTTGGCTTTAGTTCTTGTTTTTGCTTACTTTGAATTGTGGAATTTGGGGGCTGACTATAACTTACTCTTGTCCATATTGAAGAGTTGATTTTAACATTTGATTTTGAAAGGAAGTATTTTGATTCTTCTCTTTGCAATTTCGTCAATTTCTTGAAACAGGGAATTGTAGCTTCTTCATGGGATGATTAATTCTGATATCTCTACGGTATAGTTTCTTGAAAATCTTGACTACATCAGCTATATGTGCATTTACTTCTTCATTTTCAATCTTTTTGAGCATGTTTTGAGTGGTCTTGATTTTATAATTCCCAGATCCGGTGTCCAGTTTATAATGCATCCTGTGCACAAAGATAACTGAGTTGGTCTGTTTAATGACCCAGTTTTCTGAGATGGAGTGGAATGCAAAGTGGGATTGGGAAAATTTTGTTGCGTTTGGTTCAAAAGCAATTGAAAGTCCCAAGAAGCTGCAATTAGCGGACTGGATGATTGTTGATGATGGAGAAATCCATGCTGGATCCTTCAATCTGTCCAGGGCTGGTGGTAATAGTGGCGCCTCTGGTTCTGATGGTGGGCATGGTTCTTCAGCTAAGAGTTCGATATCAGCATCTACGGACTCTTCCACCAAGGATGGGCCCAAGTTCAGGTTCAGTACATTTGAGGGCTCTTCTGGAAATTTTAGCAAGAAAATGGAAATGAAAGGAACTGAACTTTCTGGAACTTCCCCACCTCTAGAGGCTTCTGTTGGGTCTGCGGAACCATTGATTGGTTTGAAGCTTGGAAAGCGGACATATTTTGAGAATAGCAGTGGTGGAGGCACGTCTAAGAGCACATCCTTTTCTGTGATGCCTACTCCATCCACCACGACACTGAAGAAAACTAAATCATTTGGTCAGAATGCCCCTATATTTTGTCAAGTGGAGGGCTGCAACATTGACCTTTCACTGGCTAAAGAATATCACCGAAAGCATAGAGTTTGTGACAGCCATTCAAAGTGCGCAAAGGTTATTGTTGCAGGTCTTGAACGTCGGTTTTGCCAACAGTGCAGCAGGTAATTTTCTACAAGAAAACCCATATTTTTGTATGATGCCTAATAAGCAGTAGACGACTGATGCCAGATATCTATAGCCAATTATAACTTCCAATATGACTGCCTCTTATTCCATTTCATTCAAATGCCTTTTAGCCAGTTTGAAGGATTACAAAGATTTAATGCTTTCTTTCTGTGAAGGTTCCATAGTTTGTCTGAGTTCGATGAAAGAAAGCGCAGTTGTCGAAGAAGACTTTCTGATCATAATGCACGGCGCCGCAAGCCACAGCAGGAAACTATCCAGTTTAATTCAACTAGGCTCTCGTCGCCGTTCTATGGTATTGGATTTAGTTGTGTTATATATTCAACTCCATTCCTATTGTCAGCATATACAATCCGGATGCCCCATTGTCACTTTAGAATAGTCACAGATATAAAGCATGCTTATCACTTTTTATAGTCTAGCTTGCTTGACTAGCTTGTTTGCATATTTATCTTATCTCAGATCTTTCCATTTAATAGGGATAGAATACATGAAAAAAACTGGGTACCATAAAACTTTTGTTTTTCTGAAAACATGTAAAACACTGGATACTGTATAAGCTTTGTTTTGCAAACCACTAATAGGACTTGACATGAAAAATCAAGTGACTTGCTGAACCTTGAGAAAACTTTTCTGTTGTCTTTTCTAGAACTCTCTGTTAGAAAGCATGGAGTTGGACTGATTCCACAAGAAACAAATGCACCATTAGATTGTTTGCATTGTGTTCTGATGTGATCATGCGTAGTTTAGGCCAGAAGATTCAGGATCTGAGAACATATCAACAACCACATGATATAACTAAATAAAAGTCAGCAAAAACAGTTGTCTCACACAAGCATTAGTTTAATTCTATCTAACTTACTTTCCTGCCATCGTAAGTTAGCTTAATCATTTTTGCCCTCCACCCCCCCTGTGCCACTCCCAAAATAGATCAACTACAACAATCTTAGAAGTCCAAAATAAAGTGGAAAAAAAGCATTTGAAAGGGTGGATATGGGTTCAACACTGTGACTCCGCATTTTATCTGTTGAAAATTTAGTCTTAGCCTGATCCGTTTTACATGCACAGGAGGAACCCAGCAGATGAGTTTTCTGTTGAACAATTCTCCACTTATTCACTCTAGAACTCCTGCTAATTCTACATGGGATAGTGCGTGCAACTCCAAGTTCACACTAACAAAAGGGTATCCTTTGAAGTCTAATGGAGATGGAGGTACTGATGAACTGTTGCATATGCAAGGAATTAAACTGCCACATGCCATCAATATGCAAAATGCAGCCAATGGACTCTTGGCATCCAAGAACTCCACATCTGAGGTTTTGAATCCAGGTTCGTTTTCTTATTTCAGGGGATATCTTATTATTAATGTTGTTCCCAGACAATACTTACAGTTTTGGGATTGTTTAGTTTAACATGTAATCACTTGGCTCTACTTGAAAACATATTCTGCTCAAAACTGCTAGGATAATTAGTCAAGAGTAAACCAGATCAAACTTTTTCTTGAGTGGGCAACCACAATAGTGCATGGTGTGCATCGTATGTCTTATTGATAAGGTGTCCATTTGTTGAGTTATATGTCCACGCACACACGCACCCCACACACTTTGAAAAAGAAAAGCAGTCAAATTAAAAACTTACTTGAGCTTTCACATATTTTCAACTGAGACAATTTATTGTTCCTCTTATGACTTATAACTTGAGTTTAACGAGATCCTAAATTTGTGACCACCTGTAACAATTTAAATTTCATCAATTGGGATAGCTATGGCCATTAGATTTGGTGGAAGTTATAGGTAATGCAGCTTGGATGAACTGCCTTAATCACCATTGTCCTACGCTTGCTCATCACCCATGAGGTTGTCAAATGCTTGTGGATTAGGTAAGTTTATATAACTAATCTTGATAATAAACTCAGGAATAGGGGAAAATCTACAATCTCATCGAACAAGGTCATTAAAATGATTTTGAGGCCTTCGAGATTTAACTTTAGCAATAGCCATTGATAGAGCATTATGGAATAAGAGGATTCATGTAGCTGACCACTCATGGGCCTGAGATAAGGCTCCGTGGATCCCAATTCAATTTGAATTAAATCAAACTTATGTGCTGGGTTCATATATCATTTTGTACCACTGAAAATAAGTGTCAATTATAATTGATTTCTAATACTTGCACTTGAAAGTAAAGTGGAACTTGATGTGATTTAAGTGCAAACCAGTAATATCTCTCTCTTGTACCTTCCAGGTTCCAAGGGATCCCTGATCTCTTCAGCACCGGAATATCGTCGTGCTCTCTCTCTTCTGTCAAGTAATTCCTGGGATTCATGTGAACCAGAATCCATTCCGTTACACCATCCAATGCATGAAAATGATTCCAGCATTACTCAGCCTATGATTCATGCGATCCCAGAAGGTGTGCCCCTCTCTTCTTCGGAGTTCTGGCTTAGTGGACAGCATTCAACGCATCCCCATGTTCAATCATTGGCCACCAACAGTAACTTTCAGGAAATCCAGCTTTTCAAAACACCATATGATGCTGACTTCTATTCTAATATATTGAATTGACCATTTGAAACAAATCTGTTCATGTTCGTGGCGCTATAAGTGGTCCAGTATTAAGGTTAGTAAGTTTCTATTTCCTCAGAACAATGTCACAGAATACGTTGACACTTTAGTAGTTGCGTAGTGTTTAACACTTTGAAATCCATAGATTGTTGGCTCATTGCAAAGGATTTTGATTATGTGATTGCCTATTAAACTGTGGTTTCTCAATGGCACATGGTTAATAAAGCCGTGACATCCTGCAGAATTCTGAAAATATATTTTGTCAAATGGCAGGCAATTGAACAATCTGGTTCAGAGCGGCTTTGTTTTCAAATAACAGTTGTTAGAATGATGTAGTTTGTGCCCTTTAAATGACGCACTCTGTATGATTATTGCAATTAATCAGATATTTTAGTACTGTAATCTTTGACTTGTTTTGAGTAGACATCATCAATCAGAGAGCATACACAGAGACCTCAAACTATCATTATATCTTGATTGCTATTATGCCGATTCCCATCAAATTTTTACCCTAAATGTTAGGCAGCTTTGTATCTTTGAATGTGATCATTAGAAGTGCGGCTATACTTCATTGAATTACACATAATGATGTTAGTATTTAATTTTATGGCATTAATATGTGTACATTAAATCTTCACAAAACTCACATAAGTGGTTAGCATTCCCACTGACGTGTGAATAATTGTGAAGCGGCAGGTTGTCATGCTTGAAACTTGTAGACGAAATTAGCATGTATTCTTGATCCAAGCAACACAGAACTCTAATTTCTTTGTTAGACTACATATTGTGAGTAGAAAAAAGTAAAAAACTACTTGATGGGCGCTCTACCTGGTTCTTTCCCTTGTTCCATCACCACCAATATTCAAAACTATTGCCAGAACAGTTCACACATAATCATATAATTCCTGGATCCACTACCGTGTTCTGGCAATGAACATTTCCGGGAAGCGCCCATTAAAGATAACCATTTTTTTAACATTTGACAACAATCTATCAAGGGTGCAAGCATTTCATTATTCTTGGTATCACGGTCGAGTATATTTGATATATATTTTTAAGTTAAATTTTTAGACCATTTGAATATTGAAGGCCTTGAAAAAATTTGATCCGAAAGGCATGTGTCAGAAGTATTTTGTATATCTTCAATTATATGCCTTGATGGTACCAGTCCCCTGTGATCTCCTGTGTGTTATTTTTCTAAGTTTTTTGTTTCATCAATGTATGCCTTTGACATGACTTGGAGTTGGAAAGATGCAGCAGGGACCTGACCCATAGCAGCTGTTAGCTCATGATTTCCAACTTTATGATAAACCCTTGCACAGAGCTAACTCATTTTGGGTCCACACTTTCAAGTTTTGCTAATTTTGACAGCCTGACCTGACTGGAATACAGCAAAGACGAAATTGATTGACTGAAGCACTAATATACAAGGTTGGTGAAAGAAGCAAATGGGGCAGAAATTTATAACATTCCAGTGTATATTTCTTTCCGATTTATTGGTTGGTTAAAACCAGGAAATATCAAAACAAAAGAGAGAATTATTATCTCCTACCTGCGGATTCATGCAAACAACCCACCTTCTGAGGTAATGTATTGATCAAAACAAAAATGAAGAAAAGGAAAAGTAAAAAAAAAATCGCCCATATGTCACCATGCAGGCGACTAACGGAAACGAACAACAACTCAAATGCAGTATATATATATCACGAAGCTCACTTACACGAGCACTATGACGATTTTGATTATTTTCACACTTTTAGTAGTTGAATATGTTTTTACATATTTGTATACCTCTGGTAATAATTATAACAAAATTCATAACTACATTAATAATTACAATAATATTCTTAATTCTAATACTCATTAGCATTTACCTTTTTAATATTTGTGAATATGAATGAAATAATATCATTAATTGTGAAAACTTATTGTTGAGTAATTATGTTTTAATTTATTAATCAATTAGATTTCTTATAGTATTATTTTCAATACCACTATTTATTTATTAAAATAGCAGATAACACACTTGAATCAATGGTAAATTCAGGAATATTAAAATTATAACTTCTTAATTGAAGTTCAATACATTACCGAAAAGGCAAAAGCATTAAAAAAGCATGATACTGTTGCCTGTAGCTAGCTTTCAGATTTACTGTTTAATTTCAGTGATTAATAGAAACAAGCATTCATATTTGTCTGCTTAATTTCAGTAATAACCAAGCATATAAAAAAAGCTTAGCAAACATGAACTGTAATTCAAGCCAGAAGCTTATTTAGAGTCTGCAAACATGTCCAAAATAAGTTAAATGGCACTGCATCCACAAAATCTTCAGTAGAAATCATCTTGCTTTATTCAAATGACTGGACCCCCAGAAAGGAGACATAAACAAGAAAACTTTGATCTTCAAGTATTCAGATTTTTTCCAAACCAAAAATGTCAAGGGTACCATCCAGGAAAAAGAAAGAAAAAGAAAAAAAAGAAAGAAAAATAAAGAAAAAAATGAAAAAGCCACGAAAAAGCAACTTTTTTAGTCTAGTACAACTGGCTGTGTCATGACTCTTTCATGGAGTGAAGAAAAATATTCAGCAACCACATCATGGGCACTGAAATGTAATAGGCCACCTGTGATCTTAAAACTAAAGAACATGGGGCGAATCATACATAAAGACCACATAATTACCATGCCGCAAGACCTAAGGCTCCAAGACAAAGACGCTCGGGTTCAATTTTAGTTAAAAGAAACTCCCAATTTTTATTCAAATGTAGCCGTTAGCACTAAGTTTTTGTTTCAGACTCAACATCTAAGATTTCACACCTTTTTATCACAGAATGAAAACAAGAACTGAGACTCTTATTCTCAATCCACATACTTTAGGAGACGATCCCAAACACGGTGGATGGTTTCACTTCAAAATGAAGATTTGTGAAACACAACCCAAAAGCCAACAAGAAGATCCTATGCATATAACTTCTACACCATAGAATGCTATCAATTTGGCAGAAGCCAGCAGAAATGGTCAGAAAACAATTTCTGAAGCTATTGCTATGCTACCAATGGAGAGACACCTTTTACCCAGACAATGAAGCCTGCTTAAAATAGTAGGATTTTGCAGACCTGTTCCTAGAACAAATGCCTTTCAAGAGCACAAAGACAATTAAAACCAAATTGAAGACGAAAAGAATATAGCTAGAAATGTACATCATCATACCACTAAAATATGAGATACCAAAAGTACAGAATCCTAGAAAATAGCAACCAGATTCAAAATCTAGCAAGAGTCATCTGGCAGACACATGATGCAAATTTGCAAGGATAAAGACCACAAGATACCAAGAGAGTTAATACAACTTGACACGAATATAAGAAGGCTGAGTAACTTGACAACTGCAGCAACAGGAAGATGACATGACTGACTTTCAGACACCCACACTGAGCAATGCTGGACAACTCTGAACCTTCTCAGACATGCCTAGTACTCACTGGAACAGTAGACAACTCTATTAATATATGAAAAGATGAAAAGAAATTAAAGTAGAAACTGGACAGACAAGCACTTCAAGAATCAAAGAAGAAAAGAATAATACATAACAAGTAATTCCTTAGATTGAAACTTTGATTATATATTGAGTGTGTTTTGTTACACATATACAGAGGACCAAATGAAACAAAAAAATTTAAGTAAACAGTCATACAAAGTAAAAATATTGCACAACAGACCTGATCATTTGCATCAGCTGCCTCTGGCGGAGACTTTTTTGTCTCAGAAGGTTTATCAGCACCGCAGTTCTGTCTGTTACACTTGGTCCTGAAAGGGTAGTTAATGTTGTTGCATTTCTCACACTTCCAGCTTCCTTCTGGCATGTCTAGTTCTAAATCACAACATTCTAAGTACATTGTACATTTTACAGAAAGAACTTCATTTTTACACCACTTGTGGTGTAAGGGAAAACTATATTTGTGAAATAATACTTACTTGAATTCTTGCCTGATTTGGCACCCTGCATTGATCATCATAAAACTTCAAAACATATTGTGGAAACTAAAGACTTTCAGATTTAAGTAATTGCATAACCTTAACGCATATTCAATCCTCAACTCTATACTAAAGACAATGCACTCCAGCATCAGCGGAGGCAATTTCCAAATAAACAGATACATTTGATGACACCATTTAAGATTTACGTGTGGAAAACCAAAAGATAGGAATTCAAACCTGAGATCCAGGCTTAGGTGTATTGCACTTCCTCATGTTGCAAACCGTTCTAAATGAAAAATTGACATTTCCACATTTGGGACAAGCCCAGTCATTGTCCCGAGTTCCATCTAACAAAGCATAATAGCAATTGGTAATTCGTACAAAAACAAAAGTTTAGTCCAGAAATCAGATTTAGACTACACAAGAGGCATCGCATACCACCAGCCTTCTGAGATTTATCCTCTGGGAAAAAGCCAGGCCTTGGCCCCTGTAGAAGATTAAATCACATGATAGTCAAGCAAACAATCAGGACGTGTTCATTTCCCAAGTCGCAGAAATGTATTCTTCTTTCTAACAAGAAAAGACAAATGCTGGATTTTTTCCGAGGAAGGAACAGGTTATTAAACCAAAACAAAATGCCTATCATTTACCATCAATGTAGGATCATGACACCACACAGCTATTATTAAAAGACTTCTACCCATGCTACGGAGTCCCAGACACAAGCAAAAAAGGATGCTGCATCGTAAGCCATTCATGACTTGTATTAAATAGAAGAACAATGAAGGTTTCACAATGCAAACTTACCATGGCAGGGCTCATAGGGAAACCCAAGCCATACTGATCCATCATTGGTGGCAAACCATACATCCCACCTACAAGGTGGGAAAAGATAAGGGGCATGAACCAACAATAAACAACAGTACTTGAAGATGCCATACAAAATGATGCCAAATTTCAAAGGTGTAATGTAACAATAGGCAGCGCATATTGTAAGAAACTATTGATGTTGCCGCCATAATAGGCAAGTAGAAACCAAATAAATATCAAGACAGAGAATATACCATTTCGAATAATTGATCCACCCGAGTAAGGAGGGGGACCAGATAAATGTAAAGGTCGATATGGGCTGCCTCCAGAAAATCGACTTCCATAGTTATAATGATATGCCGAGCCTCCAGAAAAAGGAACATCATATGGAGGCATAGATGTTCCATTGAACATGGAAGAGCCATAAGGTGGTACACCCATATACATTGAGGAGGGTGCACCAGCGCCTACATAGGGAGCTGCAGATAAGTACCCCTGAGGTGCTTGCACTGGCTTGGCAGCAGATTTCTGAAACAGAAGTGACTTTAGTTAGTAGGTTGGGCAAAGACCACATAAATTTAAGATGCTGATGAAAACAATTAAAAAGAAAAGAGTACAAAAATGAAAATGACAGATAATTTGTTCCCCAAATTTAAAAATAAAAAAATAAAAAAATCAGGTCAACAGTTACATGACCATATTGGAGACAAATAAAGTTATTTTATGCATGTTCCCTATTGGACAAATGAAAGGCATAACCTGACAAGCAGATATTAAAACGAATGTATACAACTATACTTTTGGAGAATTTAAGCACTGAATTTTGATGTGATTTTCTTTTTCTTGGAAAATACATGGAGACGATATTCATAGTCTATAAACAATAAACAAACTGCCAAATATATACTTCATTTGCGACTATTTTCAAATTAAAAAATGTAACGATACCCAAATTGTTACTTTTCAACTCTCTTTAAAACTAAGTGCTAATTAAAACATAAAAACTCAAATTGGGACAGAAGTGTGTCTTTCCAAATATAACTTAACAAATTACCTTACCAGAAAATAAATTCTTATCTTAGATAGTTAGATTTATTAAAAAATAATGCAAAATCTCACATTCAATTTCAAAATGGGAAATTCTTACCGAGTTGTGATCAGCTGGCCTAGGCTGAGTGCAGTTACGCATATTACAAGTTGTCCTAAAAGAGAAATTCACATTGCCACAGCTAGGGCAGGTCCAGTCATCTTCCCTGCGGCCACCTACAAATGCAACAAGCTCAAATAAATACCAAAAACAAGACTGACATTTCAGGAACTCATGTCTAGCTCCACAAATCAAATATTACACAAAATATACATTGCTTAAGTATGGGTTCTTGTAAAATAATTCCTATTTGAAATATCAATATTCTAAAATCTTGTGTATTTTCATGTGATGTATCAAAAGTAAAATTCAAATACCGTAATGAATCAAAGCAACTTATGAAAAGTGCAGGCTGCCCATACACATTTGAAATGACTCAAGATATTGATTGTTCAGGAGAAATAGCAACATAGGACATGTGCGGAACATGCAAACTGAAGGTGAGGTCCACATGCAAAAATGCATAAGGGGTTTCCCAATTTTGTTTCTTTGAAGTGTGACACAAAATGACACATGGGACAATGTGCTTTATAAGTAGACACGCCAAAAAGCATTTCAAGATAATCTAAAGACAAAATGACAAGAAAGAGGTTCGAGCAGAAACTTCATGCATGAACATTATCCACCACATAGATGCATTGGATTGATGCTTATGAATAGTGAATTTTTCATTTCTTCTTATACGCACATGGGAAAAAGTGTAGCCTAAATACATTCACGGAGATGCAAATGCGTGCTTTTACACTCATACAGCAACAGGTGGCACTGGGGGAGAATTTAACAATACATAGCAACTTTATCTACAAGTGCACAAGTTTCACTCCATAATGTTTATAACTACAAGCAGTGAGCTGTCATGATTCTCAGACACACACGAACCATTACATTGTATGTAAACATATTTAACATGTTTGATGGACAATCAATACAATTTGAGAATTGTCAAACAACTATTTTGAGGGAAAAACAATTTAAAACTTGAAGCGTCCAACAACATAGTGTTATCAGACATTCATGAATATTTTACAGTGAACCAGATATGTTAGCATCACCTGTAGACACAAATCGAATTTCACCTGCTCAAAATGTGCTTTGTAACATATATACCCAACATGTTAAAAACATGCACATTTCTATCTCTCAGGTAAGTTAATGGCATCCCAAACACTTCTCAACACTTCGTTGCATGAGAAAACTTGGTATCCTAACAAATGTTGCTATCGTAGTATCTCCCAGAAACATGCCCAAAAATGCTTGTTTGATCCAAATTTAATAGATTATACTGCATTGAACTCACAATAATCCTAATAAATGCATATAATTTTCCACAACAATACCAACTATTATCAGGGAGTTCTATTGCGGCAATATATGTTAGGCAGCCACATCATATATTTCACCATTTAAACAAATTGTTTATTGTCACACAAACATGAGCATATACGATATATAAAAACAAAACCAAGGTACATCAATCGTGATGACTAGCATACCATCCGTTCGTGCACGTTTAGCTGCTGAAGAGTTTCTGTTATCAACCTGAAATATAAAAAAACAACTCAAAAATTACATTAAATAGATCTCAGTTGTTACTTTATCAACACAATTCAGATACATAGAATTGTATTTGAAAAAACCAGAAAAATCCCAATCATTCACAAACTTCCACAAAATTAGGGGAAACACGAATAAAAGGAATAAATAGTGCTGATGAAAATAAAATCACCTGAGACATATTTTGCTTTGTGCCGTGGGTTTGAGCGCCGGGCGTTGGCGTTGGCGCAGGCGAGAGATCCGACAGTAGGGCACTTAAGAGAGAGAGAGCGTTGGCGATTAAATAATAAAGGTTTTCCCCTTTTATTTTCGTTAGTCACAAGTCCAGCAGTCCACACTGAACAGTGTTTGGTGACCAGGCCTTAATTTTGGGCCACACCCTAAACACCTTTCATTATGGGGGCCCATGGAGCGTACTCCTATTCGACTGGTCTGTTTTTCGGGCTGAGAAATATGGGCCAACAGGGGCGGGTAGAAGCAGGAGGAATTAACAGGCTATGCGGATTTATCATGAAGTTTCATGCATTTGTCATATTGATATACGATTTTTTTTCAAGTAGCTCAATTAGTGCACTATTTCTTGAATTTGGTTAGTTTTTTTTGCAAAAACTATTATACTCTTTGTATAAATTTTAAATAATAAATGTGCCCCTCATCTATCAAATGAGGGGAAAAAACACACAAACACAAAGAAATTGTTAGTAGTTTTTTTTTTTTTTAACATTTTTACAATGGAAAGTAATTGAAAATATTATCTTTTTGTTATTTCTAAGGTACTAAAATAGTAATATAAGTGTTGTATTTATTTCATGATTATATGTATTGCTACTTTTGATATAGTAGAGTAATAATAACAACTCTATTTTGTATTAAATATCAATACCATAACGACTCTATTATGCAATTGAAATGTACTAATATACCGAATTTCTCTATGTATATCTTATGAGAACCTTTCAATGATCTTGTTACACGACGTAGAGTATGATAATATTTTTATGACTTTTATATGAATCAAAAAAAGAATTAATCCCAAAAATTTTGCCTTTTTAGATGCAATTTGATATTTTTTTCTTTTTATATCCGAAAAAGCTACATAATTTTACCTCTATCCATTTTACTTCCAACTTGCAATAAGAATAATTAAAAAATAAAAAAATAAGAAAAAAGAAAAAAGGTGAAAATTACACCACATAGATGAAATTCCAAAATAAAATACCATTTTTTACCAAAAAAACTATATAAGAGCATTTAACCTTTTTTTAGATTATAAAAATAAAGAGAATCTTACAATAAAAAAATAAATTACTTTGTCTAAACAAATTAATGACTGACTGAAAGAAAATATATCAATTTGGAGTTTCTTAATTAAACTTTTAATATTGAGAAACAAACAAAGTGAATTTAAACTTGAATGATGCTATAGTCAGTGTAAATTATATTACTTTAATTCGTTACTATCCAATACTATTTAGCTATATTCTACTAGATACTCAACTATGTAATAAATAAGATAGTAATTGAGATATACTGAAGTAGTGTTAGAAAAAAATTATATAAAAAGGTACAAAAACGAGTATTTTTTATTATTTTGAGGAAAATTGATCGATACTATACTATTAGGGAACATGTCAAAATTTCATTAGTTCACATTTGTAGTGTTATTGTATTCTACTTAAAAATATATTTCTTGTTAATTAGCCATTATTTCTACCCCTCATTAAATTGTTAGTATTTTTGGCTAACATGTATCAATTGAGCCATTTCCAAAATGTCATATATCAACATGACAATGGATTTTACTCGATTTATTAGACCCCAAATAGCTATTATATTTACCAAAATATAGGGGATTCCTATTTGCCCCACGACTCAAAAATTGTATTTAATTTGGTCCTAATACATAGAAATTTAATATATTTGTCCCACATATAAAAATTATAAAATTTGAGTATTTTACCTTGGTGCTAATTATTGCAAAGTTACCATATTTAATCCCATAATATCGAAAAATTATGCAAATAGTTAGATTAAAGTGGAGAGTGGCCACACGACATTCACGCGGTCGTTCCTTCTTTGGTAAAGGTTCAGTTTTACTCAAGACAGGCCTCTAGTTTATGAATCCAATCCAATGTGTATAATAATCAGTGCCATTTTTATCTCCATTGAACTAAAATTTGAAAAAAATATTAAGAGCTCAAACGCTTGATTCTTAATTGAATCCTCTCTATCAGAAAAATATATCATCAGAGTTGTTGTTAGACTATAGAATTGTACATGAAAACTGGTCCTGGAAAGAGATGATTGTTACTAATCTTTCAAAAAATTTCTTGATAGTATTGAAATACAACGAGATTTCATCTTTTCTGCTCACGATCCATACTTAAGACATCATCACTAGCATTATGACCCACTCATAATTCACTGGGACATTGGAAAAAGAAGCGATGCCATGAAAAGGATGAGAAAAAGAACAATAATAAATTCAAGTACGTATTACAGTTAAATTACTGAAACTTATTTTATCTAATCAAAGTACTATCTATAGTACATTGATATTCTTTATATATGTTCATAATGAAAACTAAAGTTTAATTTCATCTTTAACAAATATACGTATTGGGGGTACTTGGAAAAGGTGTATATATATATATATATATATATATATATATATATTATATATATATATATATATATATATAAATATGGGGAAGAGATACAGAGATTAAGTACTTTTGCACCGCAACTAGCTAGCCTCGGCATACATGTTAAAGCTTGAGTGGAAAGAGATTACTGAAAAGCAGAAAGTGCAAGCTAAATATGGTTAAGCCGTCCAAGACTAGGAAAGATAGGAAAACTAGAACAGCTGGAAGCTTCAAACGTCGATTCGTTCACGCCCAGATGGGAATGCATGGAAGAAGATAGCTACAGCAAGGATTATAGATCCTGCAAGTTGAGGGATGATGTCCCAGGTGTGGGAATAGGGATGGTTGTTGTTGCAGTAGTAGAAGTGTTGGTATAGAGAGCTGTAGAGTTTGGAGGTAAGGTTCGGATCTATTGTTTCCGTCTCTCCTATTGCATATAATATATATATATATATATATATAATATTTTTTAATATATATTTATGGTAAGTAATTTTGATCATTATGATATAATTTTTTATTTTAAATTTGTGTTTGTATAAAGTATCTCCTTTTATAAAATAAAATTTTCTTTCCAAACTATTTTTTTTTTTCAAGAAAGTACTTCCCAATCCCCCCGGTTGTCGCTGTATCTCTTTCTTCTTCACTTTTTATCTTGTCCTTTTATAGGACCCCAACCTTTCACGGTGGAAAAAGATTCTGCCCTGTTATAGGGTTAGAGCTAGACAATCCCAATCAATTTCCCTTTTCCGATAATTGCACCATTACAACCTAAGAAGAACAAACGAAAAAGCGAGACATACTGACAGAAGTGGGAGAAAAACGTGCATTACTCTCTTAAGAAACGAATCTCCCACATAAACTCCAAAATATTTCGGTCTCCAACAATTACCGACATTAATTAACGAGGTCTCCACCTTTTGTTGAACTCTTCTATCTCTACCCAAACACCATATATATCACCAGATTTCAAACATCACTAACTTGTTCAATCAAACATCGAGTGTTCCAACCCTTACATTTTCCTTTTCTTAATTTATAATATCTGCCAATCCCATGTCTCATTATTATACTCCAGTAAACAGACATAAACTCTAGCCACCTAGTACGCTTAGTCTAAAACAATGCAGAAAATCCATAACCAGAACCAACACTTCAAGCCCGAGAAGCCATGGTTTCTCGGCCTCCTGGTGGTGGGCTTGATCGGCGGGGCGTTGCTCATTGCTTTGTTCACGAGAACCCCAAATTCTTCCCCTCTCTTCTGCGGCGGTGGCGCCTGGCGGAGACTCGCCGCGACTAAAGCCACGACGCCCCAGCTGGAAGCCATTCTCCACTACGCGACGTCGCGCGTGGTGCCGCAGCAATCCCTCGGCGAGATCACGGTAACATTCGACGTTCTGAAATCCGTTGCACCATGTAATTTCCTCGTTTTCGGACTCGGGCATGATTCCCTCATGTGGGCCGCACTCAATCCACGTGGCACCACGTTATTCCTGGAAGAGGATCCCAAGTGGTTCACGGCAGTGTTAAAAGACGCCTCTGCCCTCCACGCCGTCACGGTGCCTTACCGGACTCAACTCTCCCAGGCTGACGAACTGCTCCGCCACTACCGAACTGAACCCGACTGTTCGGCAAACAACTCATTCCTGCGTGGCAACAGTAAGTGCAGGTACAATAACAATTTTCTCTTATTTTTTTTTGTAAATTTTCATATGAAACTTGGTA
This sequence comes from Paulownia fortunei, assembly GCA_019321725.1. Classification (NCBI taxonomy): domain Eukaryota; kingdom Viridiplantae; phylum Streptophyta; class Magnoliopsida; order Lamiales; family Paulowniaceae; genus Paulownia; species Paulownia fortunei. The sequence goes on from CM033111.1 coordinate 469,663, forward strand.
TTTTCATAGACAATAGAATAGCATATATATATATATATATATATATATATATATATATAGCTTTTATAAGCAAAACTAGATTTTTTTTTCCTCATACGATGCAATTTCATTAATTCAAAAACTTAGCCATTTTTTTCTATTTTTATTCAAATGTGAGTAAACCCAAAATTAGTTGAAGATAAATACTGCCATACACAAATTCTACTATAAATTTGGTAAGAAACTATCGTAATTAATGCATTGGAATGTTTTCAATAAATTATTATTTCTAAATCAAGGACCAATGAAAGGGAAATAATACTGGTGATGATATCCGGCTGCTAAAGGCATTTTTTAAATAGTTTATAATGAAATTATTCCATTGTTTTTATTTGTATTGTACTGCACAATTGAGTTTATATGGTATTCCATCTTTTCACTAGAGATGATATTTTATTGACAAATTGCACGTACCAATACACTGTACACAGCGAACACATAATATTTTTGACTAAATTTATTTTTAAGTCCGAGATTTTAAAGAAAAGCTCAACTATATAATACTCGGAATCCTGAATATGCCGGTACTGTGAGTGCAGGTTAGCACTGAACATGCTATCGGATGAGGTGTACGTTACAGAATGGGACATGATAATGATCGATGCGCCGCGGGGGTACTTCCCGGAGGCGCCAGGGAGGATGGCGGCAATATATTCGGCGGCGGTCATGGCGAGGAACCGGAAAAAATCCGGTGTGACGCACGTGTTCTTGCACGATGTGGACCGCAAGGTGGAGAAAATGTATGCAGAGATGTTCTTGTGCAGGAAGCATTTGGTGAAGGCTGTGGGGAGGCTATGGCATTTTGAGATTCCTTCCGCTACTAATGGTGACTTTTGCTAGGATGCGCGGTGGCGTTTCTCATTCATGTTCTTCACGGAGGGCACGGATGACTTATAGCTAGTAAAAAAAACGCACATAATTTTCTCCGCCTTTTTTATGAAAAGGCAAGCGGGTTTTCTTTTTTTGGTACTTTGTTTCTCATGGAGTTTGCATGCTTGTAAATTTCAGACTTTTCCTTTTCTTCTTATTCTGTCAACTCATGTCTAATAATGAATAACTTGATATAGATTTATTACATATATATAAATATATAATGCCCAAAGAAATTTATTTATTTATTTTCATTTTTGAAGGGCCCGAGTGCTTTTCAACTTCTGAAAAAATTCAATTATTACACAACTCTTAGTCACAGAAAAGTGAAGAAGGGAGCTACCCGATCTTTGTTAAATAGAGAAGTTAAAGAATTCAAAATTAAATAATAAATTATGGGTTTGAATTCCACAAAAAATATGAGTGAATTTCTAAGAATCACTTTGGTACTTTGCAATTAGCAAAATTCTAATGAATCTCATTTGCAAAAATTTGATGGAAAGCTATTGAATCAATGGAATGCCCTTTTTCTCTAAGCTACTTCAAGAGCATTATGCACAATTATGAGTGCCCATGTACATGACTCAGAATTGAGACAACTTCACATGTGTGACAATAAAATTATTGGTGTTATCCATGCACAATTAATCAATTCACTTGATACAAGAGTCTCCTAGGGTAGTATCCTAGTGGCAGTAAGGTCCATCATTTCATATATTATTTGTACTTTGGTTTCAAAGTCCAACCAATTTGTTTTGGGACGACCAAATTCTTTCTTAAACATTAAGTCCAAGATTAACCACAAGTTTTTCGAGTTGACATGTTTGAATTTTGAAAGGTCTATACAAATCCTCCGTATCTCTGAATCTGAAATCCTTTTTGCCACGCACATGTATGAGTTTAATTTGTATTTGCTCATAATAAATGCTCCCAAATTCGGAAACGTGACATGATGCACAGATAAGGAATGTAGCTAAAATAATAGTAGCAGCGAACTTTTGTACCCAAAAAACACAAAATATTTAAACAGTTGTAAATTTATAAGGAATGTTGATTTACAGAGAATCTAGCAGTTGAAAAAGACTCAGCTATCCCGACATAACTGACAATATTTCCACCGACATAACTGTGCGGAACTAATGAGCAATACATATAGCTGATCGGATTAAAGATAGCTCTCGTAAGGTTATAGCAATTAGCATGTAAAATTAAAGATTTATCATGTTAAATGACAAAAATGACCTTGCCCACATCTTGTCCGAGCAACTTTCAATGAGCACAACAAGACCAACCAGTCGGACTTTACTGACATAATATGGGCCAAGGAAGTAGGACTAACATAACATTATGGGGGTTTCAGAATTAATTTCGGCTAATCTATCTTGACCCACACTAAGGTTCACCACAACATTCATCGACTCTTCAATCTCAACGGGCCCTTAGGCTTTCTATTGCCACTATATGCCCCATCCAAAGACATGCTAATAAAATTTGCATTAATAGGGTTGATCTAAGAAAATACTCACCAACCTAACGTCAGTGAAACATTTCAGATATTTATTTTAATTTCATATATTATTTTATAATCAACAGATACAGAGGCATGCTATGTGTATATTAAAGGGCATTAAAAAATTGATGGAAGTAGGAAATATATAATTGATGTGTATTTATCAAGTAGAATACAAGATAAAATATCATTAATAAAGAAGGTTGTTGCATTGGCTCTATTGATGAATTTCCAGAAAGTTAAAAAGTCATGTATTTTGATTAGTATAGTCTTTCTTTGAGTAAATATGGCGTTTCATATGAGCCTACCAAAAGAAGAGGAATTATTAGAAAGAAAAAAAAAATCAAGGTAGTCTCCGTTTTCATACACAATTAATTCAAAGACCGACTGAAAATTTACGAGTAATATAAGGTTGTCCATAGTTAAACTTCAAGTTACATGGAGTAAGTGTTGGACTATTGAGGAGAAGCTCAGAGTTGAAGGAAGAGGCCAAGCATGGGGACCGAGAGAATCTAGGAATAGAGGAAAGAAAATTGATGGAAATTACAAAGGCAATTTTCCACATACTTGCAAAAAGGAAATCCCAAAAATGTTCGTTCAGTGCATGAGAAGACCTCTTATTACAAATTTCTTATTCTTTTTTTCTTTAGAAACTTTTGTTTGAGCTTCCAATGAAATGATATGCGTGACACCATAACAGTGCCGCCATTTAAATGACTTGAATTACTACACAGAAAGTTTTACCAAAAAGGTTTCTACAGCAGACTCGTTGACCATTGTAGCCCCTGCAACAACATTTGCATATGGGTTTTGTCGAACACAGGAAACATGTCATCTACAAGGACAACGAAAAGCCAAAAAGGAAGAAGAAAAATCAAACAAAAAATCTCTTGCTCCCTCAGAACTAGCACTTTTAATTATGAAACATTTGTCCATTTGCTCCTCAAGTATATTTCTAAGCATGTAATTTTATCAATTGATGAACTGCGGAAACCCTAGGATACTCGTCACACTCGAGGACAAGAACATACTAAAACTCGAGTTGGCAGAAACTTCATACGATTTAAACTGTAGGAATCTCTTGATAAGATCATATGGAACCATCAGATAACCAACTATACTTCATTCGCCCAACATCAAAAGTTATCCCATCTTACAACAAGCAAATAAATTCTTGCTTCCTCAGAATTGGAACATATATTTATAACTGGCCACTGTAAAATTTATATGATGAACATGATTTTGTTCATGCAATGCACTATGCAGAAGGTGCTGCAGTATCAAATAATTCCTTCCTAACCAAGAGGCAAGTAATCTTACAGTGCTGAAAATATGCAATATCAACTTACACATTACAAAATCCGGCCGATGGAGAACCAGGGTGAGCCGGTCTTTTTCAGACATCTTTCACTCCATCTTTTCCAACATCCTCTACTCACATCAAGAAGCAACATGCCAAGAGTTTCTGTGAGCTTCTGATATATAGTGAATCTAGCAACAGGCTCCACTCATGGATGCAGAGTACGTGAGAAGGCCCTTAGGACGTATGCTCGCATTTTCTCCTTATAGTATTGGCTAAGTTGTGATCCTTTGATCCTCATATCCAGCCATGTTTCTGGGCCTGCAATGACTTTTGAATCTTCGTATGATACAAAATTCTCGTATTAAATAACACCTCTTTTCCAAGAATTGTCATGTAAATAATTCCCTCTGAAAAAAGGGTATGATTATCCAACCAGCATCATGGCTTCTTTTATATTAGGTGTGAAAATTCGCCAAGAGTACATGTAAACTAGGAGATGCTTCACTTGTTCATTCAACTTTTAAACTCCTAATATAAAACTGTTAAAAGTAAGATAATGTTTTCTACTTATAGCTTCAGTCTGCCAAATTAGAGAAGAAATTTCCTAGAAAGTAAACTGACTGGGAGAATGCTTGAATTTTGATGTCACAGGGATGATAGTGCTGCTGATGAAAATTGTTGTAAATGGGTCAAACTCATTATTATTAGTCAGTCAAGATTCTTAAGTTAAGAGATGCTGACGACTAACAACGATGGGTATAAGCTATAATTTCTCAGACATCCATGGGATATTGTTAGGGGGCATCTCTCATCATCTTTCAAAAGCACCTCCTGAATAATCACTTCTTCCGTAACATGTTTGAACAAGACTTGATGTGTAAAAAACAACAATAAGCTACTTATTAGCAACAAATTCTATGGCATAACTACATTGCCAGTTTGACACATACCGTTGAGTCATGAACGTACAAAGTCCAACTTCAGTACAAGGAAAAGAAGGGTCTTAAGGGAAAGAGTGTGTAGAATCGAAAGAAGATTGAGTAGAATACCATTTTAGATTGATGAAAGGAAACCACTTTAGATTGATGAAAGAACATTGAGTAGAATACCTATTAAACATAGCTAGCTACTTCATCTGAATGCAGGCACTTGAATAGTAAGACTAATAAGCCTTGAATATGAAAATTGAATTCAAATTAGACTGTGAGATATTGTGAGGTTTTTCTAGCATCATTTACTTTTGTCTTTTGGGAAGCAGAATACAATCTTGATTTCCTTTCAATAATTACATTTCACGCTCAAGCTTAAATGATCAATATCATACCTGACAATGATCCATGCCATTTTTTATGATCAAATCTTTCAGCTAAGTTTATAAAAGTGATATTAACTAGAGGCTCACTATAGCAGGCAATCATCTAAATACTTACCAGGACCACTATCAACTCTCAATCAAATATGTTCAGAGTGGGAGTTCTCTTTCTTGAATGTTGAACAAAGTGAACATATTATTTACTCAGATACCTAATTACTGGTTCACATGTCACATGCAAGAAATGAAATAATTCTATTTAACATGTAAGCCTACAGTCCACTTATGGGTAAATAAACGAACTATTAGCAGGAAAAATAACTTCAAAACATAAATGAAAAAAGAAAAAATAATGGTGAGCGTGCTACCCAAGATGATTAGTTTCTATACAGAATCCCATCGAGAGTAAATCTACAAAAAATATTTCATCCTGTCATCTGTTCTCATAGCAATGTATACCGCTTGGACCTGGAAAACACAACTCAATTACGTCAATACATGTACAGTTGGCTAGATAAAACCATGTTCCAATGAATTTTTCATTGATAGACATAAAATTTCCAATTTCATTACAATTTCTCTGATTGAATCACATAAATTAACTCTTGTTATAATCAGCATTTGATTGTCTTTCATTGCTCATGTGCTAACTATTTACAATATACTGTTAATAATTTCTAAACTATTTTTGTTTGATTGGAGCCAAGTTAGGCTCATTGCAAAAGATGTAATAACAGTGTAACTTGTGCATGCCCACATGGACATCAGAACCAAAGAGACACAGACCCAGACAGAGAGAAAGATGACCTGCTCGCTTGAAGCAACTTGAACTGGTCCAATGTTTACAGATATGTATTTGCCACCAGAGGATATCTTCTGCTTCACTTGACCCTGCAGCAGAATAATTAACTTTTGTAGCTTACACTTAAAAGTTAACCAATGGAAAGCAACTTGAGTTCACACATTCGTTTGACTATGTGATAAATAATAAAGCCTACTACTGCCTGCCCAAGAGGAAGGGAAAAATGACAGAAATGTGAAGACCAAAAGCTGATTAGCTATATTGAAACACCCCAAAGGAACAAGAAAAATGTTAAGAAAAACAGGGCCCCGTTAACTATCAAATATTTACACATTCAGTCAGTGCTGGTAAGGGTGGCAAGTCCCAGCCAAGGAAACGAAGCATGCGAACCGCTAGGAAAAAGATGACATCTTGTCATATCACAATTTGTTGAGCAACAAGAGGAGGCGATAACAGCAAATAAATGGCATAGATGTCTTGCAAGGAGTGGCTGAGGTCATTATTAGGAATGACATAGATGTCTTGCAAGGGTCTCCATATATACAAGTTGAACATTTACATCAAATAAGATGTAACTATTTATGGGACAAGAGAAAGCTGCGCAAAACTTGGTGCATGTGAATCATAAACACTAATAAAATACTTAATGTTGACTCATGCTAGCAAATGTCCATGCACCAAAAACACACACAAAGTAGATGCTTACTTCTGGGATTGGCTGTTGAAGTACTGATTCAACAGCATAAACCATAGCTTGCACAAAATCATTGCCTCCAGTTCCAATTGCAGTAAATCCTCTCACTGTTGGATAGGAGTTTACCTGTGAAGTAAAACATTCAAAATATCCCGGTCAAGGATAAGTGGGCTCTGCTCCAAAGAGCTGACGAACCCTAACTCATGTTCTGGCTTGATACTATCGCACTTCCTTTTTAACCAAGAGAAGGTAGTGATTTTCGGTTTTCTATTTTTTTTTTTTTTTGGGTCACTCACCAAACAACAAAAAATTGGTTGCTCAATGACACTGAGAAGAAAACAAAAGTTTTAACTCAAAGAAGCATTTGGAGGCTAACAAGGTAGCAAGACAGCATAGACCTCACCTTCTGATCTAGAGCAAGCCACTCGTTGGTCGAATCATCTGCAACTGTGCCTCCAATTACTACATTTGTAGTTTGCCCCACCCTTCTTTCTGTCTTTGAAACTTCTGAAAATCTCACAAAACTCTTGATAAATTCTTATTTTGACATGTCAATCTTCAAATGAATTAATTATCAAAATAACAACAGATAAATATGGTAAAATCTTCCAAAAGTTCCTAAAACCCTGTAGCCGTGTGCTGGCTAACGAAAGATCTTCGCATAATTTAGTAATACCCAATATGACTTGCTAGCGTTATATTGCTAGGCAAAAAGAACGTTTCAACACCCTCAACAAATTTACACATCTAAGTTCTAAAGGTTCCGCAACAACTATTAAATATGCAGTCCAACAAACAACCATTCTTAGTATATGCAAGTTTCTTCTTTGTCAGTTGTCACACATTTGCAATAACCCCCCAAGAGGCATTTAATAAAAAGAACAAGTGGTTCATATAATGAACTAAAACGAATAAAGAACAGAAAATTAGCATGCAACAACTGCTCTTTAAAAGCATTTGTGCAGCACAAACACAAAGTCAAGACATTTAATTCAGAAGAAAAATTAAAAGCAGGCTAAAAAGGTTAAAAAAAAAAAGATATTTGCCGAAATATATACCAGAAATTGCTTTCAGAGCAGCTTCTTGAGGCGGCCCTTGCTCAGAATCATTTCTAGATGAAGAGGGTTTTCCTTCATTTAAGCAATTCCTTGCAAAATGGTGACTTTTAGCATTTACGGTTAATTTACAGCCACAATTCTGATTCAGCGTCGATATTTTCTTGTGGGGTAAAATGACGCGCGTAAAAGTTGATCTTTTTCTGCTTATGAAAGGCAAAGGCAGCCATGGCTCTGGCTGTGTTAAGAGAAAGGCTTTGAAAACACTCCTGCACGCCATTTTTGAAATCTTCCGATTGATTCTTACTGAAGTTTTTTCTATCTGTGAGTTGGGTTCGCAGTTATATAGTTGATGGTATGAAAGTATCATCATTAGTTGCCGTGATTCTTATATGGTTAATAATGGGCCTCCTGATCTACCCTATTTTAACTCCTTGGTCCAAAGTTAATGTTATAATCTTACTCATCGATTTAAAAAGAAAATGAAATTGGAAAGTGTGCAATTTGGAGTGGGCTTTGAGCCCACTCACTTCAGATCTGAACCAGTAACTACTCCCTTAAACGGTCCAACATGGCCATATCCACTTTCTCAGTCGTGTTACAAGGAATTTATAATTTTTTTTTATTAAATTTAAAATTTTGAACTGGGCCAAAGTTTGAAAGGCTCGTAATTGGCGACGGGGTTCAGTCTTAACCTGGGAGCGTAATGGACTTCAATTTTGCAACGCTAGCACTAAATGCTAATTCATAATGCATTGTAAACGTGAAGCCAAGGGCAAAAAGGCGGGCAGAACTAGTCGCCAGTCAACCATTTCTTGCGTGCAGTCACATCGAAACCAGGGCCTGTCAAGTTGCAAAAGAAATAATTCAAGAAAATAAAAGAAAAGGAAAAACAGTTGTGGGGTGAACATAAGAATATTTTACGGGGTGGTGAAGCTAATCTATGCTATAATACATAACATTCAGATACTATTGTATTAACCATCACATAAGTTATGGAACATTGTAAATAAGTAGAAGGATAATTATTAGAAAAATCAAAATGTTTAATTGTACTCTATTTTCAATTATTTCCGTCATCTGAGTGTGTTGCATTAGGGGGGTTTGCTGTGTAATTAAACTACCTTGCCCAAGAACTCAAGTTTTATTTTATCGGAACTGAAAATCAAACATGAAAATATAATAAAAACAAATGGTAATTGGAAAGAATAAAACCCTACAAGCAAAGCAAAAACAAATTGTGTTAGCCTACAAGAAAAAACGGCAATCAAAATTCAAATCTCCACAGTCCATTACATTCTTCACTACGCTCCAAACCCCGCCAACACCCCAAAACCACCAAGTCCTCCCAGCACTTACGTGTACTACTCCACCTCCACTTCATAAAACACGCACAAAAACACAAGATTCTGATAAATCAGCAAAACCACCAGAGAAAAAATCTCCTTCTCCTTCTCTTTCTCCATTGTCGTTCAACATTCGACTCTGTGCTCTCAGAGAGAAAAAGAAACCAGTATGGGTCCAATTGTGTTAACTCAGTTAGCCACCGGATTAAGCGTGTTAGCCGGCGCAGTTCTCGTGAAACAAGTGATGGATCAAAGCTCGATGATGGGTTCGGGCCGGGGACCCAGATGCCCCAGCTGCAACGGGGCGGGGCGGGTCACCTGCTTCTGCAAACGCTGGTCGGATGGTGACATGGGCTGTCGGACTTGTGCTGGTTCGGGTCGCATGGCGTGTAGTAGCTGCGGTGGTACCGGGACAGGTCGGCCCATTCCGGTTCGGATATCGGTTCCACCTACGAACCAGCCTTCATGAAAACACTCTTCTTTATTCTTTAGAAACGTTAGCGGATTGCTACTTGCAATCTTATATACTTTATTTTTTCGATTGTTATATTTGTATTTTCAGTGTTTTTGCCTGTGTAGGTGTGTGTGTTTCTGGAACTAAAGTAATGTAATTATGTGGGGGTGGTACTTGGGGAGAAAGAAGAGAAATATAGGAAATTGCTCTTAGGATGTAAGTGAAGTGATGATTTTATGAAATGAGATAGCTCTATAGATTAAATTTTGGTATTGCTGCTGTTTTAGATTTTATGTAAAAATTCGTTTTAACATGGTATTGAAGGTCAGCAAAAGGCTACTTTTCCTTGGCTGTATTGAAGTGTTAGTTGTAATGTATACATTTAATATGGTTTTGCCGGAATGGAACTGTAACAAATACAATGGCTTCTTCCATTCGTCCAACGAGAAACAATGTAAAATGTGCTAGAATGTTGGAATGGCCAAGAAGCTACACATCATATTATGCAATAATGAGCATCATCGGTATATGTTTAACAAGATGCAAAACAAAATTAAAATAGAAAATCTGAATTGAAGAACCTGAAAAACGAAAATGAATACGAGAAAAAGCTTGAGCAATCATATGCGTGATTTCAATACTCTGAAAGTGTTTCAAACGCTACTTGGATAGTCAAATGTGTTGTAATCATAGGAATTAAATACTACTAGTTTCAAAGAGTTGTTATATGTTGTGTTCTCAAGATGCTTCAGCTCACCTTTATAAAGAGAAGAAATATCGTTGTAACCAAAGCCTGTTCATGTGGCTGCACTTGTAGAATGCCTCAATGGTGGCGACTACTTTTTTACATAGGAAAATATGGATCTTCATTCTATATAGTTTAAGGGATTTTAATTAGTGATATTTTTAACCTTATTGAAACAGTATAAAACATAAAAAAAAGTTTCTGAATTTGAAATATAACCCGAATCTAGTTATACGAGTGAACTAGAATACCTATTTTTGGGATTACCTGAAGATACTTATCAGTTGCATTAAGGTGGAATGATTAATGGTTCCTCTAACTCTTGATTCCAGGCAGTTTAAATCCAATAATAGGGTTGATGAAATTGGACTCTAGCCTTGACTACTATTTGATGGCATTAGTATGAGATGGAACTGACTGAATTATCTCGGTCATCAGAGGCGATATTTGCTTTAGCTAAACTAATCCATGTATTCTGAAATGGATGCGTCTTGCTTCCATACTATAGATTTTATTGTTTCTAGATCTTTGTCATGTGCTTTTATGAGTTTGATTCTTGTTGAACCAGTAATAAATCTAAAATTCCAAAAGACTTCCTTTATCAAGCAAATGCAAGAAAAAGGAGCTATTGTATTTACGGAGTTTGGATTTCTTGAAGGTATTTGTACACTGCATAAGTTCTTGTAGCAACACAAAATCCAATAATGCTACATCAATTGCAAAACACAGTCTATCCTTTTGTCCCGTAGCAATGGTTGCTGTTGTTTCTCCAACACTTCCATTTAAGTGACTCCGTTTCGTCTCTCACTTAGGGCTGAAAGCCTGTAACAGCATAAGCAAAACCAGTATTAGTAGCCTGCTGCAGATGTATTATGCTCCACTTGTTATCTGGTTGTTCTATTAAAGTCTACATGGTGGATATTCTCTGTGTTAGTGTTTATGTACATGCCTTAGAGCTGTTCTTAATTACTAAGCCTTAGTATGTGCATGCATAGGTATACATGATTTCTGAAATTCTATTTTTGCTACTTACAGCAAAAATGGTAGCATGTCCAGGATCAGCAAGATGAGCGAATAGGTTATCGATAGGCCCTGTTCCAGTGTAGATGTGTTGGAACCATGCTCCCATCACTGCCAGCATAGCCAATCTCCCATTCTTGATCTCCTTTGTTCTCAACTCCTTCAGTTTTTCTGGCGAGCCAGAGCCCCATCCAAGTGGATCAAACCATAGGCCACCAGGGTAGCCAACATCTGTTCCAGTGAGCTTGTTGTTGGGGAAAATGGGATCGGTGTTCACGCATCCAGGTTTGATGATGTCCGCCCATCTTCTTCCTTCGGCCCAGCCAATGAGAACCAACTCAACGATGAAAAGTGTTGTTGTATCGGTGAAGTATTCTTGTTCACCAGCAGTGTACCATGAAGGGGTGTTGAGAATGCCAATCTTTGTAAGGAACTCAGGAATGAAAATGCCTGCAGCACCCAACATGGCCCATCTGCAATGTACAAGCTCTGCCTGCTGGTTCCATTTCAAGCTCTCTGGATCAGATCCTATAAGAAACTTACATGTTTATTTTGTGAAGTTAAGAAAGAGTAACATTGAAACTAAGCTTTAACTTAAGTTTGGTGAGGTACCTAGGCCAAGAGGATCAAATCCAAAGTCTCCGGGAAGGCTGCATATCAAGATTTAGATCAGACATTAAAAACATATTCATCAACGTCCGCTATTGTAGAGCAAAAAACATTATATATCAACCTGCCATCAAGCCATGGAGGAGGGGTGCTCCCAGGGAACCACAGTGGCCTGTCTGGATCAGCTGCCACACAGACGGTGACCGATCTCGCCCTGAATGGAGCTGTGAACTTGCTTGCTCTCAATTTCCTTCCTCCAAAGAAAGAAGCCTTAGTTGCTCCCACAATGGAACCATTTTTCTGGGAACTGTATTATCATTTGAATTTTAATGCATTGTTAATATAATATTTGCACATAAATTTTCTTAGTCTGAATTACATCAGATTTATAGTAGCAGTAGTTGGTAACATTTCCTGAAATTCTAATGAAGAATCATACCATCATTTTTATGTAAATATATAAAGAAAAACATGCTATTAATATCACTTTGCAGCATAAATTCTCACTAATGAAGAATCATGTACACGAATAAGAAGATACCAATTAACTGTGATGATTCTTGATCACTATTTCACTACTTGCACAGATACATCAAGCATGATAATATGCCATTTTTTGATTTATTAATTGGGTTGAAAAGAACTTGCCTTGGGGAAGAGAAGGCAACAGCTGCAATGGCTGATGAAGCACAGGCAGAGGCCATGTCGACTGATTTGTTTCTTGGATGCAAGTGTTTGATTGGTGTGTGTGAGTAGTATAGAAACGAGAAAACAGAGTTAAATGTATTAAGTGGCTTATCTTGTAAGGATAGGAGTGGGGATGTGTGATTGGCTGCTTGGGATTGCCAAGTGGCCACCAGAATCTAATATCTTGTGCCTCTGCCTTCAGTTTTCTGATCTTACCTGGCACAATCTCAAAACTGGTGGTGCACATTCTTAGATCATGTGGCTTGCCTAAGTAATACTGTCACTTTCTATGATAATTCTCCTTTTCTTTTTTTTTTTCCTTTCCAAAAATTATATGACTGTTTCAGTTAAATATATTGGATTTATCAAACCCAATTAATTACTGAAATTTATATTTATCTGGAATTTTCAGTGCACTCGAGTGGAGGCCGCTAGAATTTTCAGAGTGAATAGGTTTACTTTGGCCTAGTCATGTGGGGGATCACGTCCCAGCCTACATCCCTGAGAGAGGTGCGATGCGCTTGAGTTGAGACAGTTGGAATTCCTGGAGTGAACAGGCGTTTCATTGCAAAATATTGTCTGTTTTGTCCTAATTTTGTAGGGGACCACATCCCAACTTATACCCCGGGGGAGGTACAATACGCTCGAGGAGGGGAGACCATTGAAATTCCCACGTACGGAGCCATTTGATGTGACCTCGAGTCGAATAAATTCCTATTTAAACTTGTTGACTTAGAATTGAGGTGGTAATTGTATTCGAATGGCTTTATATAACCCTCACTTAGCCCACTATTTACCGGACTCTGCCTTACACAAAACAAGTTGGGCTATTAATGTATAGATTGGTTTTGCCAAGACAATATCGCATCTTGTTTCATATTGAGACCTTCTATTGGGCCCTAACATTCTTCATTCAATTTAACTTTTTTTCACTATTCGGTCCTCGGATTGGCCAAAATTAGCAATCTTACTTGTATTATCTACGAACTTGAGACTGGGTTATTGGAGTATATAAGCCCATATGGTTGACAAAATGAGGCCCAACTAAAGATATTTCCTCAAATACTTCCCAAGTTGATTTCAAACCACCAATTAAAGGGTATTGGTCTTTTATCATACGTTTGGCTGGATGGTGGGGGCAGGGACTGAGCCACAAAATGAATACCGCCCCCTGTCCTCCCTAGCTCCGTCTCTGGGTGGGGTGGGGGAAAAGGAGATTAAGAAAAAGAAACCAATATTTATGATTCTAGGCCAGGTTTTTACTTTTTTTAAGCAACAGACTAACGTTTACTAGTACCAGCCAAGGGGCTCCAAGTTGATGATGAATTGAAAGCCAAGCATTTGACCACAGCATGATGCAGCCATAAGGCATTCAGTTTGGTGAGAGTGGATAAAGAAAAAATCTCAATCAACAGTATAACCCACAACATCATTCTTATCCTCAGTTTGCTGTAGACCCAAGAGCAGAAGATCAATCATTTTAGTCTTATGTTGGATTCCAAAGGACAAATTAATCAACTTGGACACTTGGTTTTGTGACCCCAGCACAATATTATATCTATTTAGTAACACACTTACATCTCAAACTAACTTTGACAAAATCACATGCATGCATGTCACTGTACTCATCCTTGCCAAGTAATTAAGACATTCCTATATTAAAAGAAAAAATTGTTAGAAAAACAACTTGACATGACAACAACATGGCCCAATGGACCCAACATGACAATCCAAAGAGGGCCATCTAATTGATTCACTCCAATGGGCCAAGATGACCCAATTGGTCCACACACTGTTCCATTCCAGGTAAATTGTCCTTCTACTGGAATCTATAAATACCTCAATCAGCTACTTATCCAAGGTACGAAAACATTTTGCATTCTCTAAAATCAAATTCTTCTATCAGATTATCAGTTTTTTTTTTGGGTCTGACTTATGTTGGAGGGTTTTCGACTAGACATCCTGACAACTCTAATAATTTTTGTAACGCAAACAATGACTCATCTAATAGTAGACAAATTCAACAAATTAAGGTGATACATGTCAAACTTTTTTTTTTTTTTTTTTGGTTCATCAAATACTTGATAAAAATGAAGCTTAAATTTGTATCATCCATTGGCCGCATGCTCCCAATTTTAAAAACTTTTATGTAGGCCTTACAAGGGAATGTAGCATTCATTTCCATGTCCAATGTCACTAATTATAACAACAATTGTGCTAGGTCCTGTGACATTGGTTAGAGACGATTAATTAATTGGTTTGAGGACAATCGGACAACATCTAAATATATTTACACTACAATGATAAAATTTTAACTGATAATATAAAAATTATTACTAATTACATATACTAAGTACTAAGTAACAAGCAGATTTGTTTTGTCACACGAGCTTAACTGTGATAAAAATGGTGCCTAAATTATTGTGGTAATTTTTATTATCACTAAATATTAATAGTAACAACTTAAATATTATATGCATATCACTAATTATTAATAGAAAAAACATAAATATAATGTCTTGTCACCGATAAATTTAGAAGCATAATAATATTATTAATAAATAAATTTATATTGTCACTTAATATTTTAGTGTTACCCTAGCAATCATTGTATTCATTCTCTACTTTTTTTCTGAAGCAGGCATGTGCTAGGAAATAGAATCATAATCATGTTCCCCACCTTAAATATACGTAGTAATCAAGAACTAATGTTTCACAAAAAATTAGTTCAAAAATAATTAAATAAAAAGATGAATCTCCAACCATGGCCAGCACGATCATTTTCTAATGTTTTCAACTCTTACATATCCATTTTATCATGATTTCTCTTTTAAATAAATATGTTTTTCTCGTATCATTAACTTACAGATAGATTTGTGCTTTACTACGAATCATGTAAAAAAAATGTCCTATGTTATACTAACATCCTCTTGACAATGTGAAAACATCAATTTTTTAAATGATTTTATCAGTCCTAGGTCTAAGTCATCTACTTAAATTTATAAAAGAGATTTTTATGCTCATTCAATTTTTGACATGAAAAGTTTGGTAAATAATTTTTTCTCAACTTTAAAAATAAAACATATAGATAAAATAATTATTCAATACTTATTATTATAAGAAGTCTTGACATGAAACTGTTTGTCATAAACTCTTTCTTCCTCTTTTACGGACAAAAGATTAAAAGTCAATCAGCTGCCACCTTATATTCACTTCAAAGGAATGGTCCTTTTCATTTTGGGCATGGTTGCTGGGTCAACAAGCCAAGGAGCGCTGTCAGCTAGCTTTTGATATAATTGATTTTGTGTGGAAAAGAATGGTTAAATAATTGATTTTTTTTTTTTCTGAAATTACTAGATAATGCACCAGATTTGTGCATTGTTATGATTATAATTTTCCAAGCTATGCAAAAACTGTTGGCCCCAGAAGCATCATTTTGTTTATCTGTTTGTGTTTATCTTAGCAGCTGATTTAATTGTCTGTTTTTCACATGCTATGAGGTGATTACAATTTACAGCAGGTAGTTGATATCCACGCTTTATAATACATTATTTATGCTCCAAAATACATTGTTTTCTATTTAAAACAAAACAATGAATAGCAGAGAGCATATAGTAATTTTTGGAGATTAATTCATCAATATACATGTAGATATGTCAATAAAACTTAACTCAAATAGTAGACGACAAGGCTCTAATGTTCTTTAACTATGACTATTTGGTTTTAAATTTCATAAGAAGTGCGTGTATTCAGTCTTACATTTACTCTATATATAAGTGATTTTTGATTAATTATATTTAAATAATTGTAGAAAGTATTTGAAAATTACAATAATAATATTTGATGAATTGCATCATTCTAATAATAAAATAAATAAATATTGCAAGTAGATGAACCCCATGATATTGAATAATGACTAGTCTTTGTGTCATGAGTACATTACAAGCAATGTTGGAAATGAAACTGTGTAATAGAAATCATTCTTGTTCACAAAGAAAACGGCGTGAATCGTGATATTATCCATAGTTCTTATCTGCTTACTATTAGCAAAAACTTCAAAAAAAAAAAAAAAAAAAAAAGAATAATTAATCATCAACTAACTACTATGGCTACGAAAATCAAGTAATTTGGGCCTATCTAAAGATAATGGTTGAGCCCAATTACATTGCCAAAAATTAAATACATTTTATATATTTTAGTACAAGTCTAAGATGTTGACATCTTTATGGTCATCGATATTAATATATGTTGGGGCATTTGAAAATTATAAGTCAAAAACAATAAATCAAGCAAAGTTTATAATCAACGTATATGTTGCTGTTGCGTCCATTTCTGGCAATTTTGTTGCATGTCATTCTATGTCTTTTTCAATGTAACTTTACCTCATATTCTGCCTATTCATGCTCTATTTAATATTCCACATGAAACTCGTATTTATATATAATCCTTTTACACAATTAGTATCTACATTTGATTTTTTCCAAACCAATTTTCCTTCAAACAGCTAGCCACAAATATTCACACACACACACACACACACACACACACACACACACACACACACACACACACACGTGTGTGTGTGTGTGTGTTTTCACTACTTATCTTATTAAGAATTAAAATTGCTGGTTTGGAGTTAATAATTAACTATCATGCGAGAATCCATAAATGCACGAAAAATGCCCCATTTTCTCTATTTGAGTTAATATTTACTTTTTTTTTTTTTTTTTTGGTTGGAGTAGGTCAAAACAGATGATACGAACATTAAAAAAAGATAAAAAAAAAAAACCTACAATAAAATGATGAAAAAAAGAACATTAAAAGACACAATGGAAATAATTTGTAATTAGGGTTAGATACCGACCAAACATCACAATTTTTGTTTTAATTAACATGAAATCATCGCTTGCTAAAACCACCTAATCAAGGCCTTTTTTCCATCTTTAAACATGTCGGTCTTTTGGACGGCCAAATTCTATTATCATGTTAATTTTTGTTCCATCCGATCAGTCGACCTTATCATCAATATTAATTTATTCAAATTAATTGCATCTTTCGTATATCATTACACTGTTCTTATTATACGTAACATAATTCTTATTGCATTGCCTTATTTTTCCATGTCGAGACAATATTTAAGCAAGGAAAAAACAAAATTAGACAAGAAAGAGCTCTTAACAACGACATCTGACCTGTTATTAGTCAAAGACTGCATGCATTATTTATGTTAATCCACTGCAAATATATATTAATTATGTTTAACGCAACTTCCGATCAAGCAAGATAATATATAATTAACTTGTAACTTTTTTTCATTTCTACAATTATTTATAATTAGATCACCATCGCATGCCGTTTTGCTGATGTACAGATTCATCATTAATTTCTTAATTTTTTCATTATTTTCTAGGGAGTATATATTATATTCTTGTTCTTCATCACTTTGATTAAATATAGCAATAGTGTATAAAGAAAGACACCTCAACTTTTTCTTTTAAAATTTAATTAATAGAATTTAATAATAATAATTTATTTATTTTTAAGGTGCAAAAGAAGCATGTTAATAAGATGGCTTGAGAACCAACTCAAAGCTTTTTGGGCCAGCACGAGTTTCCACTCACTCGGATACTGCACGAGTCCCGAGGTAGTGCAAAAATTAATTAAAGCTTAATTAATTAATTAATTATAAATTAAGGCCCCAAAATAGGGTTGCTAAATACGTTAAGCAACAACAATCATCTCCTCTTTTCTGCCTAATAATCCCCATTTAAGGTTCGTTACGCTAAATCGTCACAAATCCCAATTAACAAAATATTTTAATTAGTTTTAACTACTCCATGGATTATTGGCATTGTTCTTGTGCAGAAAATTCGGGAATGAGAATGACAGAATTTCACGTTACCTAGGACTGCAATTCAGACTTATTTTTTACACGAACTTTGTTGTACTTGTGTTTCTATTAGTCTTATGTAGAGTATAATATATATACGAAGCTTATGCTCTTTTTGTTTGTTTTTGTTTTTCTTGTTGACTTCTTTTTCTCTTTTTTGTCTTAAGTAGTAGAATATAATTTTCAAAACTATAGGTTAAGTGGAAAACTATGCTAATTTCTTCTTAATTGGATAACGTGCCAATAATTCATTTTGGTTTTTGCATAGTATCATCATCCTCCATATGTGAAAAATAATTATGACAATTGCAACATAGTATCATCATAAATTTTAATTTAGGGAGGCGAGATTGATTTTTTTTATTAAGGATAACACATAAAAAAATATTTTTGAAAAAATACTTTTATTATTTTTTAAGGCACAATATTTTAACTTTTAATAAATTTATATATAATAATTAAGTTGAGATAGACTTGAGGGAGGTGGCTACTCCTTCCAGCCCCGTCCAGTCTTTGAGTATGACGTTGAAGTAATTACCCGACATGCAAATTAGGAAACTAAAAAAGCTAAGAAAAGAAACAAATCTATAAAGTTGATGATAGATGCTTCAAACCAAACCTTGGTAATACATCAGTTAAACTAAGTCTCATTGGCAATAATCTGATTTATAAATTTTAAGTTCATGAAATTTTAATCTAAATGTAGATTATGTTAAGCAGAGTAGCAAAATTCACAGATAATCTACTTTCATATTTCTGTCCTCCAAAGTCTGGGGTGAGAAACTGCTCTTTAATCTGTACTTAATATGATCTATTGCCAACCACAAGGAAAAAAAAAAACAAAAACATATTACCATTTTAATTTAGATATATCGAAATAAAGAATCAACCCTCAGCCTTAATCAACCCACAAAATATGTGAGAAAATTAACATTCGCACCTAATTAGAACAAATTATAAATGTGAGTAAAATTAGTTCGAATTTTTGACATTTTTGTGTCCCATCTTTTATAACTCAGGCAAGTATATATATAATATTTTCTTAAATATATATTTAAAATAATCTTATATACATGTGTACATATATTATATAAAATATTATAATAGATGATGTGAAGTGGAGTAATATAGAATTTATGTTTGTGATTATTTGACGATATTGTTATTTGTATCCAAATAATTCGCAAGAAAAAAGAATGCTACGAGGATAGGGTATTTTCTTGTATCAATCAAGGTGGGTGTATTAAAAAGAAGTAGACGGCGCCGGCGCCAACTCTAATCTACCATGTCGACGCCTGCTAAAAAATTGAAACATTAATGACCCTATAATTCTTCATTAATAATGCTCGTGCGTCGAAATAAAATTATTAACCTAAGATTGGTTCAAATGATGAAACGTCTCCTTAAAATTATTGTGTTCTAGGATTCAATCAAAGAGTTGAACGAAACATATTTTTCTAAGACATTTATTTATGGCCTTTTTTTTTGTTTTTGTTATTTACAATACATTAAAATGAACAGAAGTACGTTTTTTTTTCTTTATTCTTATCTTAAAATCAAACTCTTTTTCTGGTAATTCTGTACCACGACTTTTGTGAGAAATGATGACAATTGCTTGGCTACCATTAATTTCTTTCTAAATAAGAAATTTCCTTTTAAGACAAAAACGAGGGCAATAAAAAAGATAGTAAATTTATGGATTTTTTAAAGATCCTTTTTTCTTATTAACCAGTAAAAATATTGATGCAACCATTATCCACTTGATTAGAACTATTGGTCCACAGGTGCGTGTAGGGCAAAATGAAATTGGTAAGGATTATTATATACATTTTTTGTATTCCACCAACTCCTCATCTTCAACCTTATCTCTTCCTTGCCATTTTTTCTTACAAAAATTTATATATTTAGACATCCACCCGTAGTAATAATAACATTAAACCAAAAAGTTTATCACTTTTCTCACTGCAAGAAAATGATTGCAACCCAAGCTTTACCTTACCTTATAGTGTGTGTATAGGTTGTTTCAAAAAAAGAAAAGTATAATGACCAAAATAGCCTCGGGCCAATTTGGAAGCTCACTTACCATACACGTAAAGGCGAACTAAGATTTGTCCCTGAAGAGGCAGGCAAAAAGCAACCTCACTCTTGCTTACACGGCCGAGTATGCTTCATAAGAATTGGGAACTTAAAAGTTTCAAGAAAATCCATACAAATTATTACATGAATAAGATCATTCATCTGCACTTGGAATAATACAATTTTAAGTTACTTGTCACCTACTAATTGTTAGAAATGCACCACCATATGTTGTTAACGAGGATAAAATCTATAGTGTTTTCTCAAATTTCACGAGAGATTTCTACTACAAGTTCTCTGGAGGCTGAATTAGCCATTTTGCACGAGACTCGCACGATATTCTCTTCATTTACATGATAAATGAAGAAACTATTAGGCTTCGTCTGGTTTTGTTTTTGGTTATTTTGAGAAAATTATTTTGAAAGAATGTATTTTGATAGTGTGATTAAAGAATGCGCGAAATATGTTTGGATGTTTTTGTTGAAAAAAAAATAATGTAAAGTAATCTTTACTATAAATATGTTGTTTGTTATAATATTTTTAACTATTGATGTTTTATTAATATTATTTTATTATAATTAGTGAGCGTATAATATAATATAATATTTTTTTAAATATTATAATGTAAAAACATTTTCATTTTCACAAAAGAAAGATCCTGGAATGGAAATGAAACCATAGAAAGCATTAATTTTGGAATTTGCTTTGGGTACGAATTTATGTACAAAAAATCAGGATTTACATCTAAAGTGAAAGGCAAAGAATGGTATGTAAAATTGGAATCAAAAGCGTGGGTTGAGGAGTTGGCGTGTCCAAGGGTTCACGCTGCCACTGAAAAAGCAAAATAAGAATAGTAGGAGAGGAGCAAATGATATATGGAGACTGGTCAAACCCTGTCGACTTTTCCTCAAGCAAAGGACACATTTTCATTATTACAATGAGGTTGACTGGACGGCTCAGATTGGACACTACTTTTGCTAAATCCAGTTAAGATGCATGGATGGTTGATCTCACGATGTTACAAATTCTATTCTATTCCAGGTATTGCAGGCATTCAGGAAAATGGACTCTCCGGATTTGGTAAGTCTTCTTCTGTGGGCTGACCAGTCCCACAATCATGGGTTTGACCCTACATCTGACTCTTGTACTCAAACCATATTATCTAGTAGCAATCTTTTTTTAAAAAAAAAAAAAAAAAGCAAAATTTTGGTTCGAAATGAAATTTTATTTTTTAGTTTCATTTAATATTATTATTATTATCAAAATTAAGAATATTCTCAATTTATTTTTTTTGAAAATCACATCAAGATTCCAATATTTTTTTAGATTCGAATAATATTAAATTTATTTTAATTTTTCAGAATAATATGATACATTATATAATAGAATAATATTAAATTATTTTAATAATAGAATGGTACTTGAAATTACTAACTTAATAATAAAATAATAACAAAAAATATTAAAAGTTTCTGAAGAAAATATTTACAGATAAATTAGACGGTAATTTTCAAAGAGTATTTCCTTTTTAAAATTTTAAAAAATATTTATGGTACTAATCAATTGAAGTATATTGTTGTGCCTATTGGGATTCTGGGAAATGTAACACTACACGTGCATTAGCATCATATTATATATATATATATCTCTATTCATAACATTCAATGTCATGAATCCACAATCGAATTAGGAAAAAGAGGGATTATAGTTATAAGATATTTAATAAAAGGTTGTTGGAATTGAGATCTTATTTAAAGAGTAAGATATTAAATATTTAAATCTTTTTCTTGTATGATGCATGGATGGTTCGATCCATAAGAACTATAATTGAGAATTATTTAATCATTTTTTTTTCTGAGGAAGAGATGAAACAGAATTAACTTAAATTTGAAAATGCTATGTGAAAATCTTAGTGAAACACTGAATTTCTAAAAAATACCAATAAAAATGAGGTATTGTTAATATTTAGCTAATAACTTGTATTTGTTATATATATAAAAGTGGAGGGAGCAGAGACACAAATGATAGTGATTTTTTATCCTCATAATAACTCTACGTGGTTCCAATTGATAATTTTTATCAATATTATACGTGCTTTATTGAATGAAATTTTTAAATGATATTTAGTCATTACTTTATCATCAAGTCATAATTAATTTTTATTATTTTTAAATTATATATACTAGACTTATAATCATATCATTTAATAAAACTCATACATACTTCGTATATTCAAATATTTCAGTTTAAACACATTAATAATTGTGCTAACTAAATACATCCAAAGTTTCATTCAAAATTTTCCACCATTATTAATATAATTTTCAAGGTTTTTTTAAATCAAAATCAAAATTTTAGATATCCTTGCATTTTGTACCAAAATTGAATATATATATATATATAATATATATATATGCAACTCTAAAATATACAACAATGTCAATTATATTGATACTTATTACCTTGACTGCACTTCTACATACTATAAATGGTGAATATTGAGGCTCTGAATTTATGTAGAAAATGACAAATGTAAACCCAGTTCAAATTAAAGTTGTGCCGCAATAATTATGAAACGCTACAAAATATGTTAATAACGAACAAGATGAAAATTGAATTCATATAATCCGACTCAATGAAACCTACATGCATAGACGACGTATCAAAATAAATCGACTAATGGTAAGAGTTTTTTCTCTATTTCCACATCCATCTGTACTTGAAGTAGTACTTGATCCCTCCACAGATATGCAGTTGGCTTATACGCAAACCCTAAAATTCTAGTTTGTTTTGACAACTAAAGTTTTAGTTTCTTCACATGTAAAGTTGTCGGGAAATAAAATCGGTCTTAGTACAATTCAAATTTAGAATACAAGACATATTAAAACAATGAGTTAGCGTTTGGTTTAGTTTCAATTTTTTATTTATTTATTTTAAAAATTATCGAAAAAGAAAATCAAGTAATTAAACTAGTAGGATTGAGAAGGGCAAGATTAGGGTTGGACAGCACTCAAGGAAATGCAGGTGCAAGCATCACGTGCGCAGGCGTGTGCCCGTATCCGACTCAGTTTACGAGGAAACCCTAACAAATGCGTTAAGCAACATCCTCTGTCCAGCCAGAAGTTTGTTTAGATATTAATGAATGAGATCTTACAGGGAATTAATAAATTAAGGTGGTAAAAATCTTTCACATCCCGACATAAGAGTATAAGAATTAGCAATGAGTTGATACATTCTCAAGTTAGCCACTCGCTTGGCGTGTTGTCAAACTGACTTTAATCTTGTCTCTCCTTAAGATTTTGTTATAAATGTGTGTTAATTGACCCACTTAGCTAAGACTTTAACCTCGTATTTTTATCATTCTTCCTTTTCAAATGTTGACTCTCATTATTATTAATATTATTAATGAAAAATACTAATTGATTTTTTAATTAATACTTAAATTTAGATTCAAAAAATTTATCGACAGACTACTTAACTCATCTGCAATAGTACATGATTGTGATTTAGAACATTAGGTTATCGTTTTCCTACATACTACGTGTCCATTCAATTGAAAACTATATATTAATTAAATTTAAACATCTTTTGGGATGATCATCCTTCTAATTCTTGGTTGGACTTCATTTGTAAAAATCTTGACCTATGTTTGGAATTAAGATTTTAATGAGGTAAATAATTACGAAATTATTTTCCTCAATCTAAATGATATTTTTTTTTTTCCAAATTACCTTTTAAATTCCAAACATGGCATGAATAAACGGTGCCGTTATAGCAGCACTTGGACGTTGAAGATGATCTCAAAAGTGAGCATAAACGTATCAAAATCATCTAAAGAGAGTAGTTTGAAGCAATCAAAATCCTGTAAACATTAACTTGAAATTCACTTAATCTGCAGTTAAAGAAAGTAAATAGCATTAGTCACAAGTAATTAACAAGAGAGTGAGCCGGGGGACGCATCACATGAGCCAAGATGGTTCAACCCCCCATATTTGCCGCTCCCTCATTCTCAAT
Organism: Paulownia fortunei; assembly: GCA_019321725.1. Taxonomy (NCBI): domain Eukaryota; kingdom Viridiplantae; phylum Streptophyta; class Magnoliopsida; order Lamiales; family Paulowniaceae; genus Paulownia; species Paulownia fortunei. The sequence continues at coordinate 494,089 of CM033111.1, forward strand.
TTTGCCTTGGTTTCACCAAAACCAACCGAAATTACAACCCAACAGAAAAAATAAAGCTTAATCATAAAGCACGTAACGGAAAAAATAAAATAAAAGATGGTACACATCTTTCTTCATTTCAAGTATACGTATAGGCTCTGCGCTTGCATGCAGCCACGTGTCGAATGGTGGCATAGCTGTGGAAAGGAGAAAATAAACTCACCTGTTCCCAAACCTCCCAACAAAAATGTGGGGTCCAAAATGAACCAACTATACACGTCTTATGCTAACAAACTCTCCACATTATAAGCTCCACGAGTCACATTCTTGCTTTAAGATTTCGAATCAATTTTTACTCTCTCTTCCTTTCTTTTTATTTAGTTCAATTATTTCTTATATAAACCGCCTTAAGTTTTTCACTTTTTTATGGGAAAAATATATAAATAAAGACGTGTTAAATGCTTATAAAAGTATAAACCGCCTTAAGTTTTTCATTTTTTTAGGGGTAAAAAATGTAAAGACGTGTTAAATGCTTATATAAGATGTTTGGTAGAAGTGCATCAATAGAAGTACAAGAACAAAATTTTAAAACATCACATAAATTTGATGAACTTTAAAAATTATAACTTATTCTAAAAATTCATTCAAAATTAAGTACCAAATACAAAACAATTTTCAGTAAATTTTCGTCTAGAAATCCATATGATTTCCAAATACCCTCAAAATTTGTTACCACTCTCTCTTTATTTGTATATAAGAACAAATAAAAACACTGGTAAAACTCATAAGAAAAATCCCACACCAGACTTGATTAATGATCATTCATTTGTGCCTCTCTGTCTTTTCGTGGAGAAGCTATAAATATACAACTATTAAAGGATCAACTTCATACTAGAAAAACTAAATCCCAACTAGGAATGGAAAAATACTTTGTACTAAAAGACATATAATTAATACTATTAAAAAGAATTATGAAAATATAATGCATGTACATAGAAATCGTAACGTCCTATTCAGTGACCCCAGTAAGGTTGGAAGATCTTAACAACTAGGGTCACGCCTGCATATATAATTAATCCAAGTTTTTGTAATTAGTCAAACCCCGTCAAATCATATTATTAAATGCTGATAAAAGCTTCTACCTAATTAAAGAGTTAACATGGATTATGACCGTAGGTTAATTATCTTACTCGGCGTGATCAATTTATTCATACTGATCCTATATTTTCACCTAAAACTTTAACATATAGATCACCACATGACATCCTTATCTAACAAGTTTTGCCATCAAATTTACTGCTTTACTTTGACTTTAGCATTAGTTAGCAAAATAAAATACTGTCTATTTTCTAGCTAGTGGATGAACTTGTAAACAAGATAAGTTTTCACCGGCTTAAGGTTCACTGAAAGGTCGCATTCACTTTCATGGATAGTCGACAGTACTGTAAAATTAGCATTTAATTAAAGTCGCTTTTTGAAAATACTCTTCAGACAAAAAAGTCGGATCATATTTTGGTGTTACCAAATAGAACGAATATAATAAGAGAGCAAGACAGCTGTAGAAGAACCTGTCTGCGTTTCCATGTTACAAAAAGAATTACTACTTGATGTGCATGAAGTTTTAAGTTAAAAAGAGCACATATTGGGAATTCACCTACAAAATAAAATATTATAATAAATACCAAAGGAGGAGATAGTAAAAAATACTTGACTGTAGTAGTTATTTTCTGGCATTTCGCACCCATGCAATTTTTTTGTTAGCCTTCGACTCAATTATAATTGCCTATCTAACATTTTGTAGTCTTTTATGTATTCTAGTTGTTTAAAATTCTTTCTAACATAAAAATGATTCGATTTAAGAAGATTTTAATCGCAAAAACCTCAATAGTTTGTTGTGATTTGAGCCAGACGCACTCATTGCATCCCAATCATTCCCACTTCGTTTTCCATATTCGTATCATCACTACTAAAACCTTTTCATATTTCATTTTATTTCTTTTCAGACAAATGATACAAGAGGAAAGTTTAATTGAGAAATGGATGAACAAATTAAGATTTAAGATGAGAAGGCGTCCAATCGAAGAGACAAAATACTAGTAAAATTGCTCAACAAGGAGAGATTTCTCGAACTATAAAGTGAAAGTTATATATTACGTACGAGATAAAAAGAAGAAACCAATTGCTACTTTGACTGAGCTGAGAGTTTGACAAGGAGAAGTACAACTCCCCTCCTTTTAAGTAAAGGAACCAACAACCAAAACTAAGACGCCTAAGTTATACGATAATCACAACATAAACGTGGTCAACATCACTAATAAAGTACCTTAATAACAAAAATCAAATCCTTAAGAACATTGCTTAACGTCAGAATCATCATGTTTGTACAGACAATAATTGTTAATGCCGACCATTTTCGAAAGTGATCTTGATGGGTGTTGTATTGTTGTTTTTGCGAAGCTCTAGACAGGTTTCATCTTGATTGCTTGATACAAAAAAAATATTACTACAAGCAAAATGATTACTTAAATATTTTGGCGTAATTTAGGAGTGTATATATATTAATTACTTTTCATTTTTGCTGAACTGGTCTGAAACGTTTCCCAACCACAAAACGACAATGAAAGCATTTATTATCTTGTTGACAGAAATGTGTCGAGACCCTTTAATCATATTAAATTAAATATTTTGATGAAATAAATATATGCTCTGGCCTGATAAGATCAAATGAATGTACTTTCTTTTGATCAAAGAAGGACCTAAATAATGGGTTGGATTTCTAACAAAACTCACAGGCATATGTCTAATTCTTAACTGTCTCTAGTTTCTTTTTCTTGGAGTGAGCTTCGAAGTATGATTATCTGTTATATTCAAAAAGTAATTATTAATTATTATTAATGTCATGATGTATTGATAATATTGATCGTTTTTCTATAAAAAAATATAAATAAATAAATTGACATTTAGAAAAATATAATAAGATCTTTTAAATGATTTAGATCATTTACAGCTTCTTGCTTATATAAGCTGCCATTCTCACGATTTTTATCATCGAAATAGGAATAAAAATCAGTAGATTTTTACAAAATCAACCGTGTAATAAAAAAAAAAAAAAAACAAAGGAGTACAATTTTACAACATCAACCTAACAATAATTGTTGTTATCGTATAAGAAAAAACCCAAAAGTACTGGCAAACATTTACTATTGTTAGCGTAACTTGACATAGGATTATATACAAATACCTTGTGTACCGCCTAATTAATTTGCTTTACGGTTAATTATTTATTTTAAGGATGAATTAACTATGTATTAGTATATGGTATAAACCTATCTACCGCCTAATTAATTTGGATTTGATTGGACCTAATTTGTTTAAAATGAAACCTTTTATAAAGATATTATAACAATTGGGTTCTTTGGGATTCAATTTTCTGGGGCAGAAGAGGCTTGCTGGGGACATATTGGTCCCACGTGGTTTGACATGAGTGGTCGACATCACCCCCCTTGAGATCCACGTCATCTCCCAACTTATCCACGCCTGATGCCTCTTCTCCTTCAGTCTTCCCTTCTTTTCTTTATTTTGTTTTGGGCTTATTGGTAACCCTTTTTCCACGTTAAAACATGGCATGGGCCCAACTGCAACTTTGTTCATGCACCTCGGTCAAAATCTGTACTTGTATCATATAACTTTCTTAATTCTTATTCTAATACTAATATATACATATATGTGTGTGAATTTTCATTAAATTAAATATTTTTAAATTAAATATTTTCACTGGAATTTATTTTAAATTTTGTTTATTCTTTTTGATGACTGAATGCCAAGGAACATGTTTTTTGGTTGCCACAGTTTGAACGCCTTTTTGTCTAATTGTTCGAACCGTGGGGTGAGCATTAGAGCAGATACAAATTATTATTCACTAATATGTTGGGAGAACGAGTCTTAGATTGTGTTAGCAAACTATTTTTATGGATAGTAGGAAGGACGTAGTTTGGCGAAAAAATTGTTTAGTTTTAGTTTGGGAGTTGTAATTCTAAAAGCAATTTCCAACTCCATTTGTTTTTCTTTTTCCTATATTTATATTGAGATTATTTTATGAAAAAGTCAGAAGTCAATGAGGCTTAATTTAAACATAAAAAATATGAGGTAGAAAAACTATATCGTTATGAGGTATTGGATCAGTTTCACGAGAAATGTGGATACATACTTACATTTGATGCAATGTTTTTATAATTATATCGATAATTAAATTATTTTTATTATTAATAAGTAGTTTAATTAGTTGGATTAGTTCAACTGACAATTCAACCGATCTAATAATAATTGATTATATTTTTTAATTTTATTATATAAAATAGTAATATAATAAATTAATTTTTATATATTAAAATTTAAAAATAAAAATAAATAAATAATTTATTCAAAATCACATCTAACAAAATTTAAAGTCTAAGAAACCAAATATATATAATCAAATACTAAGTTTAAAAATTAAATTTCCTCCAAAAAATACACAAAAAAAACATACTGGTTCTGATTGATTCTTGACTGGTTCGATCAATTTTTTATTGATTTTTAACTGATTCAAACTCATTTTTTATTTTTAGTAGTTAATCGGACTAAATTGACCATAAATTTCTGATCAATCCAGTCTGATTTTGAAAACATTAATTTGATCATTTCACTCAAAAATAATTCGAAGTAACATTTTGTTCACCTTCTCTAGTAATTAGGAAATTAATATTTTTTCTATACTTGAGCAATGAAATATGCTATTATTTCAATCCAAAGAAAGAGAAAAAAAAAGAAGCATTTTAATCCTTTTTTTTTTTTGGTCATAAGTTGCATTATTATCATTTCATTTAGTCAAGCAGTATTCAACAATAATTTAATTCAGATTTATTTCATTTCACGGAACCAAATTAGATTGAATCAAAGCTAATTTATATAGTATTTCAAGATCAAATTCAAAATCTCCCCTGAAAAATTCAGCCAATAAAAATGAGTGGCATGCAAATATTATTATACGGTGAAGCACGTCTCTATTTGATGTGACCGGAATTGTTAATTTACCGGCAACGTGACATCAACCCGGCGTTTTCAGGTATCTTATGTGGCCGCGATTTATTAGTAAATATTTAACGATTTTATACTTTTTTTTTTTCGACGACTCAAGCAAGAAGCAAGAATTTTCAGTTGATTAGGTTTTCATGGCAAGCACAAACACGATTTATGATTATTCATTCTGTATTCCATCTGGAAAGCAAATTATATATATACATATATATAGAGAGAGAGAAAAAAACGGAAGTCTAGAAAGCGAACGCTTTGACCTTCTTCAGATGTTTAATTCATGGCGTTAAGCCACTAGATAGCTTAAATTTTTATTCCAAGTTTTGCTTTACAATGAGTTTTTCTTTTATTTTTTTCCGTTGTAATTATTATGCCATTCTTTTTTTATTTTTTGCAATACAAAGTCAAGATATTGAAATTATTCAAAAATAATATTAATTTCTTCTCACAATTAATTAATCAGCCTTGAATGATCTTTTTGGAATATTAAAATTTAATTAAAAGAAAAAATATAAAAGCATATGGCTTAGTCAAGTTCTTAAGTTATACATGCATTTTATTTTATTTTTTTATCCGAGGAAGCATATTATACTTTCTGTTTTAGTGAATTTAGTTATGCTAAAACTGAAGTGCTCGATAATTCAGATAAACCTTTTTCTTAGGAGTTGACTTTTTTTTTTTCCATTTTCTTTATATTTTTTATTGCTTTATCAATATTTTTGGGATTAATTTTCAAGATTTTGATGTGTATAGATTCTTGGACAAGTACAACCACAAAAACGATTGAGTTTGGCAAAATCAAGTGGAATATTTTGCCTTTTGCTTTCCGTGGATGCTCTAAACTGTTGTATCTTTTAGGAAATTGATTCTCAATTAAAAATATTTGAATCAGGATATTATGAGGAAAATTCTTTTGGTATATATATTAAGAGCAAATCTTCTATGCACTAAATCAAGGGAATAAGTATTGAATAATTGACAATCCATGATGACACATTTTGTAATAGAATATAGTATTTTTATTTCAAATTGAATAATTCTGTTTCCATTTTCCAACTTCCACAAATAATATTTTCATTTTCAATTACTCCATGTGACAGCATAAATTCTCGCTACCATTTTTAAAGGTAAAATTTTGTAAAAATACTAATTTTTTTATATTTTTAACTCTCATTTAAAAGTTCATATTAATTTAAAACGTGACACTTTATTTGGAATATAGGGAATATGTGATTCCATTTCAGTAATCTTTGTGGGGATGACTCGTGTTTTAATAAATACGCAATTTGATTTGAATATGAAAACTTCATAAACAAACTCTAATTCCATGAAAATGATTTTAAAAATTCTATTGAATAATATTATGAAAACCAATTAAATTTACATAAATGAATTCTTTTAATTTTAATTCTCAATTCGTTTTAAAAAATATCGTCCAATATGATTTTCAATATCTTCTTGTCTAAAAAAAATTATTATATAAAATTATCATTTCTAGAGAGTTTGTACCACTTTTTCGATGTCACTAAAAGCAAATTATTGAACAATGAATGAATAGTTTCTCATTATCCATCTTCATCAATTACATTCAATGAACAAGAGAATCCCCTCGCAAAAAGACAGCTTTTTAAAATGTTAAATTCGATGGATAAGTATGTAAATAATAGATAATTATTTTTATTTTATTTAAAATAAAATACTTGTTAATTATTTAATCATTCGATTATTTCGTACCAAACGTAACTAATATATTTTATTTTTTATCAAATAAACACCGATACAAAATACATGCATTCATTTAGTATTTATTTTTCTTGTTTGTAGAAAATAAACAAAAGACCCATTAACTTCATGCCGGGTTATGTTCATCTCTACTACCAAATTTAAATTTATTGTTACCATAAATTGTTGTTTTGTGAAGTGAGAGAAGCAAAAACATAATTGAAAACATGTAAAAAGCCAAACAAAAAGGGCGGAGAGGGAATCCCAAAATTGGGCATAAAATGGCAAGTAAAAACAAACATGAGTAACTGAACCTCTGTTAGTGCTGAATCACTCGTTTGACCTTAAGTGGTTGGGTCATTGAAGAGAAGCCCAGAATTTGCTACCTGAATTTGTTACTTAATGAAACTTTTCCCCAATCTCACCGACAACGCGTGCTCCTCACCGTCTCTTAATCGCGTTTAACCCTTTCAAAGAAACTACAGTCACGCGCCGTATTTAAATCGGAGAAGTTTTTGCATTTGGTTCGAATTCTCTCTTGAAATTAACTGAAGTTAGTTGTTTACAACAAAATTAACTGATTCTAAAACAAACCAAGCAAAAATTAAGAGAGACACAGAGACACAGAGACACAGAGAGATTTAATAAATAAGGCCTCGTTTGGCTGCATTTCAAGTGAATATCTGAAAACTTTCATGCATTTATTGTTGTCAAAAAATAAAATAAAATCAAAACACAAATGTCTGTCACTCGTCTTGTGAGTTGAAATACATCGCGAAAAAGGAATATAACATTTATTGAGGAGTTCAAATAAAAGTATCCCATTTTAATTGGTTAAGCAAAATTGGTTTGATTGGCGTTTTAAGGCAATCAACAACCAAACTAGTAGTAATTTTTTTATATTTCTGTAATTAACTTCACAATTTGATTTATTGCTGTTAAATAAGATGATTTTTGTAACGATAAATTCGGTCGCTTCTATATTTTGTGATTTAATTGATAAGGAAGGATTGAATGTGCCACTCTTTCATGTTAACAATCCCTTTATAATTGATTGGTGTAAAGTCTAATTATGCTGAGTGTAGATTGTGGATGATAGATAAATAAAAAATAAAAATTACGTTATATCCATAAACAAATATTATAGGGGGTGAAAAGGAGAATTTCAAACAATCAGAAATAAATAAAATGGGGTTAAAAGTAAAAAAGAAACTGAAGGATTAAAAACTGACTGCATTATCTTTATCAGTCCGTCCCACTTTTGAACAAAACGTAAATAATTTTCTGTCAAAAAATTGTGTTTTCACCTTTCATCACAGTGCAGAAAGTTGGGAAAGAGTACACAGAAAAAAAAAGCAAAAGGCGCGCCGCGCTGGCGGACGACGGGCGTAGGGATCTGGTCAACGCCGTTTGACCACGTTCTTTAGGTAAATACAGACAAATCTGAAACCATAGGGTCAGTTATGTAATTTCGGAAAACACCGCAACTTTTTTTCTTTTTTAAATTTTATTTCTTGTCGCTGTTGATGTTGCCTTCTCCTCACTTCCCCTTCTCTCTTAATGTGTGTGTATATATATAATAAGGGCTCCCTCATTTCTCATTATCTCTTAACAGGTATAGAGAAAAAAGAACAATCACAAACACAACACACACTAGAGAACGTAATATGAGAACGAGGAGAGGACTGTGTTATCCTAAAGTGATTAATATGTGTGTGGAGAATAACAACAGAGTGGTGAAGAGAAGGAAAGCGGAGCTCGCCGGAGACCAAGTGGGCTGCCGGAAAAGGTTGAAGACCCCGACGGAAATTTCCGGAGGATGTGATTTCTTTGATGCTTTGCCTGATGATCTTGTCCTTTGTATTCTCTGCAAACTCAGCTCCACCGCCGGCTGCCCTGCCGATTTCATCAATGTTTTGATAACGTACGTTTTTTTTTTCCTTTGACGTGTTCTTTATTTGTGATATATTTGATCTTTTAAGGAAAAAAGTTTGCACATCTTCTTGATTTGAAAAATATAGATATTCTAAATCTTTCTGCATTTTTTGGCAGTTGTTTCTTGCTCAAATTAAGGGATGATATATAGCATTGGTTTTTTAAGGAAACTGAGCCGATGAACTGTCGCATTAATGGAAACTGTATTTAGAAATATATTCCCTTTCATTTTTGTTCTAAATGGGAGTAAAGGTGATATTTTTGAATCTGTTTTGTTTTTTTAATGCAGAAAAAAAGTCCTTTTTCTGAAAACTTGTGTCAATTTTGTGGTTTTCAAGTTCGTTCGTATCTGAATCTATATATATATAATTTTATTTTTTTTGGATGAACAGATGCAAAAGACTAAACGGATTAGGCCTCCATTCTCTAGTACTATCCAAAGCCTCTCAGAAAATGTTGGCAGTCAAAGCTAAAAACTGGTCCGAGTCCTCTCACCGATTCCTCAAACTCTGCGCCGATTCCGGAAATGTTGAAGCCTGCTACACTCTAGGCATGGTTAGTATCTTTTAGCAATTTTCTTATTTCTCAGGTGTGACGAAACATTAAAAAGTCCTTGTGATAGCAAAGAATGAGACTCGATGCATGTGCAAATTGTAGTCATACATGAAAATCTTAATACAGAAATTCAGAATTTTTCACTGAGATTTATTATTATTTACTGGACACAGATTCGATTCTACTGTTTGCAAAACCGAGGAAACGGAGCATCCTTAATGGCAAAGGCCGCGATTAGCTCACACGCGTCGGCGCTCTACTCGCTTGCCGTTATCCAGTTCAACGGCAGCGGCGGTTCGAAGAACGACAAGGACCTTCGCGCTGGGGTGGCCTTGTGCGCACGCGCCGCGTTTCTCGGCCACGTCGATGCGCTTCGAGAGCTGGGCCACTGCCTGCAAGACGGCTACGGCGTAAAGCAAAACATCGCCGAGGGGCGCCGATTCTTAGTCCAAGCCAACGCGCGTGAGTTGGCCATTGTTTTAGCGGCGAATCCGTCGGCTGTTGTGCCCAGGTCGTGGCTGACGTGCAACCCCCACCGCCAATCGGGTGGCAGCGGGTGCCCATTGTTGAGTGATTTCGGGTGTAATGTGCCGGCTCCGGAGTCCCACCCGGCGAACAGATTTTTATCAGAGTGGTTTTCGGGTCGCACCGGGAGTATTCCGGGTCCGGGGCTCCGCTTATGTTCTCATTCGGGTTGCGGGAGGCCAGAGACTAGGAGGCATGAGTTTCGTCGGTGTTCTGTGTGCGGAGCAGTTAATTATTGCTCGCGTGCTTGTCAGGCACTGGATTGGAAGCTCCGGCATAAGGTGGAGTGCGCTCCGGTGGAGAGGTGGGCAGATGAGGATGGAGAAAATGACGGTAACGGTGACGATATTCTTAACGGCAATGGTAACGTCAACGACGAAGAAGCAATGGAGGAAAGTTAACGGTGAGATTGTGGACTGTGAATGTGACGGTAACGGCACGGGAGTCTAGAGAGAGAGAGTTGGGATAAAAATGAAGAAAAGAGGAAGATTTGAGGCCAAATTTTGTCTGGGAAAATTGAGTTAAATCTTTTGCTTATGATCAGTTTCTGTATAGGGAATGTAAAGTGTAAACTCACAAGTTCTTGAGTTTAACTTTTTACTCTCTCTTTTATGTACTAGTATATAGTTTATTCGGCCTTAAGTTCATCAAGAAAACGAAAAATTGAAATTTTTACTCTGCAAATTTTACAATATTTACAATCAAGTCCTCTTCCAATTCTTGTTCTGTTTTTTTTTTTTTTTTTTCTTTTAAATTAATTGTTCTGAACATGTATGATGATGTGAATTATTATTGTACTTTAGAAAGGGTGGGTGTTAATATAAACATGGGGACCGAATGATAACGCATTGTTCATGTTGCTGGGCTTTTTTCACACTTCTCAATTGGCAGCATCTCACATGATATGTGGGTCATTGGCAACTCCGAGTTCTTGAATTTCTTCAAAACAAAGTGAGACATTGATTCTAAGTGTTCGTAGTGCAAATTATTAGGTGAAGAGATGGGATGTGTAATGTGAAATTCTGAATAACCAACCACATTAATATGCTTGAATTCTGCCTTAACTTTAGGGTAAAGACTGAAAAGGAGAAAGCTCATTTGAATCTACAATGTGAAAGTGGATGAACCAGCAAACTTTTCTATGATTTTATACTTCAAAATCCTCAATTTCAAGAGTTTCATAGGTTATTACCCCATTTAATAAGAATATTTGATATGTAAATTTTAGAGGGAAAGTAAAAGTGATAAATAATGTATCTAAAAAAAGCCTGAAAGTGATAAATATGGTGGTGACAGAGGGGATCCTAGGTAGCAAGTAATTCCAATGACAATCCAGGCAAATTACTGTTCCTTTTTATGTTGTACACTTTTATGTTTGGTCAAAAAATGTCAGGTAGTAAGAGATTGACCAAAGCACAAAAAGAAAAAAGAAAAAAGAAAATAAAAAATAAAGAATGGGTTAGAAAGAGGGTAAAGGTGAAGCTAAGAGTGAGAGGAGACAAGTGCAATGCGCAAGTGGAGAATGTGCTCGTCTCATTGTCTGAGAACTTTTATGCCCCCCATCTCCAAAAGAAAGAAAGAAAAAAGAGAACTATAATACATGCAAGTGATGAAAAGAGAGCATCCATCCCATGGTGGGAGTCAGGAGTGCACTTATTCTTTCTTTTATCAACATTATTACCACTATTTACTATCCCAACCCAAATCCAAGAAATTCAAACCTAGGCAGAAAAGGAACAGCTGTGGTCCAAACTATACAAGCCCAAAACCCCATTTAAAGCCTTCTTTTGTTGGTTGGAGGTGCAATTATTATTATTTTATTATTATTTTACTATTATTTTTGATGAATTAGATTTTAGATTTCACCCGACTAATTATGGGAGTTGATGATCTTCCCTGATTCGTCATTCGGATAAATAGGATGCGCTTACAACCCATATACAGTTGGAGCATAAATTCGGATTAAAAATTAATCCTTCCAACAAACTCTTTTTACACGACGCGGTAGGGACTCCGGAGGACACACAAGCACGCCAAGACCTATGTATCCATCAAAATTCGAACCTCAATAGTCTCTATTATTCTACAACCGTTCCGCCATGACGGTGGGGGCAAGGTGCAACTAATTGTTGGTTGAGAATGAGAAGGACAAGCACTATACATAGTGCAACAATGGATGATATTATATTCTCAATTCTTTTGAGTTTTATGCATTTGGGGCAAAAGTTCCAAGATCTTGATTTCTATGAGTTAATTCATATCTGTCCCCCACCCCTCAAGCAACTGAAATCGACACAAACCGCCACGGCTGATGCATAACTATTATTAATGCTTGATGCTAACGCCACCCTGTTGCAGGTTAGTAGATTAAGACCATTTTAGATTTTTTATTGTAATTTAATATTTTATTTTATATTTAACTTTATAAATCCACGTCAACTATATATGATTCATAAAAAATATATATTTTACACTTAACATATGATTCATAAAAAATATATATTTTACACTTAACATACTTTATGCGATATAAAATAACGATATGAAATTAAAATAGATGATCCAAACTATGTTAATAACATTAAGAGTAATACAATCTAAGGAGATTTAGCGTGCATTTGGTTGCGATTTAGACATGGGATTTTTGCTATTTGGGGAGGAAGTTTGTGGAAAACATCCAGCTCTAGGCCTCCATTGAGGCTATTGTCACGGATTAATTGCACTATAGCTGTAATTGTAAAAACTTTTAAGACCTTTTGTTAGGTATTCTACAATATGTTTTGTTAGGTTTTCCACACGCAAGTTATGGTAAATGAAGTAAACTTAAGAATATTTTTGTCTTACGGTATTTTGTTTTTTGAAAGAAAAAAAGAAATAAAAACTTAAAACAACAGAATGTTGTCTCATAGGTACGTTTTTCACTATGTTATGTATTGTTGTTTAAAATAAGTTAGAATTAAATATAGAATTTCCAGAACTCAAACTATGATAATTTTAAATAATTTGCAATGCGGCAGAGTGCGGGGTAGGCAAATGTTGATGGCATGTTACCTTAGAGAATTATTAGCTCTTTTTTTGAGTAAAGAATTTGGTGGAAAAAGAGGTACAAAATAATTTTATTCCCTGAATAAGAGCAGCAAAATTGTGCAAAATTTCTTGCATAAATGGTTGTAATATTAAATGTCCATTGACGTCTCACCAGAAAGAATTTGGTGCATATTACTCATTTATGGTACATTTCTGGACGCATTATACTGCTCTAGCTTTCTCTCTGAATTTTCAGCTGTTTCTTTGTCGTCTTTATAAATTTTTATGATTTTTTTTGGGGTAAAATGATGGATAAATCTTATATTTGTTTCTGGCCTAACTAAGAGTGTGTTTGACAAAGTATTTGAAATTATAATTTTAATACAACAGATTCCATGAAAATTTATTTTTCGTTAACTAAATGAAAATTGTGGCTCTAGTGCAGTCAATATGTAAATGGCCAACAACATGATTACATTACAATACTAATTAATAATTATAAGTCAATAGTTAACAACTATCGACAATCAATATATAACTTTTTACAATAATGTTAATAGAAAAAATAAAGAAATAAAACCACAAGCATATATAAAAAAAAAAAACGTCCAAGCCCTAATAAATGAAGCTATTAGTCAATGTTCAAGTTTCTAGAGTGACAAATGGAGCCTCTAGAACCTCTTATTTAGTCCTTAAAAGGCCAAAGCATCACCAATTGTTAAAGACTTAAAAATGCAGTTGATCTCGTGGAAGTTACCTAGTGCTAGAAGGAAACTGCGAGAGTTGAGAGTGGGCTGAATTGCCTAAAGCAGAGGTTGTATTAAAATCTCCAACCTTTTTCTTTCACCTTCTACCATCAAAATTTGTTGATTAGAGGTTGCTAAGTTTTGGTTAACAGTTAAGCTCATTGAAAAGATGGATTAGTTTGAATTAGGTCTAGTCCATGATAACTCTCACTGCAGCATGTAGTAATATGGGAGAAGAAAAAGCCAAGTGGTGAGAGGCAATTCCCTTAGCAATTAGGTTAAGAATGGGATTACCTCATTAAAAGTCATTGGGTTGAGTTGATTTGGCATTATATTTTTAGGGATGACTCACTTAATCTAATTGAAAAGATAGATTGGTGCCACCTACATCTACTTACCAATTAAATCATTTTATCAACTTATAAAAAAAAAAAAAAAAAAAACTCAACCCCATTAAATAATTATTGGCCATATTCAGTGTATTCATAATAAATAGTTACGTTAGTATCATTTGGTCATTTGTTATGAAATTTTTGTTAGTGATTGAATTTCTCTCACAATGTTAAATTATTAAATTGATATAATTTATATATGTAGATTGAACATCCTCTCACTATAAGTAATTTTTTAGGATGAATTCTAATCAAACTCAATATCATGATATCATAGCATCAAATTTGCCAACAATGATAGTTTTGAGCTCTGATCCACTATTAATTATTTTATCACGTTAAAAAAAATAAAAATCTTGAACCCCACTACGAAATTCTTGGCCATATTCAGTGTTTTCATATTATACAATTACAATGATGCTAGTTAATATTTTATGAGTTCTACTGCGAATATAGTAGCATTGTAGTCATTTGTTATGAAATATTTGTTATTAGTTAAATTTTTCCCAATATTAGTATAATGTATATATGTAGATTGGGCACCATCTTCCTTTAACTAATTTTTAGGATGAATTCTATACAAATCTATTTATCATGATATCGATGCACGAGATTTGCAGATAATGGTGAGTTTGAACCTCAATTAATTTATATGACACGTTAGGTGTGAGGACGGGTGTTGAAAGTTGAATTCATCTCATATTGTCAAATTAGACTGGTATAGTTTATATATGTAGATTGAACATCCTTTATCATGAAAGCTAATTTTTGGGATGAATTATATTCAAATGGTCCTAGGTTATAATTTTTTATTTTTTAACAAAAAGGGTTTTGTATTAGCTTTACATATCTACGCTTATTAAAAAGTCCATCCACCGGCATTAACTCATGCTCCCATCATCCATAGGATTGATTGTGGACCTTTTGCGTAGTTAGTTTGGCAACCGCTATCAATTGCAAAATTGTTTTTATTATGCATATAGACGCGCAGCTAATTTCTCTTGAACTCAAAAAAGTCAAGACCAATTTCTCCTGCTATTCCACTTTCAGCCCACATTATTCATTTCTTTATTTCCAAATTCCTTGCTTCAAGGTTGAGCATTTCTCTTAACTTGTATTTTTTATTATTTTTATTGAATATGATCAAAAACAAATCATACAGCTTTGGGCAAAAACATATTTTTTTTTTCTCTTTTTTTATTTTTTAAATTAATCTATGGGCCATTTGAAATTGAATATTGTGGCAGAAAAACTCCAACTGGTAGCCTAACTGGGCCCAAAATCAACTTGAGTGTCCAGATGTATCTAACATAAGCCGAAATATTCAATCTTGTGGGCCCTGTTATGTTCCCCGGCCCAAAATAGTTGACCTTAAAGTCTCTCAAGCAGTTGATTTCTCATGCCCATCACAATCACTAAACCCTATTGCAAGTCTAGTTTTTTTCATTCATTTGCATAATTAAGTACTTTTGACTTGCCAAAATAATCAAACCTCCCTACGTTAAAACGACGTTAGTTACTAGGCGAGACTTAAAAATAGAATATTTGTGCTACTTTACCATTTTGCCTCCAAATGAATATTTTTTCTACGTAACATTTCTAAACCTTAGAATTTTTTTTTAACACGTATAACATTTGAATTTTTTTATTTCAAGAAGAGGAATATAATTGCATAATTGGGCCCAAAGAAGAAGCCCATTTAGTCTACATGTGAACCAGCCTCGTGGCTATAAATAGAAATATTAGGGTAGTTAGCGGATTGGGTCTTTATACAAATTCAACTGGAATATGATCCATTAAGATCTCTAATTCTAAGGAGTCTTAAATGTATATTAGTTTGATTATAACTATACAGAGACAAAAGGAATTTGAATCCGCTATTGTATGATTCCATCAATTAGAATTTGAATTTCAAGTATAATTATTTTTTGCATATTATCATTATTTAAAAAAAAACATTTATTTTTATATGTGAAGTTGAAATTAAAATGTGTAGCCAATTATCATTGATAATATGGTTGATACTAAAAGTTTTATTCAAATTTATTTTAATGTAGTTGTTTCAGATCGAGATCCATATTTGAATTATAGAACTTTTTCCAAATTCAGATGTACTATCCAGAATCCGACCCAATTTTGATCGGACCTCAGACAAATGTGAACTAAATCTAACTCCGTTTACAGCCTAAATAGATTCATTCTTCATCTCCTATCAAGGTTACCCACCCATTGTTATACATAGCAAGTTCTTTATCCTTCTTTATATGCATAAAATGTTATTTATATTTAGTTCATGACTTTTTTAATTTTATAAATATTCATTTAAGTTAAAAAAAAATAAAAACTAGTATTATTTATTTGATTAGAAAATAAAATGTGAAAAAAAAAATAGTTTCACTAATCAGAGCTGATTAAACCTCTATGATATAATGTCTCAGAACTAAAACATAAGAAAACCTCATCAGCTAATTGAATTTGTCAAATATTAGCTTCTATAAATCTTAAATTGTCGCTAAAAGAAGAAATTAATTTCTCTATTACATCTCAGAGTGGGCCGTGGGCACCCAACCCATTCAGAATTAGGCTTCGAATCCATCGAGAGAAAGCCCACTAGTGGAGCATTTATTGAACTGATTTTAGGCATTTCCTCATCAGCTCTGCTTCTTGTCTTCCAGATCATTTCCCAGTCAACAGCTTTTAAGGTAAATCAATCTACAAAAATTAACAGCTTTAAAGGTAAATCAATCTACAAAGTTCTGATGATTCCGTTTTTAGCATATTTTTAATATTCTCAGTTTCTCCCAGTTTGAGTTTCCTTTATCTGTCTGGATTTCCTCTGTTTCTTTAATATCAAGTTTCAGAATCTAGGGTTTGTTTTATGATTGAGCTCGTTGTGAAATTGCAATCTTACTTGATAAATGAACAATCAAAGCCGACTTTTTTAAGCCTTTCCTTTTTGATTGTGTTGAGCTATGGTTGGATCTAGGATTCTATTGTAAGAACCTCGAAGGATACATTTTAATATGTTTAGTTTTAAAAGAAAACACGAAAAAATTGTTCTTACTAGTGCAGTTATTTTTATTTTATTTTAGTTCATGATATTCTTTTACATTAGTAAAAAAAATTCACATTGATTCTTATTTTCAGTAAATGGAAATTAGGCTGTTCCTTTTGCTCTTCCTCTACAAAATATTGAGTTAAAAGTTTCAAACCATTGCGTTAGTGTTTTTCTCTTTTTATTTGTGATGGTTACAGATGGGGTTCATAATGGAATTTGCGGAGAATTTGATACTGAGACTGATGGAGGATCCAGCAGAGAGAGACAGGAAATTCAGGGAGAATATTTACAAAAAACTAGACAAGGGCAAGAAGTTTAGGGAAATGTATAGCTTGCCCCTGCGTCCCTATGGCTTCTGGACCTTTGAACGCCATAATGCGCAGATTTTCTGGGATTCTCAGATTAGCCAAGTTCCAGGGCGTCGAGACCCGTATGATGACCTCCTCCAGGATTACACTAGTGCTTCCTCCTCCTCCAAATAATTGGTTCGTTTCTCACATTTTCCGATGCTTTTCTAATGCAATTGCGAGTGCTTGCATATGTGCAACTTTATAGGACTAAATATTGTATTCTTGTGAGACTATACCTTGGTAGGACAAATTGAGGACAAAATATTAGTAATTGATTTTCTGCAGTTGATTATTCAACCAAGCTATTATTGTGCCTTTGTTGGTGATGAAGACCAAAATGTATGTCGTGTAATGGAGTCAGGGGGAATCCATTACCTGCAGAAATGAAATGCTAAATTATTGCTGATTTCAATTCCATTATTAAGTAAACATTTTTTAGCTTAAACTGGTGGGTTGAACCTATAACTACTTCTGGAGCTATCACTGTTTCTCAGTGTCTAATGAAAAATGTATTGGGGAGAATATATATATTTCCTTGTAAACCTTGACTTCTGGAGTTATGATACCTATAGCCACCCAATACCACTATCTTTGTCTTCTATTCAGAATACACCCTGTTTGCCGCCACTACTCTACACGACCGTATTTTCAAGACCACCATATCCATATCATTACAGCCAAGCTCCAAATGTGGGCCACAATAAGATCACACTAACTCACTGCCCTTGCTTCACCACCGAAATCATTTGCCCTCTTCTACTATCCACTCATGGTTCAGGGAGGTACTGGTACAAGCGGCATAGTTGAACTTGACAGAATTTCTTAGCAAAATGCCAGAACTAGTGATTTGAGACAGTTTAATAATAATTCTTTTTCAAGGGCTGCCTGCATTTTACTTCATGGTATTAAGAATGCATCAGCATCAATGCAATGGTATTTTCTTGCCCTAACATTATGTATTATTAAGAACCCAGCTTTAGATTCTGCACTAAGATCATTAAGTATCTAATTTCAGTACCAACCAATTATGTTATCAAGGTGAATAATATCTGTTGTGTTTTCCTTCATGCAGGGACGTCAGAAGCATTTAGTTAAACCTTGAGGACTCTCCAAAGCAATACTTGCTTTGGTTGTATTTGTCTTTTCTACTTACAGTGAGCCATAAGACTTGGAGAGCTCTTCTTCTGTTCCTCTCATGTAATAAATATAATTACAATTTTGTCATTCTGAAGTCTGATTGCTACAACTTTCTCTCCACTTCTGGTTTGCATTTCAAATTCTCGGAAACTGAAATGTAAAGATATTGGTATCCAGATTTCAGTAGTCTCGCTTTTGCTTATGGCTGTTTACCATGGGGGTTGAATTGTATTCTTTTACACTCCAAAATCACTATTCTTTAGCCCAGTTGTGTGGGGAATCTATATTTTGAACCTCAAAATTGTGGTGATAGCCAAGTAACAAAAAGAGCTGGGGCAAGAACACAACAAATAGGGTAACACTCGGAACTTCAGTGGCCAAAAACACTTGGTAAGCGTTCAACTACTAGATATATACATATATGTATAACACCACTGCATATGTATGTAACACCAACGCCCACTATAGAAGCATGGATGATAATAAATTTTTCCATGCAGTATTTCACAAATTGGATGGTGGTGTGAAATGGATAGCAAAATAATACATTCTAACATTTTCAAAATACTAAATTGAGCTTTCATAAGGTGGAGGGGTAGGAAAAATTGGAGGAATTATGGAAGGTGGTGGCTGAAAAGGGTTTGGAGGAAGTATAGATGGTGGTGGCTGGAAGGGGTTGGGAGGAAATATACTAGGTGGATTGAGTGGATTTGGTGGCAATATAAAAGACGTTGGTTGATTTACCTTCTTGTCCAACAATTGTGATGCTTTTGCAGAATTTTCCTTCTTAGGCACTGGGGGCAAATATGGAATTCCAGGGAGTGGCGGTAAAGGTGGCTAGTTAGGAAGCAGTGGCAGTGGTGGGAGGTAGCCGCCCAAGGCTGGTGGATCAGATGGTGGATCCTGAATTGGTGGTAGAAATGTGGGATCATTAGGATTTGAAATTGGAGATAGTTTCTCAGCACTATTCATGAGTTTCTTGGAATTCTTGATGCTTGGTTTTCGATCACATACTTGAGGCTGTTTCAAGGGCTTGAATGTGAAAACCCCTGCTGAGAAAATGTGTCCCCCTTCTTTTCTTGATTTGAGGTGTAGTGAAGAAGTTGCTGTTGCAGCCAGAGAGTAAAATGGCTCGTCGCTGCTGATTAATTTAACAGAACATCCCCTGATCTTCTTGACATGTTTGCTCACAGAGAGGGAGATGGATTTTGAACTCTCCATGCTTGTTTGTCTTCACTTCCTGTCAAAAACTTGGTCTTGAACTTGTGTCCTTGCATTCCACAGCAACAGATGCACCTTAGGCACAAGAAATTTGGGATCAGATGAAGTTACAAGGTAACCCGAAATTTGAAATATATGTTCATAAATAATCTAGGAAAAAGATGGAGGAGAAGATGAAATGAACCTGCAATGAAGTGGCTGGCCTTGGGAAAATCCTGCTGGAAGCATGTGTCACAGTACACAGTGCCAACAACAACAGCAGATGGAAGCTTCTTTTGATGCTTCTGTACAGAAAGCACACTAATGGCATACATACACACATGCACAAGTTGATAGCATTCCATCACCACAGAGTCTTATAGCAATATTGTGTAATAAATTCTTAAACAAAGTCACTAAATAATAAGAGAGCAAAAGAACAAGCTCCGAACTTATTGATCTTCCTGTTAACACTTCTTCACAAGATTCAACCCTTCAGTTTTTATGAATGCAGACCTCCACATAATAGTAATTCAACACTAAGTTGTTATTTCTGCAAGAAAATTACCAAACTTTCAATGAGTACACCTTCAAAGGAACATAAAAGCACAAAAACAATCGAACTAAAACTTTTCCCCAATTAATGGAGAAACCCCAATTTATAAATAATGAATAATATACAAAAGTCCGATCAAACAAGATATGGTTATTCCATATCCCCTTAAACGATCAAAGAAAAGGTTACGAGAGCTGCGCAGTCAAAACCACCGACAACCAAGGTATCGAGGAAAAAACTGAAAAAGAAGTCGATTTACACTTCTTGTCAAGAAAAAAATAAGGATATCACTAGGAACGCCTTTCGTTCTCGGTAGAAAGATTGAGCATGTACCTTCAAGAATTATTTTGATGCTTAGTTGATTTGGCTATTTATTTTTGAAGTTTTCAACTGTTTGGTTTTGTTATATAGATGAAGTTATTCTATATTTTGAGGTAAATGTTAAATGACCTGCTAAAAAAGTTTTTAGAGTATAAATAGGCTATTGATAACATATTGTCATACAAATTGTGTAATACACTTGAGGTATTATCGGATTCATTATCTTAAGATGTATTCATGTTTTAGTACTATGTTCTCAGAAATCATGTGGGTTCCATAGAGTGGATTTTGAAGTGATAAAAATAAATAAATAAATAAATTCCATAAGTACTAGGTACGTGGTAATTAAACTTTAGTTTTGATGATTTGATATGACTTCTAGGTTAATTAGTCTTGATACCTTAGAAAATGGAACTGAGAGTGCACTACATGTTTTGAAATTGCAATTCATATACCTTGGATATACTCTATTGAATTCAATAATATTTGTACAGTAGGTTGGTTTAGATTTTGGTTAGTTGTTGTGCTAGGATCTATTATTATTTTATAATTGGAACCATTTGTGTTCTTGGAAGAGTTAGTGTGGTCGATGCAAATTTGTAATTGATCTCTAGTACAAAGATTTTGAGTAGGAAAATTAATGAAAGATTTTGTTTTTTAGAGTTGATCTTGTAAAGATTATTATTAGTGTTTGTCCCAATGACTTGTTAATCAGAGCTTGTCAGTTACTACAATAAAGTTTGAGATATTGGATTGTAATTATAAAAGTGTACAATTATTGATTGTTTATGATCTTTCCATGTACTGGGCTTATTTTAGTTGATTTTTGAAATATGCCCGTATCTTACTATCACTTATGATTCATTTGAAATGGATTACGTTGCTTGGTGTTTTAATATATTTTATCACAATTAAGATGGATTTTCTTCTTATATGTAAGTATTTGGGCTATTTATTAATTGGTAAAGAAGATAGGTAATGGGTCCACACCACGTGAAGGGATGCTGATTTGAAAAAACTTTTATCCCACATAGATTAGGGAGGGAATGTGGACCTATGACCAACTTATATAATGAGATATTTTGTGGACACCCGACATTTTGTCAATAACCCTTCAGCAACTTCTAAGGTAAATCAATTCAAAGAATTCCTGTAGTTAATTCTGTTTTTTTATTTGTTAGATTTTTCATATTCTCAATTTATCGGAGTTTCAATTTCCTTTGCCTATCTGAATTTCTCAGTTTCTATAATATCAAGATTAAGAAATATAGGTTTGTATTATGATTGAGAACTTCTACTATGAAAGCCGACTTTTCCTTTTTGATTGTGCTAAGCTATGGTTGGATATAAGATCCCAGAGTAAGAACCTTGAAGGAGACACTTAAATAAGTTTTGTTTTAAAAGAAAACAACACAAAAAAAAAAGTGTTTCTACTAATGCAATTAATTGCATGTTCATGATATCAGTTACATTAGTAAAGGGGTTGATGCTTTTTGAACGAAAGGACATTAGGCTTTTCCTTTTGCTTGTTCTCTAAATCAAAATATTGGATTCTTTTTATTTGTGATGGTTACAGATGGGGTTGATAATGGAATTTGCGGAGAATTTGATACTGCGAATGATGGAGGATCCAAACGAAAGAGACAGGAAATTCAGGGAGGGTATTTACGAAGAATTAATCAGGGCCAAGAAGTTGAAGGAAAAATATATCTTGCCCCTGCGTCCCTATGGTTTCTGGACCTTTGAGCAGCACAATGCTCAGATTTTCTGGGATGCTCAGATTAGCAATGTTCCAGGGCGTCGGGATCCCTATGATGACCTTCTCCAGGATTACGCTATTGCTTCCTCCTCCTCCAATTAATTGGTTAGTTTCTTACATTTTCTAATCTTATGCAACTTCAAGTGCTTGTGTCCCTATGCGTGTGTGGAGTACATGTATTCATATAGTTTGAATTTAAAACTTTGGTCTAAAATGTTGGTAAACTTATTTAAAATATTTTATAAAGTTCTATATTTTATAAAATATTTTTGAAATTTATAAAATACTATATTTTATTTTACAAATAAATTGATGGAAGTATTTTGGATGAAATAAGATTATGAAAATTTTAAAATATTAATAATGATATTTATAATTAAAATTATTAAAATTAAAAGAATTTATTAAAATAAAATTTTATTTTTATAACTGTTTAGCTATTCTTTGAAGAGGTTATAAATTCAGACAAACACCCTTGGTGCAGTTCGAACTTGACAGAATTTCTTAGCAAAATGCAAGAAATAGTGATTTAATACAGTGTAAAATCTTAGTTCTCATTCAGTGACTCCTGCATTTTACTTCCTGTTATTAAGAATGCATCAGCATAGATGGAATGGTATTTTGTTGTACTAAATGTATTTTAAGAACCCAACTTGCCCTAAAAAAATGAAAAATTTGTCATCTTCATTAAGTATCTAATTTTAATTTTTAGGAGAACCAATTATGTTATGAAGGTGTATGATGTCTGTTGTGTCTCTCTTAATGCAGGTACGTCAGAAGCATTTGGTTGAATTGTGAGTCTCGAAGGCTATACTTGCTTTAGTTGTATTTGTCTTTTTCATAGTCACCCTGCCGTAAGACTTGGAGAAGTTCTTTTGTTGTAATAAATATAATGACAAAATTGTAATTTCAAAGGCAGGTTGCTAGAACTTTCTCTTCCGTTCTGGTTTGCATTTTAAATTTTCAAAACTGAATTAACAACCAGACTCCAGCCAGTGTGCTGAGTCTGTTTGTTTAGCCCAGCTGGATATTGAATCTATATTTAGAACCTCAAATTGTTACCAAACATGCTGGTGATAGCGAAGTAATAAAACAGCTGTGCCAAAATCACAACAAATGGAGCAACACATCGAACTTCAGTACGGTAAGCAGTGTACACCTACTACATATATGTACAACCCCAACTTGCAGGAGCTGCTCTGATAGAAGCATGCCATCTATTTCACAACTTGGATCGCAAAATGTTGCTTCTAAGATGATAAAATACTAAATCAAGCTTTATAACACCTGTGCATATATGTGTAACATCAACTTGCAGGAGCCGCTCCGTTGGAAGCATGCATCCATTTCACGATTTGAATTGCAAAATATAGATGATAAAATACTTAATCGGGCTTTCATTGCAAACCGCTAACAATTGCAACATGTACAGAAACCACACATTCATGTACACAAAGCTTCGAATCCACATCATCTTCAAAGAGGCCTCGCTCACCTCAGCACACACCTTACATTTATAACAAAGAACAGTAGACAACAAACAACAAACACCATCCACCTATTCCTTGTCTGATTCACTCTCACTGCTGCTGCCTTTATCTGCCTTCTTACCTGCAGCTGCCTCCACCTGCTTATATTCCTTGGCCATTTCTTCAACAGGAACTACTGGAACATAGTTAAAGAAACTATAACCCTTTGCCGTCATGTCTTTAACCAACTTGTTGTATTTCTCTGACCAATGTGCAGCTGTGGGAACAGCCATCTCAAACACTCCATGCATAGCAGGGTACTGATTAGCTTTGTACCACACCACAGCCAGTTGGCTCACAGCGAAATGCTTGGAGATTGTACCAGCATGGGTAACTGCAGCAAGTGGACCATCAACTTTAGCTTCCTCTGCCAAGTCTTGCACTAACTGTGATGCTTTCTTGACTATTGATTGGGCCTTGACCACTGCACTCTTGGCAGCAGGTGGAGCACACTCATCAAATTTGTAGGTCACCTCGTCCACCTACAATAAGAAAACAATCTGGATTAGAACCTAGAAACCAAAAAAGAAGTTACGTCACCGAACCTGCAACAGAATGACTAGAAGCGCCGCCAAAATAAATAAATAAAAATAAAAAATAGGCCACACACAGACATACACAAGTTGATAGCATTCACCACAAATCCAAGCCAGAGTCTTATAGCAATATGTGTAATAGTTCTGTATTAGATCCGTAAACAAAGAAGTCAAATAACAGTTGAACAAAAGAACAAGCTCCGAACTTGTTGGTCTTCCTGCAAACACTTCTTCATAAAATCCAATCCTTCAATTTACGAAAGCAGACCTCCTCAAAATAGTAACCAACACAAAGTTGTTATTTCTGCAAGAAAATTGCTTTTCTGCTTTCCCACACTTTCAATGAGGGGTACACCTTAAAAGGAACACAAAAGCACAAAAACAAGCGTGCCTAGAACTTTTCCCACCACAATCACCCTGAAAAAATCTAATTAATTGAGAAACCTCAATTTACCAATCATGAATGAGAAACAAAAGTCCGATCAAACAAGATAGGGATATTCTATATGCCCTTAAACGATAAAAGAAAAGGTTACGAAAGCTACAAAGCGAAAATGACACACAACAACGAACTTATCGATGTAAAGCTGAGAATGAAGTAAAACTTACCTTCTTGTCGAGAAAAACAAGGATATCACTAGGAACACCTTTGAATCTCTGGTAAACGGGGCCCACAACAGTCGTAACGGCGTTTTCAACCTTTCCAAGGGTGGATTTGATCGGACCAGAATTTTGCTTGGCGTAGACGTAGAGATTCAACACCAAAACGGCGGCGTTGATTGCCAGAACCCTCACAAAGCCTAAGTGCTTCAATTCCGCATCACTCCCCTCCACCTCAATCTAATTCAGAAATAAATAACAAATCAAGATCAAACTCCAAACATATTAAAACCCGAAAAATAACAAGTGAAAAAATTAACTGAAACTACCTGAGATGAAGCCATTTCTTGTGTTCGGGATATTGTAAGAGAATTCTCTGTATTAAGTAATTAATTTCTTCAGAACTTCACCGGTTTTCTTATCTCACTGTTGGCGTTACAAGCTACGAATACTAGTGGGATTTAAGGGGAGAAGAAATTTTATAACACGGGAGTTGAGGAGTCTGAGATCCAGGGGTAATTTCGAGAATCTTCAAAGATGGACGGTGGATATGAAACCACGTGGCGTACGTTGTTGGGCTAATTTTAATTTTTTTCTCTACGAATCAAGGAGATACTTGCAGGGGACGGTGGAAATTTCCGGAGGGAAGGACCCATAGCTTTCAGTTCAAAGTTTGGTTGGAACTTTCTCGAACTTCAATAAATTATCAGTGTTTCTGAATTTAAATCTAGACCTTCCCTTTCATTGACTTTGATTTAGATCGACGAAAACACGGTTGAACTTGTTTTCAATTCAATTCAAACTCTTCATAACATAGAAAAATGATAACAAATTGACGTACAACAAAATTTAAGGGGGCATAATAATTGTATTCACAATTTTAAGGGTGTCGAAAACATGAATAACAAATGAGTTTGTGTTAATATTTATACTCACAATTATACCTATGAACTAGTTATTGTAAAATCGTACCTCTAAATTTTGAATTACAAAAAGTGCATTTTGGTTATGATTAGGTTTGGTGCATGACTTCTCCAAGTTTTGAAATTTGATTTCTCTATTTATTTGCAGTATCATGATTTCATCTTAAAAAACAAAAGACATACACAATCTACCTCTACTAACTTGAAATTGAATATGCATTATGATTACAGTTCATTTTTCTGCACTCTACTCTACTCATTGGGCATTGTTGAAACTTCTACATTACATGGATAAATCTGTTTCCCCTTTTGATGAACAAACTATAAACGAGAGGCCAATTTACGAAAGTGAACTAGTTCACCAGTTCAACTAAATAATTCCATCCATCCACAATAATTCATTTCGGTTGTTTGATTCAAGAAATTCAAATTTAATGCTCATCTTGTACATAGAGGACTTCGTTAATTAACTTCCCAGAGGTTTACAGCTTTGACCAAACAAAAGTACAGGTAAAATCTACATCGCTAGTTAGTTTCAGTGTGAAATGCAACAATGTTGTTGATGCAGCATTGTAGTAAACAAAAAGGGAACAAAAGAATAGAGGAAAAAAAGGCAAAGCTACCCAAAGTTGAAACTACCTAAATATATTAAGAACTCAAAATACTGCTGTGGGTCGCATGAGATAAAGGTAAGACATCATCAAGAAGGCATGTCCTCAATCCGCAACACATCGTCGTGTGTACTTTAAAATATCCTGTTAAGGCGTGCATGTGAATCAAGTTCGTGTCATTAATATTCGAAAAGTAAGTAACCAAACTATTCAAAAGAAGCCCAAATGATTTTGTTTTGATGATTCATCATGGTCGTTATTTTTACTAATGAGGCAAACAGGTTGCTTACATTGAACTCCATGTATGTCGCATTTTTGTCCAGCCACAGTTTGTCCATAATCATGAAGGCCACACAGTAAAGAAGGTCGAAAGCCCATTCATTCTCTACAATAGCATCAACTTTCAGTTTTGAGTTTACAGAGAATAATAACTAAATCATACATGCCATGGAATGCATAGAAGAGAACACATGAAGTTAGAGAGGTTCCAGATACTAAAATAAAACCCAAATTGCATTTAGTCAAGTAAGCCAAAGAAGCAGCACAAACCTAATAAAATTGAAAGAGAATTAAAAGGAGGGAACCAAAATTTTCATTCCAAACATGTTTGATCATTCAACAATATGAGCAGATTTTATATGTGATTGATTCACCTGAGAACATTTGCTCTGTATACACGACCATAGAAAAGCCTTGGGCAATTTTTGTATCCCAGATTAGCAAAGATTGAAGTTATTCCTCAGCAATACAGAATCAAGACTTTCTTTCTATTTCTTTTTCATCATACAACAGTAAGAACGTTTTGGATGTGATTGCTTCATATAGAAAGAACGTTTTCGGATGTTTTATGAGTTGCGGGCAGGCAACAATATCACACCTGATGTTCTGGTCTGGACGCATCAAAGTGAACCTTAGTTCGGTGTCTTAACCTTTTTAGCCTCTCTTCCTGTCCATTTGAAGGCAATGAACAAATATAATCGTCTGATCATAATATAGCCAGCAAATAAAAGGAAAAATTATATGCCATTAGTAGCTTCATATTTTGATCAGACCTTTCAGCGTTGAGCGGTCATAATCATTGAGTGAATAAAATGACCGTGTAGAGATTTAAGTGCCAATGTCTAAAGATGGAAATGGGAACAAAAAAAAAAATACAAAAAAGTTTGAGAATTAATCCTACACCACACAGCTTCAAAAGTCAATTTTCACATGGGCCAACTGTTAAGAAAACAAAAACAATATCATATAATTGCTTGAAGAAGGAGAGGGAGAGGAGAGAGATCTCATTTAATTTTGGGTGAATGGTAAGCTGTACTGGACTTGCATCAATAAAAACACATTACATGCTTTCGTTTGGGTTCTCTTAACATACTTTCTGGCTGAGAATTAGTGGGGAATTTCTATAGTGGTGATGGTATAACGTTACCAAATTTTTCAAAGTCAATTTGATTTGTAAAAAAATTAAAAATATGTATAAAAATATTAAATTATTCGAATTCGATATGTGCTCGATTTGATTAAAGTATGTTTAAATTAGACTCGATTAACAATCAAATCAAATTCAAACACAATTTTTTAAATTTGATAAAAATTCAAATAAATTTGAATTGTAACTGTAACTGCATTCAATTGGTTTACACCTTTGCTAGTGATTGAGATTAATTAGTGGGATGTGATTTGCTTTCCTAAATATGGAATTCTTTCTTTATAATCTTTAAGGTTGATTGTTTACAGTATTAAGTTTCCTTTGCTTATTTTGTAAGGTTGTCCATGGGATTTTTGTATTACTTATTTACTCACATTTTATTGGAAAATTTTCAATATTTTTACTACTCTTTCTCTTTGAAATTAGTGACTATTATGATTACAACGTATCA
This sequence comes from Paulownia fortunei, assembly GCA_019321725.1. Lineage (NCBI taxonomy): Eukaryota > Viridiplantae > Streptophyta > Magnoliopsida > Lamiales > Paulowniaceae > Paulownia > Paulownia fortunei. The sequence goes on from CM033111.1 coordinate 522,500, forward strand.
AGTGAGAATCTTTATAACTTGCTTGTAAAATATTAAATAAAATAATATAAATGCTTACTTTAGCTTATGTCATTGGACGAAACTTTATTGGCTGTTGAATTTTGTAAATTTCTTGTTAAGAATTAGAAGATTCTACATTGTGAAATCCAATGATAAATTTTCAAGACTAAGAACTTTGCTAAGAATAGTTATCATTTCATTTGATATGGCTTTTGATGAATAAATATGTTATGTTCTACATATATTTTAATATTTCTGTTCTCACTCCTGAAGAGTGGATAAATGAAAAATCACTTAAACAAGTTTGTGCTTCTGTTTTAGTTTTCAAGAATATTAATAAAGAAAAAAACGAAGATAATAAAATCAATTAAGTGAGAGGGATACAAGTGACATAACATAAAAAGACGAGGATGGGGGGCGGCATGCAGTGAACATGTCTGCTTTTGTTGTCTCGGAGTTTATAAGCAGAATTCATTTACTAAAATTAAGTTTGTTTGAATAGAGACAAACAGTGCACCATCACTCATCAGTCTCCCCACATGGGCACGACGGCTTTCTAAACTCCAAGCAAAGCCCGACCAAATAATAATAGTAATACTAAATTGAAAGTTACACTATATAGTTACAAATGTCATGCTAAATTTAGCCTTTGTCACTGTCTCAATCATAAAAGGACATGTTAGTTATGTTATTTCCTCCGTCATACATGGCAACTTCACAGAATTTAACTCTTGGAAAAAAAAAATTGGTTTCTTGTTTGTAAAAAGTTTTTAGATGATTAAATTGATGGAGAAAGATATAATTTAACTGAGGTTATATATGAACCTGGATTTTATTGGAAAAATGGAAGAAATTAACTTTAAAAAAATAAAACATATAATAGTATTGTTTGAAGGAAGACAAAATATTTTTTAAGTATTGTATTTACTAAATGTAAGATTAAAACATAAGGCTAATGACAAATTGCAAAAGTATCACTAATTATATCAGAAATTAACATTTAGAAGAAACAATTAAAAAGTGAATCCCATCTTCTCCGCTCCCATAGCGATTAGTGCCTGACATTGCACTTATTTAATTTAATTTCCTTTTGGTGTTCTAATATTGCACTTAGCAAGACATTAACCAACATTATGCAAGAGCTATTTTAGGTTTGTTTATCCATCTGTGTTCGTTCAAGTATTTGTAACTTGATTAATGAATATTATTGTTGTTTCATCAAATAATTTATTTGAAATTTTTTTTATCTATATATGAATGAAAATTAATATGGACATATAAAAGGACAAACATGTAAGGGGAAAGAAACATCAATGATTAAAATAATTTCAACAAGGTGCGATGCATATCATGTTTATCAATGTTTACAATTAAAATTGCAAATGAAACGAGTTAAGTAATGGAAAAATAATATGAACGATGCGTAGAGAATACAATATCTTGATTAACTGATATGTATTATAAACAAATCAAGTTATTTGAGCTATTTGAGACGCTTGCAAAGGGTGAGTCCGTCTCCAACGGAAAGATGAGCTATTTCAATACGAGGATCTGCTGCTAAGAAAGTGTTCAATTTCATGATATGTCCTCTGCACCCCTTCAAATAGTCCTGCATCTCATCATCCTCGGATGCTGCCACTGTCCCGGACCACAGTGTGTTGTCGTAGGCTATAATTCCTCCAACCTTAACTAGCTTCAGCAGCTGCTCATGGTAGTTTATGTAGTTTTCCTTATCAGCATCCACAAATGAAAAATCAAATGTCCCTTCTTCTCCCTGCAGATTTCATCAAAGAAATCAAGCTAATTAAGTAATCATTGTAAATGGGTCATATAATACTTGATTAAGGAATGCAACAATGGGGCTATTTTATGATTGACCAAATTAAATGTCTCTTTTCTTTTGTAATAACAGATATTGTTAAGCAAAAATAGGTAAAGCAAAGCAGAAAATTACCTTGGCCAGGAGCTCCTCCATAACTTTCATGGCGTCCGACTGAATGAACTGAATTTTGTGCGCCATGTTTGCCTTCTGAATAAATGGCAATCCAGTCTCATATGCTTCTCTATCTGGATCAATAGCTATTATCTAAAACAAAAAAATAAGAAAAAAATTCTTTGTAAGTGCTCATTCACATCAGTTCCAAAATCAACGGGAACCCTTTTTAAATTTTTTTTTTCCATTTTTTCCTGTTTTTACATCTTAATTTTACTTACTTTGCCATCATCGGGGAGAGCAAGAGCAGTTGACAGAAGTGAGTAACCAGTAAAAACTCCAACTTCTATTGTTTTCTTGGCATTCATAATTTTCAAGAACATGGAAAGAAATTGGCCCTCATCAGCAGTCACATTCATCAAGCTCCTGGCAAATATAATAACAATTCTAGATCAACTACAAGAAGAAGAATAAGAAAAAAAAAAAAAAAAAGAAGGAAAAAATGGCCTCTAATACTCTCTAATAATACTATCATAATTAAAAGATAACTAGGAACTGTTATTCAGCTCAAGCTTTGAAAGTTTCTCTAAAATATTTTACTTAGTTAATAACTAAAAATCTCATCATCCTACCAAAATTGATACTTGTCGACAGTAGCCATCCTTAGTTCTTTGAGTTGCTCATGCTCTCTGGGATAGGCGCTTGTTTCCAAAATGTACTGCAATACGAAGAGCGGTAAAAATATATTCACATGAAAAAAAAAAAAAAAAAAGTAATGAAACAAGAAACTAGTTTGAGTAACAAAAGAAAATAAAATGATGGGGAAAATATTGTGTGTTCCATTTCTAAAGTCAAACTCAAAGTCTAGACTCTAGTTATATATGATAACTAATTTCAGTAAATTGCACAAACTAAGAAAAGACTGTTCATTTTTGTTCCTTATTCGATATCAATTTAATCAAACACAATTTATATAAGATAAATGAAATTGTGCAATGACAAGAAAATGTTATATGTGTGATGAGATGAGTGCAATTAGGATATTTTGAAGCAAAATTTTAACTCGCATTTTAAGTATTAATTTTATAGTACCAGACATTATGGAAAAGTGGATAAAGAAATTTAACCTTAGCGAGTGCCTCACTTTGGAGAATGGTGCCTGAAAACTTTTCTTTCATTGTCGAAGGGTTGAACGAAGAGGGAAAGATATTTTAGTAATTTGAAGACAAAAGAAGAAGTTATTTTGATGATCCTTCTGACTTGGTTGGAACTTTGGAAGTGTAGCCCCAATTTATAAGGGCCATTTTTCAGGGTAGTAACGCGTGAACGCCTAAATTGGAAAATGTCAACCCAACTAACCCTTCATTTAATTATTTATTGACCCCACCCTCCAAAAAAATAAATTATAAAATAAAATAAAATAATAATTTTATTTTTTAAATTTTGGTATAATGCGTTAGTTAGTCATGCTGGTTGCCCACCGATACCGCCTCGAGAATTGCATCTTGGAATCAATTTAGAATTTGGATAGTGATGAAGCTCTTAGGTGCATTCTTTGAACATACCATTGGTTCTAAACCAAAATAATTACAAGATTTTACATAATATTTAATTAGGATGAATAATTAGAAAAAGAAAATGACTATAATAACCCTGTGATGATAGTTTGCTTTGGTGCAATGAAATACAATAATTAATGTGGATAATCTCGTTGTTTCCTCATGAATTTGCATAAATTGAAAAAGTCGAAAGCGTAAAATGTATGTATAACACATTTTTTTGCTTCTTCATTTGGAATATTAGTATTTTTTTTTTTATGAATAAAAATATTGAATAATGATGTGTCTCTCAAGTGAGTCAAGCACAGTAAACAACTATATCAAAAATAGGAAATATATTGGCAACATAATTAGACAGTAGTTGATTGTCATTTGTTGTTTGGACGTTGCTTAGGACATCGTCAACCTATGCAAATTGTAGAAAAAATTATAAAGATATATATAAACATGATCGTGCCTAATGCTCAAATTATCGGTATTCTTTCTGAATAATGTATGAACAAAGCTTGCATTACTCACCAACAAACAGACAGATACTAAAGAACATTCAAATTATTTTTCTCCATTACAATATATTTCACAATTGTTTACTAAACACTAAACACAACAAATTATCTTTTAAATTAGTCATTTGTTTCACAAATCAAAACATATTTTTGGTGAAATGATTTTCAAAACAGGCACATGACAACTCAAGGGTAGATGGGTATTCACAGGGATGATAATGGGGCAAATCCAAGTTGGATATTTCTATATCCATCTCTATTTGAAGCGGATTTTAACAATATAAACGAGTCTAAATTGAATTCTGAGTTTTTTATTTTTTAAATTTGACTTATTTATTTAAAAAAAAACAAATATATTTATATAATATTTAAAAAAAATTGATTTTTTAGGAAGTTTGAAACTATTATTTTTACAAAATATAATCTTTAACAATTTTAAAATTATAAAGCGAATTATCTATTTGAATCTAGGTTTAGGATATGTCTGAATCTGAGTTTATGAATTTGAGTTCGTAAAAATTTTAATGGGTCGAGTTTTAAATTCAAATAAATACAACCCAAAATTAACCAATTATCATCTCTAGATATTTAATATTCTTTAATGGACGGAGAGTTTGGAGAATTTTCGAACTAAGTTAGTGAGAAATCAAATAATGTCTTGAGAAAAAAAAAAAAGAAAATCACTAATTGAAGAGCTGAGAAAGTATATTTTATTTCTAGGAAAAGGAGATTTATTCACAATAAATTGTTCAAAGTTTGGGGCTTAATAAAGTTGAGGAAAAGGTCAACATGCTTTCATTGATGGAAAGAGTCAAAGTCTGTTTTTTCTTCCCTTCCTTGTTTTCTTTTTGACGGGTTCAAAAATTTGTTGGAAATGCATATAATAGAGTTAGTTGGTCGACCACCACACACCGTAGTTGAATTCCATACAGTCATCACTTACAATTTATTTAAAAATAGGGTTTTTTTTTATTCGTTTCAGTATAATTATTTGTGGTATTTTAAAAAAAAAGTAATTAGTTTAATTGACGATCCCTTATCATATTACAGTAATATTTGTGAACAAAACTTAAGTATAATCTTCCAAAAACTCGAGATCTTGTAAAATTAGTGTCTTTAGTGAAATTTATATTTGGTTACATTTTTGGATTAATTATGTTTAAAACGTTAATTTCACCTAATCACTAATAATTGGGATTCTTGATTTCACCTAATCACTATTAACAGGCTCATTTTATACGCTGCATTGACTTTCACCTGCTGCTAATTGGAATTTTTCTTTTTTCTATTATTTTCCCTTTAAGAAGCTACCTTTTTTTTGTATTTTTTGATAATTAATTGATTAGGCTTGAATACCCTCGAATACAGACTATGAAATTTCCTTTGGTTTTCAATTTATAAAAAAAATCAGAAAAAAAAAATATTATTGAAACTTATAAGAGGACAAAAATGAAGCAAAGTTTTGTTGAGATTTAATGTTGTCTACTGACCAATGACTCCAACTGCTGACCTTACTGTGTTTCCTGGGTGATATCGGAACTTCGCTGAACAAACAATTTCCAACCTAAAATATATTTAAATATAATTTCCACTATATTATCAAATTTCTGGGTCAATCCATTTTTATTCCACATTCTATATTCCATGTTATGATAAGGACCTCCCCTAGTAAGTGACGGTTTGACTTTGATTCATGGAAGACATAATTATTCTAAGTAAAATTATCTATATACCATAATTTATTATGATGTGTTGATATTTGAACTCGTATCATATTAATGGTTCGAATTAATCTCCTTCTCACTTTCCTCATTCTCTTAGTCACAAGGAGAATTAAGAAAGTCAATTGAAAAACTAAAATTTAAATTGAGGAGAAATTTTATATTATCTATTTAAGTATTATTCAAATTAGTTTGTGAATTATTGACCGTATACGTTGTAAAATTAATTTCGACATATTAAAAAAAAGCATATATATATATATATATGATAGAATTTTAATCATAGCATAGGACTCTACTAACTTAGTAGGTAACATCTCATCAATTTAAAATAAAATGTAAAACATAATTCAAATTTGAGTTTGACGTAACAAAATTTTAGTATTTAAATTCGAAATAATAAAAATATTAATTTAATTTTTTTGCAAAATTTTCACATAATTTTTTTTATTCAAATTTAGTGAAGTTAAATCGCACAACTTGTTTTTGGAAATCGATCTCCCGAGATTGTAGATCAACGATTTATTCTTTTGAAACCAGTTTTTCGAATGCTTTGTTCGTCTTAGCTATCAAGTTTAAACCGTACGTCATATTGGAATTTGGTTACTGCTCAAACTACCAAAAAAAAAAAATAATAAATAAAGTTTATTTTTGCTCACGTTTTGACTTCATTGAATGGGTTTAAAGTCTAAGTTTTCGCCATCTTTATCCTATAAATTATTGATTGGGAAATAAAAGGACAAAAAAAGTCGCTGAAAGAAGGCGTAAAGTACAGGAATGTTTGTTGGCCTAATCTGTGGTGGAAAATTTTGCATGTTTCTGGTGGATGTTAATGTTTCGCTGAACCTTCAACTATGTCATTTGTGACCTCATTTTAGGGGAAATTAGGTATGCATTTGGAAACTCTAATAATATCATCACATGACGACAAACTAGCTTTGTTTTAGTGGAACGATCAACTGAATCATTACATAAATATATTAATTATTATTTTTATTGTATTTTTTTTTTAAGTGAATTGAATATACTTTTACAACAATTGAGAATATCATTTTTTTTTGAGTGGATTGATTATATACATCACTACCATGTCATAAATATCAATCATTAGCTACTACATCACTCAACAATCAATCTTTAACAACTAATAACAATCCACAATCAACTAACAACTATTATTATGAAATTAGATAAAGACTCACACTGTATTTGAGAAATCCAAGATCTCATTGTCTTGGGATCTCCTAGTTTGAGCTTTGTTGTTTGAGCTAAGCAAATATCAAACAATAATTAATATATACCAATTACAACTATTAATGACTAATTAATTACTATTAAAATAGACAAACAAATTAATTAAAAATCAAGTTTTTGCATATTCCTGTCACTGGCTTCAACACAAAGAAAAAGTGAACCCCACTATCTAGGTAATTTCATAAAAGCTAGCATTGGACAATAAAAATTGTGACATAATAAGTTTCCATATGAAGTCAATTTTGATTTACACAAGAATTGGAGAAGGCATATATATTGTTGAACTATTTTACAAAACACAGTTTACCAAACTAATATCAGATGAACATGATCAATATTATTTGTATTAAATTCAGAATGAGAGTTTGCCAAGATTAGCTTATATTTACTTTATATTTATATTACTAATGCCTGGAATCCAAGAAATATGAATACTAAAAACTCTATTAAATCAACTTATTGTATGGTGATCAGTAGTAATCTTACTTTGATATAGTTAGTGTTTGGGCTGAATTTTAGAATATATAACTGATGCCATAGGAATTAACCCTAAAATACTGGGCTTAGTTAGTTGGGTCGAGCTAGTGTAGGTCGGATGTATGTACTTGGATCGGCTGAAGTCTAAGGTTGTGATTAAGGTTGGGATGGGATGATTCAAGTAGTATGTCCTAACCTATTATGAAGACTTAATTGGCGATTTACCTTTGCTTTTTACTAGTATATTGTGTCAAATCTTTGATATTTGCTTCATCAATACTCTTTTTATTTCCACAATTATATATTTACACTTTGTTAACTTCTCTTTATTTCTTGTTCTTTAGTTCTATAACTTTTTAAAAGTATTGAATGCTATTTGGGATGATTTTGTTAAAAAGACACATTTATTAATGCTCATACGGAAATTGGTAACACTTTGATAGGTGATTGTTGTTTTTGAACATGATTTCAGTGTTAATTAGAACAGTCAAAAGGTGGATTTATGGGTGATAACCCTAATTGAAAATCAAGATTTTGTAGTCCTTTTTTCTTTTTTTTTTTTGTTGCTCATCTGTTTATTTTATTTTATTTATTTGTTTATTTTTATGCAACTCTTCTTGAATGTTTTTCCATGATCTTTCTAATGTGTCCTTCCATTCCTTGATAGAGTGTGGAGGGGTAAAAAGAGTTATTTTGTCCAATCAGAATATATATTAAGACAATCGAATAAAGTAAAATAAACTGTTACATATATAAAATGAGCAAATTACCAAATAAAAAATATAATATTTCAGAAAAAAATACAAGAAAAGCCTCAAAAGAACTGCTTTAAGGTAGAACGTAATTATTTTGCAAATACAAACGGAAATATATTTAAATTTTCATTCTATTTGAGGCGCCTGCAGAGTGAGAGTCCATCTCCAATAGAAAGATGAGCCAATTCGATGCGCGAATCGGCTGCCAAAAAGGTGTTCAAATCCTTGAGATATTTCATGTTTACCCCTATTTTTTCTACCCATTCCTGGCTCAAGTCTTCCTCAACCAGCGCCACTGTCCCGGACCACAAGGTGTTGTCGTAGGCTATGATTCCTCCAACTTTAACCAACTTCAACAGCAGCTCATGGTACTTGATGTAGTTCTCCTTATCAGCATCCACAAATGCGAAATCAAACGTTCCCTCTTCCCCTAATCCATCAAATTACTTATGATTAATCACACAAATTTCACCAGAAATTAACAATTATTGAAAATTAACGCTCGACTAAATCTTGAATTTCAATGAGAAATATGAAAAAAAAAAAAAAACAGAAAAAAGCAAATTGATGAATAGACAAGTACAACGAACTTGCAAATTTTATATCGTACTTATAAAATAAAATAAAATTTAATATTATTTTAAACTTTAATACGTCGCTCCAAAAGAAGTATAATAAAATAGTATTTGAATATTTTTCAAAAAAGCTTCTTCATTGAAAGAAACATATGGAAAATTGACGTGCATGCAATCAATAGCAAAGGGGCACAAAATAATTCCTCCATTGTCATAGGTAATTGTCATTTTGTTGATCAAACCCAAGCACAAGTTGATTTTATTTTTTATTTTTTATTTTAATTTAAATTGGGACTCACATTGTCTAGGAACTTGTTAATTGCTGTCGTGGCATCCGAACCAATGAACTGGATTTTATGATCGACGCCTGCCTTCTCAATAAATGGCAAGCCCGTCTCATACGCTTCTCTATCTGGATCAATCGCAATCACCTATATAAAATCAAAGGAATTATATAATAATAAACGCATTTTATAAATTTCAAACTCTGAATGAGATGATCGTTTAATATGAGGTTAGAACAGATCAAAACGTGTCCGTATATACAATATTGAGAACTTACTTTGCCATCGTTAGGGAGAGCAAGGGCAGTCACCAAAAGTGAGTAGCCAGTAAAAACTCCAACTTCTATTGTTTTCTTTGCGTTCATGACTTTCAACAGCATTGAGAGAAATTGGCCTTCATCAGCTGGGACATTCATCACGCTCCTGAAAATAAATATTTTTTTTTTTTCAATTTCAGTAAGAAAAAGTGATAAAAAATTTATTTTTAGGAGTGACCATAATATTGTTTTTTTTTTTTTTTTTAAATTTACGTACATATGCTGGTATTTCTCTACACTTGCCCTCCTGAGTTCTTTGAGTTGTTCATGCTCTCTTGGGTACGCACTTGTTTCCAAAAGGTACTGCAGTTTAACATGAAATATGGCGAATCAAAAATCATATGTTACAAAGAAATAAAAAAAATAAAAATTGAGTGTTCTCATCGTATGAATCGAAACAAAATAATTAGGCAAACAATATACCCATTCCTGATAGTTTTTTTTACTCATTGCAAAGTTTAAGATACACTCATTAATGACGAATCGAAGGAATTACCAAGACAGAATTATGATATAAAATTTTAAACCAGTAAACATAATAAATAAATCAAGATGTTCTGTACGTAAAAGCATATGGAGCTTGTTTGGCATTAATAGGTTATAAAATAGTGAAAAAGATGGTGGTTTATCATTTATGAAAGTATAAGCAACTTCTTTCACTTCTAAATTGTGTCATGATATTAATTTTTTGTCAAAAGTTTTCGGAAGTGCTTCCATACAAAAATGTTGGGTATTCTCGGCGTTATCAGATATGATGAATTTGTATTTCATATAAAAAATATATATAAAGTAAGAAATGCACTTTAACGAAATAATTTAAAAGTCATAAATTTGTATTTATTTCAAAAAAATCATTTAAAACGAACCACCAAACATGCGACACTTTTACAAAAGGGTCCATTTAGATGGCTTCGAAACACCTTCTTGGTGATTAATTAATTAAGAAAAATTGCATATGGATTAATCTTCTAGTCATGCTCAAAACTCAACCCACATACTCCCCCCCACCCACTACGCAGAGAATGAAGAAGAGAGGAATACACACACACACACACACATATATATATACATATATATATATATATTATATTTATACGTATATGGCTTAGCACCAGCCAAAAACAAATATAAACATGTTCATCCACCAGCAACCAATTTCCGGCGTCCGACTCTGACCGAACCCTCCTCCACACCACCCATAACCCCTTGCATGTTTATCCCCCACTGCCCGAAATTTCCAATCTCAAAAAAAGACAAAAAAAAAAAAAAAAAGAAAGAAAGAAAACGAAGAACAAGAACAAGAGCAAGAAGAAGAAAGGGTGTTTTTTTTTTTTTTTGCCTTTTTTCTTCTGTTTTGGGGGTTGCCAGGGGGGGGGGGGGTTAAGAAACAAAATGAACCTTGGTGAGGGCTTCGCTCTGCAGAATCGTGCATGAGAATTTCTCTTTCATCTTTGACGGGATAAATAAAGCAGAATGAACTTAGAAAATGGAGATACTCCTATATGATCTTATTCCTCTGTTTTCCTCAGTGCTCGAACTTATGCTTATTTATAGTAGAATTTTAAGGCAGAAAATATTCTCATGCGTAAAATTGAAATATAATGGTTAGGTAGGGAGTTGGGGGTGACCGGTGGTTGTCTTCTTACGTCCCCAGCAGTCCACGGCCAGCAAAATTAACTCTATTTCTAAGTTCATTAATTAATTTTTAATTTCCTACTACAAATTAATTTTAGTAAAAATTGTATCATACCGACAGTAAAAATTCATCATATTTTAATAATTAGTTTTTTGAAAAGTTCTTAGTCAATAGGTTTGGTAAAGGGCCATTATCCAATAGTAGTTTTTCATCTATATGATATGCAATTTTGAAAACTTCCTCTATGTAATCTTCTCATAAGAGGGAGTCCAAGATTTGCTCATAAGAGGGTAGTTCAATATTGAAGTTTAAATTTAGTTAATATATGCTTTTTTGGTCGATTATCTATATAAAAAAGATTAGGTTACTCGTCCGTTGGTGAGAGATGAGAAATAATAAATGAATAAACAAATAAATATTTCTAATTAATTATACAGATATAAGTTTTTCTCATATTCAGAAACCACACAAATATAAAATATTTTTTCTTAATATTTTATTCGTTGAAAATCACAATCCTAACGGATTGTAATATCGATCCAAGTCCATTAATTACAACCATTTTCAATTGTCAAGACCCTAAAAGTGGTGAAATTACTAGTAAATCAAAAACATTATTTGGTGCTATTATCTTTTTTAATTATTATTGTCTTGAATCTTTAGATTTTAATACCTTCTCCAGATTCTCCCAAAGTATCTGTCTGTTTTACATTAAGCAAGCTTTTCTGCATGCATGTGCATTGCTTGATATAAAAATTGGCACACATCTACGTACAGTCTGTTTGTTATTAACGTGAAAGTTGAAACAGATTCTGCACTAATAATTATTTATTTGTGTGTTTTTTTAATGCTTCTTTCAGGTCAATAATTCTTTAATTTTCAACAAAAAAAAACTAATTTATAACATTAATTGCAACAAATCTAGTTGTGTCGCATGCATGCCAACTTCCTCAAGTTCCTAACCATGTTGAAGATTCATTTTTTTTATGTAAAGGTTTTAAAGAAAAAAAAAACTTAAAGGTTTTGTTATAATAAAAACTTGTATATACATATAGAGTTTATGTACATATATGTATAACCTAAAAATGCTTTTGAACTTTTCTGAACTTAATTACAAGGTCGATTTTTTAGTGATACTGAATTATATTTAAGAAATTTTGAAACATTGAAAGGTATTTTATTCAAATGAAAAATAAAATGGTGAACATAATTTATTACGATTTTTTGCTTTGCAATTTTCGCATTGAATTCTACATCCAAAGGAAATGGTCGCAAAGAGTTGGTAAAATCAAATTCTTTATATAATCAATCACTGTAATTGAATATTTAAAAAATGGTAAATAAGTCCAAAAGAAAGAACCATTTGACAGCCAAGACTCACCTAAGATGATTGGAAAAGATTGCAGTTTGTCTTACAATAGTCCAAATGCATCACTAAGTCAACGTGAAAAGTCGTCAACCATTGAGTTTCATAGAATTAATTATTACTAAAAGCAATTAGGCTATTGTGGATTCTCTCCAAACATTATTGGTGGAGTTTGATCGAATCAATGACGAAGTTGTCTGTACTATATAGATTGTACTAGTGAAGGTGATGTTGTTCTTATTTCTCTATTTTAAGACTATACAAGTATTAAGTATTATATAACTGGCTTTTACATTGTCATCGAATTATTTCTATTTTTCATATTTTATAACTTAAATAATTTTTTATAAAACTTTCTACTTTAAACTAAATGGAAATTATACAATATGGTTTGGTGGAATTGTTTTTGCGCAATACATGTAATTTTGAAAGGTAAAATTATCAAATCATATTTAGTGATTTAAAAGTCATAATTTTCATGTTAATTTATGGCTTTTTATTATTTTTTTCAACATATATATACTACGTGTGGATCCTGGTTTAAAAATATTAAAAATAATACCCAAAATTATGTCATTTAAAGTGAAAATAATGTTTTTTAACTACTTTCTTCATGAAAATTCAAGACTTGAACTTAGGGTATATAAGGTTCCTACACTATTTAATGATGTATGTTAACTAGTTAATTAATTACTTGTATATTTACTTTACAATACCACTTGATTAATTCAAGGTTTGGTCCAACAAACCAATCAAATAGCGTGAAAATTTGTCATCAACCAATGAAGGAAAAAACTCGTTAGTTCCTAGAAGATTAGTACCTCAAATCTTATTTTACTTAAACCTTTCAACAAACATTCACATGATAGGTCCACATATTGTGCAATGACTAGTGACCAGCCAATGAAATGCCAATCTGTAATTAGCTAGGATTAGAAATGTTTGGACTCAAGTGGAAAATATTTATATATTTTTAGTTCATAAGGTCTTCTATCTTAATTTTCATATTATCAATAACAATAATAACAATAATAATAATAATAATAATATAAACAAATCATAAAAGTTGAAATTGGAATCAAGAATTATTCTAAGATAAAAAAAAATTGGGATTACTGATCGGATTTGGTGAACTGCTCCCGTTTTAACATTTTTTTTATTTTAAACACTAATAACTACTATATTTATTATATGCATACATACATAATACTGATAGCCCAGCTGAACCAATCATCTTCTTTAACTTGCCTTATGCTTGCATAATAAAAATATACTTTTACTACGTCAAATGAGTTGATTTTTTGAATGTGATGGATGAAAGTGAAAGAAGCACGTTATGAGTGGATTGACCGGCTTAATATTAATTAACCCTATTTTTATCGGAATGTAGTCTATTCTAATACTCAATACAAATTCAGGATAACTATAAATTGCTTACCAACTCACATGTTTTTGACTATTTAATTTTAAGAGTATTAGATTTAGAACTCACTAATTTGGTAAACGATATTGTTTATTTCTTTGCCAAGGATAATGTTGAAGTGAAATGTTAATAGATTAGAATTTAGTTATTTAGAGGTATTTGCTAAGCTCATTAAAAGATTTTATAAGATATTTTTTAATTAGATCTTATTTTGAATATAAGATGTTGAAGTATTTTAATAAAATAAAAATAATGACAATTTTAATATAATTGAAATTAAAAAAATATTTAAGATCTTGAAAACTCCTTCCTTTGTTTAAGAAGAACTTAATCATGAGTTCGGCTACTTGATAAGCAGCTTGCACATACAATCTAGTTAGTCATGAGTTCAAGTTAGCTGTAGGAAATTGAAATGAAACCAATCGATATCCTTCTTTCAAAATAAGAAAAAAAAGCTAAACCGTAACTTGGCGATGGTTTGAATCAGTCATGACCAATGAAGTCGGCTTTAATTGTATTTCATACTCATCAAAAATATTATGAATATCTTAATTTAGCTTGCCTCACCTTATTTACGCTCTACTCGGTCTTTATAAACGTGTATGTTTTCCAACTTTTTCTTTTGATTATTCTACAGTAGTAAGTTTTTGTGCAATCAAATTAATTGTAGTGAGCTCACACATTAAGAAATGTTAACAAACAAGCAGTAAGTATGCTCCAAAATGGATTTGAACTTTTCTTGCACCTCTTTTGATGGATTATACACAAGCTAAATACGAAGTTCACCACTGAAACAAATTATTGCTCATAGCAAAGGAGGGAAGACACATCCCCAGAACTTGTAAATCTTCCTGAATAATTTAAAGTTATATAGCATGACAAATATATTAAAATAGACAGGTTATGTATACCATCTGCAGTTAAAAGCTTTTGGACATCACTTCGACCTGCCCTCTGGAAAATGGGTTTCGACAACAGAATTTTCAAAAACAGCAAAAAAGTGTGAAAACCTCTGTCAATATTGGTCAGCGTACTCTGTCACAATTGAAGGTAAACTTTTTGAATAGAAACTACAACCCACCAATTAATTTGCTTTTCATACAGAAATTTTACTTACAAAAGTTCCTGTCAGGGGAAAGTTATCAACTATACACTCATTTTCTAGCAACAATTTCTGGCTGACATGGTAGCTGAAACTGCAAATATTTCCAGCAGGAGAAAGTCATTTACTGTGTAACTATTGTTCTTTATAACATTTCTACTTGAAATCATGGCCGTAATTATCTAATTTACTTCATATATATCCAGGGATCGTTCAAAAAGAATGAATATGAATGTACAAAATTGCAAAAGCAGGCCTAGAGACTTATCTCCACCAATCTGGTATTTTCAGCCTTCTACTCCGGTGTACAGCAAGCTTAACTGCAGGAACCTTCTGCTTCACCTGCCTCCAAATCATATTGACAGCATCGTCTTTCTTTGGAGGATACTGGTATTCAAAGTGATGAGAAATGCTTTTAAGCCGCAACCACATTTTAACCCATTTCTCTTTTGAAACTCTCCTGAGCTCACTGACCATATAGCCTGGTTTCAGTGCCTCGTTATCTGAGAAGAAGATGGAGAACTCCTTGTAGTCTATTTCATTTTCAAATGGTAGCTCAATTCTGTCACTCACAATAACAGGAACACAGTGGCTCACAATAGCATCAAACAGTCGGCAAGATGATGGAGTGTCCCCGGCAGGATGGAGACAAAACTTTGATGAACGCATTTGTTCAGCAGACTAGTGTAAGCAAAAGAAAGATGCAGTGTGAGATGAAAAATAGAAGCTCGGCATGATTGCAAAGATGTAACTTTATATGTGAGCTGAAACAACTATACAGAGGAGGTCCTCATCTTCTTGAACAGAACAATGTCGAACATTTCTTAAGTTTTCACAATGCAAAGATTTCAAGCAGATTAGTCACTTGAAATATCTTTACTGTGTTCAGGAGCAAAGAAGAGTAATTGTAAATACTCATATCATGCATAAAATTTTGCAAATAAAACAAAAAATCACAAATGGATTTGAAAGGATCTGTCCTAGACTGAAGAAGGAGAATCCCAGTGCCCAATAGTGCAATTTCCACATCAATATTAATAAAAATGCAGCTGCACATGCTCTAGTATTTATATAGTAGTCCCATCACTATCAATTTTTAGATGGAAAGAATAATTGTTAAAGGACTTACAGCTTTGAAGCCTTCCTCCGATGCATAGGCCTCCTCATATATGACATCTTTTGTTCCGTTTAACATCTTATGCAGTTGAGTACGAATTTTCCCCTCCTGCCACATTAGTATGTCAGAAATATTTACTGCTTCACTAAACAAATCATGAAGACATGATATAAATCAATTGATTGGCATACATCTTTCCTCTTAGTCCTCCCACGGAAGAAGAGAAGTGTCTCACGAGACTCGTATGGATCCTCATGGTCTTCATTGGCATATGATTCTACCATGTGTGGATAGGGGGCAACAATGTCTTTTGCTAGTCTAGAAATGTGAACTATGCGGCCAAAATCAGCAACAATGAATATGGAAGAATTAACTTTATCACGATAATGTCTGAAAGCATTTGGATGATGCAGGGGAATCACATGGTCTCGTCCACCAGACCTTTTCCAATAATCCGATGCTCTTAAAATATTTACGATCTCAAGCTACAGTGAGAAACAAAGGTTATCAGCTGTATAGAAAGAGAAGAAGGATTGACGTAGGAAGCCAAAAAGAAAAATAAATTACCCCTAATTTCATCTCTCAGTCATTAATAATATCAAATACAGATAGGAGAGAGGCAACAAGAAGTCAGCAACTACTGGTAGTGAGCACTTTCAACTTGGCTTGGAGCTATTTTAATAGTAATTCATATAAAATGAGCCAAGTTCTGGTTTTATGAATTCATTGCAGAAAAGAAGATTCCATAACAAGAGGTATTTATGAATCCACTACTACAGCATAGGTCCAATATGATACACGGTGGACAAGCTTCGGTTTTAGTCAGAAGGACTAAATGGCAGATCCAGAAGAAAGGATCCAGTGGCAAGAATATTCAGAGAAGCCATAAGATGCTCAAACTCACAGAATTATAAAGACTTAAAGACAAAGATATGAAGCAGTGTAATAATATACTCCTCATTCCACTCTGCACCTACTTTTTCAATACCCTCACTTGAATGCACTTAATAATTTCAACATATCATTATACATGCATGTCAAGTTTCTATTTAAGAGTTGAAAAGTCGAAAAACTGGCTGCACAAGATTCACCAAGTAGCTGATCAAGACGATAACAAAGTGATCAAAACTTATTAACTCATCCAGCAGAAGCTATAGTAAGGTGTTCACTAAGCTCCTAACAAAACCATACTAGTTTCCACTTACCAAACTAAATCATCGAGTCCTCCAGGAACCATATACTAGTTAAAATCCATTAGTGAAAATGTAAATCATAGACCACGAAAAAATTATTCACCTACAACGACATCCAGCATTCAAGTTTCTATTTCAAAGAAAGCAAACGGTTATTTCACAAACAATGAAACAAAATGTGTGTTTGGAAGAAAATTCATGAACAATGAACAAACATTATAACATGTCGCTAGTTAATACATTATTAATTCAATAAAAAGTAACAAATGCTACAACAGTAATCTCACTTCGAGCCGCCAAACTAAGATAAAAAGGTTAATATCCACAACAAAACAATGACACCCAAAAATAAATAAATAAAACGCACCTGCAACTTCTCATCAACCGTATTCAACTCCGCCATGCTTCGAACATGAACATTGAAACTAAGCGACGAGAAAAACGGCACAAAAAACACGTCAGCTGAATCCGGATCAGAAACCCGAACAGCCTCCCGAGTCAACCCGAACTCCTCATTTCCCTCGTACAAAAGCGAAGCCATCATCCAGTACTCCACACTGTGCTGTTTCCGGAGCCCATCATTCCACCTCCACGCCGGGATATTCGCCGCAGTAACAGGAGTCTTGTCGGGAAAAGAGGGGTCCATCAATCCGACGTTGAAACGACCCGGCAAATCGTACATGTACACGCGGAGAGGTGGCGATCCCGTGTGGCAGGGGGTAGCATTGTTGAGCTGGGGGAAGAAGGAGAGAAATTGGGATTTGTAGTCGAGGGTTCCGGCCAGGAGTAATGAACCGAAGAGTAAGGGAATGCATACTGACAAGCAAATGAGAGTCCTGTTTATCGATTTTTGCATTTATTTTCGAGCAAGATTTCAGCGTAAAGAGGAGTGAGAATTGGACAACTGAGATGTGAAGAAATTGGATTTTGGAAGAAATTGAATCAAATTTAGGGTTTTGGATTTACGTAATTTTGGGATTGGGGACAATGAAATGGAGTAGAGAGATTTTGAGAATGATTTGATACAGAGAATTTGATGTGTTGAAGCGCAGTGAACTTGGGGATCATGAATTGCTTTTTACTTGGGCTAATGGAAAAACCATTTTTTCTGATTTTTACATTTAGGTCTTAACAAAAACTTCTTTTTCTATTTTGTTTTTCTCTCTCTCTCCTCCCATTTTTATGGATGACCCCGACACAAAATTTTATATGATAATTGAAAAGTAATTTTTTTATATTTTTATATTAATATTTTAAAAAATAATAAGTGAGAACTCATGTTGTCATAATATTATTTCAAATAAAATATTATTTTTTAAAAAAATCATATTTTAAAAAATTGAACATTATTTTAAATATTTCCAAAGCAATAAAATTGGGACACACGGAGTATAAGTTTAGTTTGAACCCCAGCCTAATTTATATTTTGAACCTTAGTAAGTAACAGAAAATAAATAAAAAATAAATCATGACGTTGTATAATTTCGAGTATATGTATTATTCACTAATATTCAAAATTCAACCGACCAAGGGAAATACAACCAGATGGGGAATTGGGGAGATTTTTCTCCATTGAATGTACATTTCTTTTTTTTTCATTTTCTATGATATTTAAGTACATTTGACAAAGATTTTTCCTTAAAAAAAAAAGAAAAAGGGAACTTCATTTCCTTCCTTGATAAATGTCGAAAGAAACAGTTTGAACGACATTGAGTTATCGTGTCAATTTGCTGCAAACTTGAATTTAATTTACGGCCCAATTATGTTCATAATTTAATGGGCGGATCATCGAGATGTATTCGGATTGATGATCTTGGGCTGTCATGAGCAATTAAAAGATGGGCTTATCTATTATTTGGGCCGTTATCATGGCCCATATTTGGAATAATTCTAAGACGAGTAGCGGAAGCAACAACAATGTTGCAAAATTGTTGGTAGTTCCACCTGCGTGGGAATGGCCACCAAATTTGACAAGAAAAAAAAACAAAAGCAAATGACTCACAAAGAAAATGAAAACAAAAGAAAAGGAAAGAAAAGTTGGGGCTACTCATTACCAATTTTGACAATACCACCCCTCCAGCCACATCCGCCGAAAGCAAATTTGAGGAGCCTCCATTGTTTGTCATTTGGTGTTAGACATTTTCCTATAAATAGAAATTCTTATGGAGCAAATCAAGTAGAGACTCAATCAATAAATAGAGAATTTGGATAAAAAAAACTCCTTGACTGTTTCAAGTGGTAGAGTTTTTTTTTAAAATATTAAGAATGTGTATTATAAAATAGTGAAGTTGAGTTTTTCCATAGTATAAAAGTTTTAAAGAAATTAGTGGGTTTTCTTTTGAAATATTTAATATTGTTATAAAATATACCAAAAATAGAGCATTTTTATATTTTCTCTATTTTTGTAATTAACTAAAACTTGGGCAAAAGTTTGAGGTATTTGTAATTACTATTTATTAGTGGATTTTCGATGAGTATTTGCCTCGTAGTTTTTTTCTTATTCTTTTAGGATTTTTCACGTAAATTTGGTTTCTTGATTTATTATTTTATTTATCTTAATTTTTATTTTAATTTGGATAATTATTTATTTATGGTATTTAATCCATTGCATATAATATTATTTAAATAAATTTTGTCTAATGAAACTGTATTTTAAGTGGGACCATTGTGACATCTCCAATCTTTCATTGGAGTTTGCTATAATTATTACTATTTGTTTGTGGGTTTTTTATTACCGTGGTATCCCAACAAGTGGTATCAAAGCCTGTGTTCAATTTTTCTGTCTCTATTCATGATGGATGAAAGAGATGACACCAGAGCCATAATTAAGTTAACAGCAAATAACTACACAATGTGAAAGTCAATAATGGAGGATATTCTCTTTTGTAAGGATCTTTATGATCCAATTGAGAATGGTGAAGGCAAGCCCGATGATAAAGATGAGAAAACATGGAACCGGTTTAATAGAAAGACTATTGGAATATTTCGACATTTTATTGATCAGAACGTGTTTTATCACTTTACTTAAGAAACTATTGCCCATAGTCTGTAGAAGAAATTGAAAGCCATGTACGAGAGAAAACACGTTCAGAATAAAACTTACTTGATCAGACAACTTGTCAATTTGAAGTACAATGAGGAAAGTTATATTGTCGAGTACTTGAGTATTTTTCAGAGTATCTTAACTCAACTAACAATCATGAGCTTAATGTCTAATGACGAGATGAAAGTGTTATTTTTATTGGGATCTTTGCCAGACAGTTTTTGGACATTGATCGTGTCACTTAGGAATTCTGCTCATGATGATGTTTTAACTATAGATATAGTCAAAATAGCTTGTTTAATGAGGAAACAAGATACAAAAAATAAAGTGCAGAAAGCTCTTAGGCTGTCGTCGTTGAGTCATAGGGAGATAGAAATGCAATGATCGCGATAGAAGAAGAGGACGATCAAAATCTCGTGATCCAAGAAAATATTATTATTATCACAAACCTAGACACATGATAAAAGATTGCTTTAAGAAGAAGTAAAATGAAAAAATTGAGGAAAATAAAAAAAGGACAAACCAGAAAAAAAAAAGTGGACAGTGATAATGAGAAAGATACGATGACCACTACTTTTTTCTGATAGTGATGTTGTTGTGTTCTCTTCTGCATAACACAATTGTATCCATATGGCTAGTTCAGATGCTAATTGGGTTATTGATTCAGCAGCCTCTTTTTATACAACACCCAACAAGGAGTTTTTCAGTACCTACAAAATTGAAGATTTTGGTACTGTTAGGTTCGAGAACAACAATCAAGCAAGAATTGTTGGGGTTGGAGATGTGTGTATTTGGACGAATACTAGTTGCACACTATTTTTGAAGGATGTTCATCATGTGTGTAATTTATGCATGAATTTGATTTATGGAGTAGAATTAGACAGTCGAGGTTATGTTAGTTGTTTCAGCAATAAAAGGTAAAAGCTTACAAATGGTTTAAGGGTAGTTACGAGAGGAGTTGTTTGTGATAATTTGTACAAGACTCGTGTAAAAGTGTATTCTGCTCTAATTTACTACAATTGAGAATGAGTCTTCATCAAATTTGTGGTATAACAGAGTGACTTACATTAATGAAAATGAAAGAGTTTGGCAAGGAAGTTCCTCATTCATTTTGCCAAAAGTATGCCATTGATATCCTGTAATTATTGTTCTGACAAATAGAGTTGAGTTTTCTTTTCCCTCATTTACAAATAAAAAAAAAAAAAAGAGTTTTTTGGGTGCAATGTGTTTGCACATATTAGTTGCAAAATAAATTTGATAGTAATGTCGTTTCATGTATTTTTTGAGTTGTGAGTGTTGTATAGGTTTGAAATATAATGTATCGAAAGATAGTAAGATACCAGTATATGTTTAGAGATTGTACAACCACGAGTTAGTATTCTCAATCTTACTCCATATTCTCATTTGTTAGAGGTATGTCCAGTCAAAGGGAATTTTCAAATAAATGTTCGGGATGTTTGCAACATCAGTGATATGCTACTCACTTGGAGTGTTGAGTATAGGGGAAATGTACCATTTATCAAGTAGCGCATAAAAGTTTGGTTGGTCGACCAATGAATATTGCTTTTCGTTGAGAGTGCCCAATAGTATGTAGAGATTGTACAACAATATTTTGTTTGCTCATGACAAGAGTACCTCTTCGACAAATGATTAATCATAGTTTCACAAATTTTCTAGCAGACCAGTGTGATTTATTCACGAAATCTTTTTTCGGTGTATATTTTGTGTGTATATTGATTGAACCCCAACATAAAGTGGAGGGAGAGAATTATTGATAGGTCCCCCATGTGGTGGTGGCCACCAACTTTGACAAGAAAAAGAAAAGAAAAACAAAACAAAAGCAAAATGCAGATAAAGAAAATAAAATAAAATAAAGTTAAATAAAAGTTGGCCTACCGATTACTAATTTTGACAATACCATTCCCCCCGCATCATGCACCGAAAGCAAATTTGAGGAGTCTTCCTTATTTTTCATTTGGTGTTGAGAATTTGCCTATAAATAGACATTCTTATGAAGTAAGTGAAGTAGAGAGTGCGAACAGAGCAAAACCAAGAAAGAGAAATTTAGCTGGGAGATTCCTTCGACACTCTTTTGAATGGGAGAGTTTTTCTCTAAGTGAGGGATAATTTTCTTCAAAAATGGAGAATTATTTCTCCAAATAGAGGGAGATTTTTTCTCTAAATATTATGAATGTGTGTCATAAAATAGTGGACTTGAGTTTCTCCACAATGTAAGAGCTTTTGAGAAATTAGTGGTTTTTTTTTGTATTTAATAGTGTTGTGATATATACCAAACGAGAGTATTTTTATATTTTCTTCATTATTATAATTAACTCAAACTAGGGGCAAAAGTTTGAGGTACTTATAATCACTATTTGTTAGTGGATTCTTAGTGGATATTTGCCTCGTGTTTTTTCTATTATTCTTTTGGGTTTTTTTACGTAAAATTTAGTATCTTAGTTTATCACTTTATTTTTCTTAGTCTTCATTTTGATTTGGATAATTATTTATTTGGAGATATTTAGTCCGTTGCGTATAATATTATTTAAGTAAGATATGTTTAAGAAGACTAGGTTTAAGTGGAATTTTGTTGCCTCTTCAACCTTTCATGAAAATTTACTGTAATTAGTACTATTTATTTATAAATTTTTTATTACCCTAATATTCCTACAAAAAGTGGGACTAATTTAATAGTTTATAATAAATTTGAAAATTAATTAATATTCTACTGTGTAACGAAAGAGGTTTAAAAATTTGCATGAAAGCGCGTTTGAGGGTTGCACTTTCAGCTGAAAGTGCAACCCTCAAATGCGCTTTTATTTTTTATTTTTTAAAATATTGGTAAAAGCGTAATTTTCTGTTGCGCTTTGAATCATAATATTACCAAGCACAACTTTTAGTTGCGGTTCTACTAATAATTGCACAATTTTCTCAAATTATGGAATGTGCAATTATATATATATATATATAAAATTATATATATATACATAAATATATATAAAAATATATATAACAATATTTAGAAAACATAATTATATATACACATAATCAACAAAGATAAAAATTTAAGCAAACACATTTGATTATACAATATTATTGTAATAATATTATTTACTTAAGCTATAATAATATTTTACAATAAATAACATAAATTTATATTGTTTAAATATTTTTTTTACTTAAGCTATAATATGTATTTAAATTTATACAATATGTATTTAAATATTTTAATAAAAATAGTAACAATACTATTTTTGCTTTATAATCACACAATTAATTTTTTCGAATAATAATTACAGTATTGAATATTTACATTATATAAATTTTGAAAAATACAAGAATAAAAAAAGTACTAAAAATGGCCACCAGTACCACAAGTACGTCGGTGGTGTTGTCATCTATCTCGACGTCCACCCTCAACAGCAGCATCAGTATCATGTAACTGATTTTGCTCGGATCATCAACATATGTACTGTAGTTTAAATTGAAACTCGATTGACCTGATGAAGTTGTGAAGCTCGACTCTCCATGATTATATTACCCGCTATCTAAATATAGAAATGCAACAAGTGAAAGAATAAACTCTCTACGTCCAGAATCGTGTCATGAATGCTGCTGAACAAACGGTGTCTGCGTCATGCCTAAATCTGAATTGAATAATATAGAGAACGACATCATAGATGGTGGCATACCCCAGTACGGAGTGAATGGGTCATCCGATTGTGCCTATTCAGGCACATAATAGTTGGCGGTATTATTCAGATCGTGTGATACATGATGTGTCGAGGTGGATAGACCCGCCGCCTCATCTATTATACTAGACATAAATGGATTAGAAATATCGTAAGATGTAGAAGCGTGGCTAGTAAATACAGCACTTGTCGAGGTAGAGGGACCCGCGTCATCTATTACTCTACTACGCCTCCTCGTCCTCCTGTCTGCGTCTTGTGGTGGTGGCGATATTAACATATTTATAGCATCTTGTTGTCTACGAAGTAGGCATCTGAGATCATTAGTGGTGTGCAAAGTGAAACTATATCTTCATTGTTTGCGCCATCAATACTGAGTCAAATCTCTTAACCGCCATACTCTGAAATGCGTGTAAAAATAAATAATATTAAAGAATATCATAATATATGATGCATACACATTATAAAAATTATTATTAACGAATATCTTACCATAGCTTCCAAATCTGATATGTGTAGCGGCTGGTACCCCTCTTACATAGGCAAATGGGATGGTGATATCAGACGACGGGAAATCCGATTATACCAATCCATATAGCGAGACTCAGTACTATCCGACTCAGTAATGAAAGGGCTGAGAATAATAAGTTGATGTCTATCTTCCCACCGCAACACATACTTTCAGTGATATCGAGCTCAATCCTCTCCACTATATCCCCTGCGGTCTACATCGTGTAGAGTCTCCTCATGCGCTGGTATATCTAGTGGAATGTACTGTCGCATGACCCGCTCTGGGTGATGGAACTCCACGATGACATAGTTGATTAATGGACAATGAGATCTCCATAGTGGGGTATTACACATTGGACCCAATACCATAATATCCGGTGAAATCATGTCATATGGCTTCCATATAAATTGTAATTAAAAAATATATTAATTTTAATTATTTGTACATATATGAAAAGAAAAATCAAATCAAATTTAAATAAATGCCTTAAATTCTACTCACATCTCTATCAGTCATCCTATCTAGTATATCTCTAATAATCTTAACAGAATGACTCGCCGTATGCGTGAAGCTATAATACTGCATCTACCTATATATATATAAAAACAATCAATAAATAATAATTATAAAATATTAGTCGAACTTAATATTTATTGTTATTGAATAATACCTTACACCATACGGAGGAAGTGGAAGCTTATGAGCATTAACGCTAATGAGTGGGCCCATATTAACTCACGAACATAATCGTTTTGGCACCAATGTGGTAATGTGAGACATGGGCCCATATATGCAATGTATATTAAAAATAACATACGTGATAAACATACTAGTATGACATAAGAAAGTTATGATAGTTATACGAGAGTGTTATATAAAGTTTACCTGTAGAAGTACTATCGCACCACTAGTAACATTCTTATCTCTATCAGATGCAGTGCACAACTCACGATGCACAGACAGACATATGAAGAAACCATCTCCAAGCTGTAAATATTTCTTCATCAACAACTGCAAAAGTTAGAGGCAAAACATGTTGATTCGCATCCATCCCCATAGCAATCAACAACTTGTGTCTGTACTTTGTGTAAAAATGTGTTCCATCCATAATTATTATTTTGTGACAATTTTGGAACCCATCGATACATGGCTTGAATGCCCAAAATACATATTTCAATATTTTTTTTTTGAGAACTCATTATTGATGTGATGACACTCCACAATTATTCCTGAATTCCATTTTTGCAGAGCTCCTAAATACTTAGGCAATTTTCTAACTGAGCTCTTCCAAGTGCCATCAACATTTTTCCTTGCGCGTTTCAAACCGTGCCAATCCTTATGATATGAAATTTCATATTGATACTTATCTTTCACATTTTGTTGGACATATTTAATCTCATAGGTCGAGTCACACTAAACTATACCCGTACGCAACCTAACGATCATATTTTTACACAAGTTGTCAGACACTAAATTCATAAGACAAGTATGGGGGCCTCCCTACTTGGTGATTTTTTATAAATCAAGCTTTGCTTTCAATGATGCTCGAAGCCCCCAAGTACACTACGTGGTCAATATATTATGTCTGCATTCCACTTTTTATAATTTTGGTGTACTCTCAACAACCTGATACTCACGTCTCACAACTCGTACGGAGTAATCTTTAAGTGAAGCTTACATATTTTTCTTGTCTTTGAATATTATACCCTTTTCAAGTTCTCCTATAATAAAGTTGTAAAACTTTCCCCTATTTGGAATATCAATAGAATCCACAAGTATTTCTGAGTAACATGTGGTGAAGAACGGAATGGTCGGATTAGAGTCATATTCATTTGTTGTTGAGGACATTGATGTATAAACTGACACTTGATGCTGGGACGAGTTGGTCTCATCATGCTGCTCATACATCTCTTCCAGATCATCAATTTCGGCCCCATCATCATCATCATCATCAATTTCATCGGGCTCGAAATCAACATGTTTTTAGCACCAAAACTATCGATAAGTGGTTCAGACAGTTCATCAATATATACATTATACGGCTTTGTATCTGTACCTTCAAAATGCTCTTAACCGAAGCTTGAACCACTTACATTAAGGTTATTGATGCCAACACTTGTCATCTCTTACATCACTGTAGGCATTTCAAACACACTATCATATGTTAAAAATGATGCATACTGATAATACTCATTGTTTGTCGGTATCTCAGACACAATATTATGAACCATTTGTTCTGCCTCAACATAAATATTTACAAATTGATTTTCCATTCCCGAATAAAAAAAAACTCCAAATCTTCATCATCAGTTATTGATATTAGTTGTGATATATTGTTGCAATAGTATTTATCAAATAATTTTAATAATAACTATTTATCATCAACGCCCGTTATCTGATATACTTCAATAGTAATTTAGAAAATTTTGTCCTACGAGATATTCTCCAATTACAGGGTGATCATATGTCAATGAATTAACATCTTATATAATTTGACCACCAAAATATACCAGAACATCGATATTGTTCCTATTTGGCATATTTACATAAAATATGAATATATTAGTAAACTAAATTATTTAATTGTTATACCAATATTTTACGATTATTATCTTATTATATTAGTAAATTCGTAATTATCATAATTTATAATTGTTAATATATACAAATTAGTAATATAATAATAAACTACATAAATTAATTTGTTAACTAGTTACAAATAATTAATTATTTATTAAGTATTATTATTTAATACACCATTATTATAAATTGAATAATCTATAATTATTGCAAAATGAAAATAACCTATATAATTATAGGTAAATGTCATATTCTAAATAACATAAATTATAATAATAACTATTCATAATTAATATTTATTAAGTATTATTATATAATTACATATACTCATTACATTTTTAATTTAAATAGTTATTAACATTTTAATTTTATATAACAATTTCAAAGACATAATATTTAATTAATAATTTAACTAATTAATTTTTAATATGAATATTTTTTATATAATATAAATTAGTAATACTATAAATCATATAAATTCATTGTAGGAAACCTTATTCTACTTTCAGATTAGGATAGTTATGAGAAAAAATCCCTAAATAGTTCAATAATTTGTAACTCAAATTTTCAAGTCAAATAACAAATATAAAATATAATATACAAAAAAAAAACATGCATGCAAAAGTTGGCTTCTCCACATATAAAACATGCTATTAAATATGTAATTGCATGAGTCATTATAAAAAATAATATTACTAACATTGCAACAAATTTTTTTTTTCAATATAATAATAAATTACTTCACAATTATTACAATAAAATATACACATTGTAATTAAAATATTTAAAGTATGATACCTGTAAAGTCACACTCAAAACATGATCCGTATCGTACTTTTAATCTCTCGTGTACTAATAATATTTACGTGAACAAAAATATATAAATATGAATTAGTCAATTTATTTTAATTAAAAAAATTAAAAAAATAACAAAAACATCACTTACCAATGGAATGGTGGG
The DNA here is from genome assembly GCA_019321725.1 of Paulownia fortunei. Lineage (NCBI taxonomy): Eukaryota > Viridiplantae > Streptophyta > Magnoliopsida > Lamiales > Paulowniaceae > Paulownia > Paulownia fortunei. Next base: position 550,502 of record CM033111.1, read on the forward strand.
AAGAGGGACGACAAGAAGATGGTAGAAGGGCGAGGGAATGAGAGAGACAAGGGGAGAGAGAATGGAAGGGAGAGGGAAGAGGAGAGGGGAGGGGAGGGAGTGAGGAGGGAAAGAAAGTCGGAGGTCTAAATAGAGAAGGGTTTAAATGAAAGCGCAATCCGATGTTACACTTTTCTTGGCTGATTGAGAGGGAAGCATTGTGTGAGGCAGACCACATATGATTGAATGCTCAAATTGCACCTGCGCATTCAGATAAATTTTTTCAAAAAAATTAAAAACCAGAATGCCCAAGTTTGGGTTGTTTTTTTTGTTGAAATCTCAACCCTTGTGTTTTGTGTATATTTATAAACTATTCACAATCTACAACAAATATTTAATATATTTTTAAATTTACAATATTTTATTAAGTGGTTGGTAGCACCCCCGGATAGGATTAGAACTAGTTTCATTAATTTTCATCTAATATTGGGCTGTCAAATTGTTATAACAAAATTGGGGATCTCAAAAAAGCTAAGCTAGGAATTTTAAAAGCAACGAATTATATTTTGTCACAAGATTGTATTCTAATAAGTAATTAGCCTATGAGTTTGAGATATGTCATTATTGAGAATACATAACCATCTACTTAAAAAGTCCATATATATTTTAAGTAAATTTTAAGTAAAGCAGTTTTAAGTAAGATATGTTTAAGAAGACTAGGTTTAAATGGTATTATTGTTGCATTTTTAGCATTTTATGAAACTTACTGTAATTAATATTATTTATTTGTAGATTTTTTTATTACCCTAATACCCCTACAAAAAGTGGCTGGTAGCACCTCGGGATAGGATTAGCACCAGTTTCAATAATTTTCATCTAATATGTGCTGTCAAATTGTTATAACAAAATTGGGACCTCAAAAAAGCTAAGTTAGGAATTTTAAAAGCAACGAGTTATATTTTGTCGCAAGATTGTATTCTAATAAGTAAAGATAAGCATCTACTTAAAAGGCCACTTATATTTTGAGTGACGTAGTTACTTATATTATTATATTATAAATATTAATAAAAAAATTATCAACAATTAATAATTAATCATAAATTAATCAATTATTATAAAATAGAAAAATATCCATACAAAATTTAGAGTAATTTTTAACCAACTTAAGATTCCAAATGATTAAAGTGATTTGCTAAGTAAAAAATTGAAATATCTAACTTTATCGACAATTTGTCCACAGAATTCCATCTTAATCATTATACACTAACAGTGACCTATTAGCTTTTAATGTCTCATTGTGTTTGATATATGAAAAAATTATCCAATTTACCAAATTACTTTAACATTAAGGCAAGAATTTTCCAAATTTATTCGTGACGCCATTATGAAAAGTATTACCCTAAATAGATCACCGTAACAGTGACCTATTAATAGATAATAATGTATCATTTGACGTAACCTTTTTAAATCACTAACTCATCAACCGCTATTCAAATTTGGCATTGAATTAGACGCACACAAACAGAAGTATACAATCTTTGAAAGACCTCTTCTCTAATTTTATGTTTTTCTTTTATTTCATTATATATTCTATCTCCCAAATATTGTTTTATTGACTTTTTTTTGTTTAAAAAAAAAGAAATTAAAAAAAAAATTATCAGTTGATGGTGACTTTATGGGCCATTGGGCCCAGAAGCCTTCCAAAGTATTTAACTACAGAGAAAATTCTTGTTCCCTGGAGGCACATTCGGGAGACGCATCAATGGCCTAACTCAAATACAACTCCACCCAAACACTTCAGATTCTGAAACACTTCTACAAACGAACAACTGTTTCTCTTGCAATTGCTATTACAGCAAAGTCATATACACTTCTCTCGTAGCTCCAAATATCGCAGAACAATGGCGTTTCTGAGGCTAAGCTCCGGCGATGTCACCGGATTCAAAGTTTTTTTCGCTCTTCTAATTTTGTACGGACTGACATCCTACCTCGCATACTCCGTCATTCACATGAAGTTCATCACGCCTCTCGGTGTTGACGCACCACTGGATCGCTTCTCCGAAGCCAGAGCAATCGAGCACGTGCGCGTACTAGCGGAAGAAATAGGCGGTCGCCAGGTTAGCAACGACGTCGTCTCTGTTCTGTTCTTATCTGTAATTCGTTGAGTTTCGAGTGGTTGTATGCATGTAGCGTTCTTTTGCTTTTGATTCAATCTGTTTCTCTATTGGGATGATTGAATTTTTTTGTGAAATTGGTTATCAAGATAGAAATAATGGCAGATTAATGAGTGGAATAATTCAATGCATCTAAGATATGTCGTTGACTTTTTTTATAGTAGTTTATTTGGAGCGTTTGGAAACACTAGCTAAATAATGATTCACGAGTGTATAATTTTTTTTCAGTTTTTCTTCTTTGATTTCCTGTTTGATTGATTTCAATGCATATGGCTTTATTTGCTATTTGTCATACTATTTTTTTTTAGAGCGTTTTAGACACGAGCTAACTAAATATTTCATGTGTATAATTTTGTTTGGTTTTCTTCCCAAATCTCCAGTTTGGTTGTTAATAAATAGTCCATCAAACCATGTATTGTGATTTGATTGCATGTAGGAGGGGAGTCCAGGTTTGAGGCAGGCAGCGGTATACATTAAAACACAGTTAGAACTGATAAAAGAACGAGCTGGATCGAATTTTAGGTTTGTATATCATAGATATTCAAATTCTATTTGGTTGTCATGTTTATGTAAGAAAAACTGTTTCAAGGTTGTGAGTGTTTAGAGCTAACTTTCAAATTTTGGGATTTGTTTTGCAGGATAGAGATAGAAGAAACAGTTGTTAATGGCTCCTTCAATATGATGTTTTTAGGACAGAGCATATCTCTAACTTATAGGAATCATACAAATATTCTTATGAGGTAATTTACATAATGTATTTGTATTTTCTATTAATTTTTTTAAAGTTTGTTGGTTCTGAGTTCAACCAGTTTGTAGAGTCAAATTTAGTTCATTAACAGAAGGGAATATTGAGTCTGCTCTCTCTAATTTTAGGTCCCTACTATTGCATTAGGAATAATGTTGTATTGAGTTTTTGACATGTTCATGCATCTTTTTTCATCTGTTACAAATGGGGCGATCACTTCTCAAATGGCAGAAGAACCTTGACGATTTTTCTAATTGTCAGAGTACTTGTGATTAAGTTGTACAATTTCACTCTCTCTTGTATGCATGTTTGTATTTCGAGGCTTATTTTATCTACTCAACATCGTTATCCATAAGTTGCTGTTGGTTAATAGAAACTGTTTTTACATCAATGACGATGCAATGACAGATTTCTTTGATCTGCTTTTAGCTTTTCTGTTTGTTCTTTGTCGGCACTGATTCCCTTTCCTTAGCTCCTTATTTAATTTGAGCTTCATTATTGTTACATGAAGACAACCAGAAGCTTGGACATCCCAGAGGTTCTAAGCAAGGACCATGCTGATCTTTAAAACACAGACCCACTCTTATGTTGCTTCTTACTTCATACTAATTTATAATCATGACATCCTTTGCAAATTATATTACTTTTTTTCTGGAACTGTAGCATATCCGAAATATGTACAGAAGGCTACAGCTGATCCAGACCATGACAAAGAAAATAAATTACATATGCTGAGGGGCTATTAGGCAATAACATGCAATATTTTGGAATTTGTTCTTCTTTAGCTACTTATTATAAAAGATTCTTAGCAAACGACTAACATCACTTGGGTCAACTTGCAGGATTTCTTCGGTTGATTCTCAAGACAGTGACCCGTCAGTTTTATTAAACGGTCATTTTGATACTCCACCAGGTTCTCCAGGAGCTGGTGATTGTGGCTCGTGTGTTGGTGGGTTGTAACGTAATATTTATAATTCTTGAGTAATATACATAAGTTTGGACTTAAATTTTGTTATTCCTTCTTTCACAGCATCATTGCTTGAATTAGCAAGGCTTACTGTTGATTCTGGCTGGATTCCTCCTCGGCCAATAATATTCTTATTTAATGGAGCTGAAGAATTATTTATGCTGGTGAGAATTCATAATTAACACTTTTCCATACTTTGCCGTGTACTTTTACCATTGGTGGCTTGGGAATTCTAGTGTCAATTTGCAGAATAGTGAGTTATCATACTAGTGTAATTGTTGTTGTTAATATTCTTTTTGAGAGAATGAGTTATATTATGTTTGCCCTGTTATATGTTAAAGCTTGGTTTGTCTTAGAATCATTATATTTTCTTTTGTCTTCGCTTCAAGGAGGTGAATGAGGAAAATATATTACACTATTGTTTAGTGTTGCGGGCTTCAAGATTGAGGTATTCTCCCTGTATGGCATAGTTATATGATAAAAGGAGTCGCTGCTTTTTGATGCAACCTTATTTTGTAAATTCGCAAGTCATAAATAGATGCATAAATTGATTTAATAATTTTGCTGATTTTTTTAGTAGTTGGAAAAATCATTTTACAATAAAAATAAATAAATAGTAAAATTTATCAAGCATTTCTGTACATAATTTATGTTTTCTTGTGTTCAAGCTAATTATTTGAAATATGACCACTTTTTCCATCTTTTGCCATAAATCTTTATTGATCTATATGAGTAGGTATGTTTTTACATATAATAAATGCAGTAAATATATATTTGTTAAATCACATCTTTGCTTCTGCCTTCTTAGGCCAGAAGTTAATTTGTGGGAACTCCATATCAAATTAGTGAGAATGAATATGAGATAAGATTGTTCTCAGATGAACAAATTGCAAGTACACATCATAATCACAATTAACAGCTAATTTTCTTATGATATTTAAGGGTTCACATGGTTTCATGACAACGCATAGATGGCGTGATACAATTGGAGCTTTTATTGATGTTGAGGCATCTGGGACAGGAGGCTTTGGTAAATTCCTCGATCTACTTGTATATTCGAAATTGAAAATGTTCTGAAGTATTGTAAATGCAGAAATGTGTGTATGGAATTGCATTTGACTTCATTGTAGACCTTTTCCTTTAATTAGCTGGGAGCCCTTATTTGAAGAGGGAAAACCCTAGAAAATCAAATCATGTGGTTAGGGAAACTAAAGTGTAGATAATGGCTAGTTCACAATGTTATTATGATTCTTACTCCTAAACTTCTTTTTCCCTTATGGTTTTCCTTTTCACTTTTGTTTTTAAAAAATGAATTACCTAATAATCACCTTTTTTTGGTGGGTGGGTGGGTAGATGTTCGTGAGAAAGGGGATGAGTAGCATTATCACTTGATTTACTTAATGTTTGTAAAATATCCCAAAGATACGACCATGATGTTATACTTCAGCTGGAATTATATGGATATTGGTGCAACTTTTGGATTAACAACTTACAAGAAATTGATGATCAAAAAACAATGAATTTGCAATGTCCAAATTTGGCTAGTGTTTTATGTAATTGAATGAGTATGATTTTAATGCTTTCTAGCTCCTTTTGTCTATTCTTGGAAATAAGAAATGTCTAATCCTTGTCATCTAATATATTGATATGATTGTACATTATTCCTAGAATGACTGCATATGCACAAAAGATCTCAATGTAAACATTCTCCAATATCCTAAGAATAAGTTTTCATGTTTTATTCCATAGGATATTCCCCATTGCTATATTGGCCGATTTAAATTATCATCAAATTTGACTGAATATGGGAACAGAATTGAAGCTTTTCTACTTGTGCTGTGTGTTACTTTGCACTTGATGGCAGGAAAAATATTTACTCCACTCTGGTGTTTGCAAATTCACCTCATTCATGCAATTGAATTCTTTCGTGAGCTAAGCTCTTTGTTGATTTTTTTTTTCTTTTAATCTCTCAATTAACAGATTTAGTGTGCCAATCTGGACCTGGATCTTGGCCTTCATATATTTATGCTCAGTCAGCTGTATATCCTATGGCAAATAGTGCAGCTCAGGTTTTACTTTTCTTCACCATTTATCATTAGAAGGCTTAGTTTTTTAAAATGGTCTATTTTGTGTTACTCTCCAAAAAATAAAAATAAAATTTCTGTTTTGAGTTGTTATTTTTGCTGGGTGAAATGACTTGTGAAAGCAGATAGAGGCATTGAGATAGGAATGCTGAAACACAGATACATGTGGGTTTATCTTTGTTCTCTGTCATTCTAATAATATCGTTTTGTCAATTTGCAATGTATACTTTTCCAGTGCTCTTAAAACACAGAAATTATGTTCATTGCCCCGCCATCTAATTTTTTGATTCAGCTCTAATACTCTGTAACAATTTCAATTTTTCAAACGTTGTAGTTAAATCACTTTTTCTGATCCATTTGCAGGATTTTTTTGGTGCAATTCCTGGTGATACAGACTACAGAATGTTCGCCAGTGATTATGGTGACATTCCTGGCTTGGATATTATCTTCCTGCTTGGGGGTTATTTTTACCACACCTCATCTGATACAGTGGAAAGACTATTGTATGCATCAACTGGTACTTTGGTACAGTTCACTGGAATTGTATTTTCAAGATCACATTTATATTTGGTCTTTGCTCTAAATTGCACATAAATTTCTGTCAATTAGACCAGGAAGCATGCAAGCACGTGGGGACAATTTGTTTAGTTTAATGAAAGCTTTTGCCAATTCTTCTAAGTTATTAACTGCCCAAGAACGAAAATCCATTGGAGCTGCTGCCAGTGGATCCAAAGGCGAAAGACCGATTTTCTTTGATTACTTCGCACAGTTCTTGGTATGCCACAATCTTGGTTTTATGATTTAGTTGGCTAATAATTTCTATAAGCAAATGTTAATATCTGTACAAAGGCAATACAAGTAATGCACCGCAGTTTATTCTTGATGTATATTCTTATTCAGGTCTTTTACTCAAGAAGGCTAGCTCTGGTGTTTCACAGTATTCCAATTGCTATCTTCCTCCTTATGCCACTTTTATTGCGCTTGCCAAATGGGAGTTTAGTCTGTTCCTTCAGTTCCTACTTTGACTTTATTATAGGTAATGACTATGTGTTCAAATTTAAGAATTATGTGATTGGCCTTTTGTCTCATCGTGCATTTAAATCTCTTTGTTTTACTTTTTTTATAAAGTAATCACTTGCTATGATGCAGGATTATCATACCATGCCAGCGGAATTATACTCGCCATTGTTTTTCCTGTAACTTTTGCTATCTTGCGGTTGCTATTCTCTGGACATTCAATGAACTGGTATGTGTTCAGTCTCTTAATATTGCTTTTGTCTGATTGTTCTCACTTTAATAATGGATTTATCCTTGTTCCTTTTCTGTTTTTGTGTCAAAAACTGTTGCTTTTTAGGAGTTTGTACAAAAAAAATTCTCTATATCTTTCTTTCTCTTACAGTTATCCTCTACTGGCATTGTGGCAAGAGATGGTCTTTTAACTTTGTATTTTTATTTTGTTCAATGTAGGTTTGCTAGTCCATATTTGGCGTTTCTAATGTTTGTGCCATGCTCACTTGTTGGTCTGTTGGTTCCAAGAATTCTTTGGAGAGAATTTCCTCTCTCTCAAGATGTTTTGGCTCTTGCATTATCACGGGAGGTGTGTGCTTCTGTTAGAGTCTTATTTGATCTTGATACATGGATGCCTTTCTCCTTTAGGTGTGTTGATTTAGAATATTATTAGAAGATGCTTCTCTGTTGTTTCTGCCTACCTGCTTACTATCTATACCTATTCATATTTCCTTACTATTATTCATGAGAACATTACCCTTCCTTACAAGAGTTTATTTCTTGTTATTCAACCCATGAAAGGAGTGCCAAGATCTAGCGAGTTGCTGAAGTAGTTTTAAAGCTTTTATTTTGGTGCTCAACAGATGTGTCAATATTCTGGGTTTGATACTTGTCTTACTGAAAATGCAAAACAATAAAAAGTGAATAGGTATCTACGGACTTGTTCCTAACCATAAATCGTCCATTGGAATTTAATCATGTACTTAATGTTTAACGTCATGTTATTTTGGTCAAATTCATTATAATTTGCAGTCACAATTTGACATATTTTGCAGGAATTGGTTGATGAAGCAAGGTTCTGGGGAGCATTTGGGTTCTACTCCCTCTTGACTTTGGTATGTGAAATTATTTCTTATCTTACTCAATATAATATGAAATTTTATATGGTTGATTCACTGGTATATGCTTTCATTTTCTCTCCTAATAACATTAGTTTTTGAAGACTTAAATTGCTGACAGAACTTCTGAAAACAGGCATACCTTGTATCTGGGTTGAGTGGAGGTTTCGTGACATTCCTTTTATCAGCTTTTATGCTTCCAGCATGGATCTCCTTTCGTCTATCAATCAGGTTCTTTGGTCACCAATCTCTCAGGTACCAGTTTAAATAACTCTTTGATCATGTTCTTGAGTTTTTTGTCTTTTCCTGTGCGTTTAATGTACCAACACCCTAGTGTTATAGGTAGTCTAGTTACTTATGTCGGATAATCTTACTTATTCATATTCAAACCTTTCGATATTTAATTTGTTGGCGTTGTAGTATCATCAAGATGTTTCTGTCAGGTCAACAGCATGCTATGTGGTCCCTTTGGTACCTTGCCTAATGTACTCCGTATACTTTGGTGGATTTCTTGCTATGTTCTTGATCGAGAAAATGGGCATGGCAGGCTCTCTTCCACCTCCCTATGGTTAGTTATACAGCTTTTTACACTTCTATGACTGAAAAATATATTGCACTTATTTGGATCCTCCAGGAGGTTGTATAATACCAATGAGTGGTAATTTGCATGTCTCTTCCCATATGTGACCCCATGCTTTATGTGTGTTCTATATTTCTACCATATTTTCTGTGAAACTGAAAGTGAACAGGGGATTGCTTTTCAACTCTAGCTCTAACCATGTCTCATTATTATGCTTACAGCATTCAATGCAAGAGACATTGCAAAGGAACAGACATCAACACTAGATTCATGTGCTTGAGATAATTACCTTGCAATATTGATATGGGAAACCTATATGAGATGAATTTATATGTTGTTTCTTATGTATCAGTTAGTCTGACTTTTCCCTATATAAATAAGTAAATTTGTTGAATGAACTGTGCTTTTTAATCCAACTATACAGCATATATTTCCATCAAAATGCAGGGACAAATTCTTTTGGGAGCATTAATTTGCATTGTATTAACATATTCTTCTGCACTTTAATTTGTTTGCAATATAATGATCATGGTTGTTATTATCTCTTATTTGTATTTAAGACAATTAAAGCCAAAAACCTAATGCAGGCTGAAAAGCAGTTATTCTTTTACCCTCACAATGCAGCAATTACTTGCAGGGTATTTTGTTCCTGATGTAATAGTTGCAGCTGTTGTTGGATTAGTAACAGGCTGGTGTGTTGGTCCTCTTTTACCTGTTGTTGGGAAATGGTTGGCAAAATCATCAATTGTCGGATTTTTGCTGCATGGGAGTGTTCTTGCTTTGGCTGTGTCATCACAGTTCTTTCCATACAGCAAAGATGCACCTAAAAGGGTTGTTCTCCAGTATACTGTTCAGACTATAGGTACTAGTTAAATCAGCCCATGCTTGTTTTAACTTTTTGTGCTTCTATGACTGATTATCTTGCTGGCATGAGTTGGTCCCCGATGTTTTGACCAGTAGCATGAGAGTTTTACTTTCATGTATACTGTATAACTGACCAGAATCATGTTCATTATCGCAAAGCCAACTAATTGAGTTGGGAGTTGAGATAAATTCATTGAGATCTTGAAAACGAACCCTCAATATTTGTCATATTTGTATGACTGTAAGATACTGGTGGATATAAGTCCAGTCATAGAACTCAAGAATGTGAGACCTGGAGTTATTGAAGCATGTTCTCAACAGTTTACATAATGTGAACAATCACAGTGATTTTGTATTCACAAGTGGCTCTTGACTTCATTTTATTGTAAGTTTAATCTTACTCATTTTGAAATCATAATTTGTGATGAGCATTTAATTATCCATATGACAGATGCAAATCAAATATTGGATGCTAGTTTTGATTTTGCTGTAGTTGACTCCAACTCCCTGATGTTTGTTTTCAAACATGCACCTGAAGTGGTGAAGGAAGTGCATGGTAATCGACAATTAAGTTTTGACACTGTTAATCAGTCGGATTTTGAGACGTGGAAGGTACTTTCTTTGACATTTATGTCTGTTAGACCCTGATGAAATATGATCGTCTTTTATGTAATATGCTCCACGAGTAAGAACATGAATTCACACTTCTGATTTTCTGAAAGGATAATAGTAAATTCTGCCTATTAGAAAAGAACAGCTCCTCTCCGATCAAAGTCCATCGGGTGGCGAGTTTGCTATTAAGGATTAAAGTGCTTTTTTGTGTATTTTATTGTCTTTAACTTTGCCTCATCTGAACAAATAAACATGTTTGTGATGAAAATGTATACTTGAAAACATCCTGGCCACAAGGGTCATATTGCTTGCCTCTGATGGCGCCGCCACTTTTAGAGGGAAGGGCAATTAATATTGCTGCTTATTTTCCAGCTGTTATTGCATATTGTTGACATTGAATAGCAAAGAAGTTCAGTACCAGATATCCTCTGGCTCCCTGTACAGCTTGCTTCTCATTAGATGAGCTTCTTTGGCGAAATTAATTCTAAATTCATGATTATAGTGGAAAGGGATGCTTACAAGTTGTTGTCTTTTTGCAGGGAATTTTTCCAATATCTGCTTTGTTCTCTAGAAGCTTGAAGTTTCCCACCAAAATTGAGGATGTCTTGAAGCAATATAGATATTTCCCGCATTTAACAACTGACAAATCCCAAGTTATGTCTGTTGGGGGACCTCGGAGAGTCAACTTGGAATTTTCCTTGGGGTAAACTTTCTAAAATCATACACAAACAGTGATTTGATAATGATGCAAGGTAGACTAATTGCATCTTAGGGAACTCTTTAAGATTAAAATACTCATGTTTCACTGTATGTCATGTGTGTACCTCCTGCTAACAGTAATAGATGGACCTATGTGTTCCTTCGGCTTCACAGCTTCTCTCTTGTTTCTCTTGTATATTCGTTTTGCATATTAACCTGATATTACATTTGTTAGAGAAGTTAGAATAAAAACAAAATTTGTTGAAAGGAAAAGAAATTGTAGTATTTTTGGTTTTAGAATAAAGCTTTTACATCCAATAGATCAAGAGAGCTCATCACTTAAATTACTTAACTGCCTCTAGTGTTGATTCCTTATAATCCATGCATTTGAGTTTTTATTTGGACGTGGACCACATTATAAATTAGTACCTACTATTTTACCAAGTGTGCGTAAAATTATTCAGTTTCATGTTTTATATTTTATATCTCCTGTGTCTTGGTCTCTCAGATCTTTAAAGGAGGTGTGGGTTGCAGTTCTTAACATTACAGGTCCATTATCAAATTGGTCATTTGCAAATAATATGCTTCCAGGTGATTTGAATTTCTTTGGCCCAAGCCATGAGATCAATTTTCTCTTGCCATATGCTAAATCTCTTTGAATCTTTGACAGCTCCCGTAAAAGTTCGTAATGGGCCACCATCGTACATATGTAGACTGAGTGGTGAAGGCCATGAGAATTGGACATTCTGGTTGGAGGTAAACTGTCAAAATTTCTTGGCATTTGCAATCAACTTTCTGCCACTTCCTTAATATTGATGTCATTATGCATTTAGATGTGACCATTATAGCTGGTATTGTAGTTGCATAATGGGCAGCGCTGCATGTTACTACTTGGTCAAATAATATGCCATAATTTACTCACATAATGTCATTTTATGAACATAATATTAGGATCCTCTACATTACCCATTTGTAATGAATAGATCCATTTGTAATGAATAGATCCATTACAGCCCTATAGGATTTACTCCTCTTCCAAAGACTGAATCTAGTTCCTAGCAATTCCATACAACTGGCTTGCGATAATTTTTGTCTCAATATTACTGAACAAAATTTTATTCTATGGTTTATGTCGTGCATATATCTAGGGCTTGAAGCATGATTATCATTAAACTTTATTGTAAATTCATACGATGCACTTAATTTGGATCCATCCTGCTTTTGTTTTGCCCTTTTGATTTGAATTCTGTAGGCGGGCAGTTCAGAACCTTTGAGGGTTGATATTGCTGCAGTGGACCTATATTTAACAGAGTCGGCGAAGAAGTTGAAAGGCCTTTTTCCAAGTTGGATGGATGTCACTGCCTTTACAAGTTTCATGTCTTCCTATATCTTCTAATTTGATATTCTTTTTTCCCCCTATATTTTCTCTTAGTGTAGGGAACAATTTTGTTGTATTTCGAGATTTCTTTTGTTGCTTTACATAGTTACTACTGTTGAATGGATGCATGGTTTACACTTTTCCGTCTGTATATCTCAACTTCTATACCAAATCTCTTACAACTTAAAAGGGTTTATCCTAACTTTTGCCCATTCTAACCTTGTTAGAGAAGTTTCAACTCTTAAAAGGATAAGAGAACTGGTTTTTGTTTGGCCTTGCTGAGAGATAAGACTACCTGCATAATGAAGAAGCGGATGATTCACTCACTTGATAACACGACTATTTTTTCCCCCACAATTTCCCTCCCCTTATAATTTTGTTGTTTTTCTTCAAGCTGCAAGATTATAAAATGGACTAGAGCCGTTGGATGTTGCTTAGTTCTACTATAACTTAATAACCAAAAAGCTCTACTTTGAATTTCAACCCTTTAGAGTTGCCCACAGGGCAACAGCCTCTGACACCCTACACCATTGCAAGAGGTAAGGGCTTGCCCATGACAAGAGGTGGCCGGAGTGTAATAATCTGGCTTAAACGTATTTAGATTATCCTAAAACTTGGCCTGAAAGTAGATCTCATAGAAATGCACCTTTTATAAAAGCATGTGTTGCTCAGAAGGCTTAAATCCATCTCTTCAAAAATGTTGGCCATGGATCCATGTTGTGTGGGCTTGCCCATCAGCCTTCTTTGACAAGAGGTGGCAACATGGCAATAATTTAGCTCAAACCAATTTAAATGATCTAAACTCTTGGCAACCTTGTATAAAAACTTGCGCTACTCTCAAAGACCTAAATCCTTCTCCTCAAAATGTTGGCCATGGATGGATGCTGGATTTTTACATGAAAAAACCCCTGGTCACATCATGTGTAAATTTATATTTAATTGTATTGATTTAACTCTATATATGGAAATCAATATTCCATATTGAGGAACATATAACAATGACTATGAGATGATTTTGTTTGACTAATCTTTAAAAAAAGGTTAAGGCTGTGTTTGGTTTGCTTTTGCCGAAAGCATTTCCTTCCCAATTATTTCCTCCAAAATAAAACCAAAAATACATTATGTTCTCGAATACATTTTTCTTCTAATGCATCACATTTTTCAATACATTACACCAAAACTCATTCTCTCCAAATACTTCTACCAAAACACTCAAATGTTAACCAAACATTTCCTAAGATTGAAACTTTTTCACTTTTCCTATCTTTTATTTATTCCCTCCCTTTCTCCTCTCTATTGGCAATGGACCATAATATAAACTGATGGCCAGACGCCTACAACTTTGCAAACCAAAACATTGAACCCAAAAAGATTAAGCCCAGCCCATTAACAACCAAGTGAACCCAAAAAGATTAAGCCCAGCATTGACAACTATGTGGCTCGTTAGGGTTTCAAATTATAGAAGATTTATAAAACCCCATCTTCTGCAGAAAAGAAAACCCGAAGTCTAGCATCTTCTGCAGCGCGCCGCGGAAAACAGCAGCTACAATGGTATCTCCCTGCATTCACACACACTAAACCTAATGAATATGTGAATATTGATATGCATTTAGGATCAGTTTTAGCTTGTATGACTTGGTTTCTGTTGAAATTTAACAGGTGAAGTATTCGAGAGAGCCCGACAACCCGACCAAATGTAGGTTTTCATTTTCTACGCTATTTTTTTTTTGTTTATTTGAATTTTTGGGCTTTTTCACTGGTTAAGTAATTTATTGCATACATTTCAAGCTCTTTTTGTTGGAGAAGTGTATTTGCTGATTGCCTTTTCTTATGTTTATTGCAGCCTGCAAGGCCAGAGGATCCGATCTCAGAGTTCATTTCAAGGTACTTTTTTCTAATTTTTTTATTTTCCACTAATTTTTTGCGCGTCTTGTTCTGCTTGATTTGTAATTACCCAAGAACGTGCATCCACTCATTTTTTTGTGGATTATATTTATTTTTATTCACTAATTTGTTAGATAGATAATTCTCTTGTGTTTTGTGTTAATTTTTATAACTTTTTTTAAAATTTTGATATAAATGAGTGCTGCGTGCCTTTAAGTTTAACTTGAATTGAGTTGCTAGGTTCGTTAGTTGCATTTCACATACTTTATGTCATATTCTGAAGATTGTCTGTATATCATAGCAATTGGGAGGAGTAAAGTTAACCTGATGAAAAAAGCAGGGATCTGTTGCCTTTTGTGAATGGGTCTCTCGTAAACTTCAGGGATAAAAAATCTGCAATGTTATTGGGTGAACCTCTTGAGTTGTTCTGATGATTGATGGTTCAGTAAACAATGCTACAGCACTGATGTTTTCAGTTGCTAATACTACATCTATTTTGAAGGTTTAGATACTCCCAGTGGAAACTATGATTTAGATGGTATCTTTTTATTGTATTTTTTAGTAACAATATCTTGGGTCAGCATTTAAGGAAATAAATTTTATTTTAGTTTTAATTCATTAAATTTGAAATGGAGGTCTGGAGAGGACTGGAAGTTACAATTTGAATTAAATGTTAGTTGCGACGTTTGCTGCCTTGGATACTTGGCTAAAACACCTTTATTAGTTATCAATTTGAGGTTTGTAGTCTAGATATTTGCAGCTTATCAATAGATTTTCCATGTAGAGTGCAGATTTTTTTTTCTTTTTGGAGCAGTTGGGAGGAGTAAAGTTAACCTGATGAAAAAAGCAGGGATCTGTTGCCTTTTGTGAATGGGTCTCTCGTAAACTTCAGGGATAAAAAAAAATCTGCAATGTTATTGGGTGAACCTCTTGAGTTGTTCTGATGATTGATGGTTCAGTAAACAATGCTACATCACTGATGTTTTCAGTTGCTAATACTATATCTATTTTGAAGCTTTAGATACTCACAGTGGAAACTATGATTTAGATATCTTTTTCATTGTATTTTTTGTTAACAATCTCTTGGGTCAGCATTTAAGGAACTAAATTTTATTTTAGTTTTAACTCAGTAGATTTGAAATGAAGGTCTGGTGCAGGACTGGAAGTTACAGCTTGAATTAATTGTTTGTTGCAACATGTGTGCTGCCTTGGATACCTGGCTAAAACACCTTTATTAGTTATCATTGTGAGGGTTGTAGCCTAGATCTTTGCTGCTTATCAATCAGATTTTCCTTGTTGAGTGTAGATCTTCTTTTGTTTTTCCTTTTTGTTTTTGAAGATTTCCAGTTGGTTAATACACCGTCCTTGCCTTTGCATAACCTAATAACGAAAGGAAGAGCCCCTTGACCTCTCTTGCTCTCATAAAATTTCACAGTTGTTGTGAACCTTTATAGATTTTTAATGCATTGAGTTTGATTGTCTTTGTTGTGTTTATGTGACGAAAACCTCAAGAAACTTTCTTGATTGTGTTTTGTTTGATTCTGTTTTGTTGCATAAGCTAGCAATTATGTTACGTTGGAAGAATACTCTTGATACCATAAAGTTTAACGGCATCATGCACCACCTGTGTTTTGCTGTTATTATTTTGTGATGTAATCTAGAATGTATCAGACTAATGTACTCAACATTTTGGCAGAACACTAGGGAGACAGCCCATGCCATCCGAAAGCTGCCTCTAGCCAAGGCCAAGAGATATTTGGAGGATGTGCTTGCCCACAAGCAGGCCATACCTTTCACTCGCTTCTGTGGAGGTGTTGGGCGAACTGCTCAGGCAAAGAACAGACATTCTAATGGACAGGGGCGCTGGCCTGTGAAATCTGCCAAGTTTATCTTGGATTTACTCAAAAATGCTGAAAGTAATGCTGAGGTAACTTCATTTTTACTTTCTTCCATTTATTTTCTTAATGCTTTATTATTTGTTTTAGATTTAATAGTTGATTTTTTGGCAGGTGAAAGGCTTGGATGTGGATGCACTCGTCATTTCTCACATTCAGGTTAACCAGGCTCAGAAGCAAAGACGCCGCACATACCGTGCTCATGGGAGAATAAATCGTATGTTGACTTTGTGTTTAAACTACTTACTTTTTAGTTGAATTTTGAAACAATTTTGAACTAACATGAAGATGTTCATGTCAGCCTACATGTCATCTCCCTGCCACATTGAGTTGATTCTATCTGAAAAGGAAGAGCCTGTCAAAAAGGAGGTATAACCATAATGCTTTATTTTGAGTTGGTCAAAGAATTTCCTTGTGAGCAATGAAAATTACTGAAACTACAAGTTGTCTGTTTTCCTGATTGAGAATTTGCACTTTCTTGTTTATTTGCAGCCCGAATCACAGTTGGCAACAAGCAAACCTAGGAAGGCTTGAGCTCTCTTGGTGATTGCTGGATCATATAGCTGTTGAACAAGTTTTGAGATTGTCTTACGTGTCCTGTTTCAAATCCAAGTTCTGTTATTTACATAATGATTTTGATTTTAGTGGATAATTGGATTTATCATATGGATTTGTTGCATGCTAAATGGTAGAATGCTTGTTGAACTTTTAACTGGATGCATTGCAGCTAAGCTACAATTTCTATCCTCAATTCATGTTGGATGCAACAAGCTGAATTCCCTTGGTTGTATTGCCTGTGCGCCAATCTACTACATAATATTACAGGATAGCTCGTATGCAACAGGTTCTTGTTGTTTGCCAACAACAGCACAGCCTTTTATTTAGTTATGTTCATATTCAAGTAGATGAATTGTCATAGAATATAGAGCACTTTATATCCATATGCATCACCAGAGTCTTTGCTTGGTAGTACTAAAAAGTAATGTCACGGTCCGTCTAAAAAATTTTTAACCATGGAGTCAAGTTACATGTGTATATCTGGAATATGCCCTTTTTAATCAAAAGATCTGTTTCGACACTCTTACGTATAATGAATATGGATAAATAAATAGCGGGCTGATATGAGGACGAATTATACCAACAATTGGGCTAATGGCCATAGTTACGAATAAGCTTGAACTAGGGATGTGAATTATACAAACTATTGGGCTAATGGCCATAAACACTAACAAGCAGCATCTAGCGGTATAAGCCAATAAACCAACTGAAAATTTGTTTGATTTTTTTGTCAAATTTTAAAATTTATGTTTGAACTTAGTTTAATTGTTTGGTTTAATTGTAGTTCAAGAATACAAGACCCATAGAACATGGCCTTTAAATTTAACAGGCCGAAGGCCCATGAGCAATAGAATACAAATCACATATTTTAGTTTTATTTAGTACTATTTTCTTTTTGCTTCAGAAAAGCGGTGAATGATCGACGGTTTCATTTACCTAATCCCCTCATTATGTTAATTCTTTCACCAATCCAACGGTTAGAAATTTTTTCCACGTCCATAAATATAAAGGCAGCTGGTTCTCGACGGTTACTGGAATTCCCAAACTTTCGTTCCTAGGTGAAGTCTTCATTTCTCCGGTGGGTACACTTTCTTTATCTGGATATACATATATATATATATATATATATTAAATTGTACCTATTTCGGAGTTTGAGTGTTTGTATCTTTGTCTGTATAACTGGAGTTTACATGGGTGAATGAAAATTTTCATTAAGCTATTAAAGTGCTGTAGACCTTTGATCCTATACTCCGGTGAATATGAAAATTCTAGGGTTTTCTCTCTGTGTCTCTCTGTCTGTAATGGTTGTTAAGAGTACTTCAATTGTATTCGGATATGTTTGATATCGAATTCATGTGTTTCATTTACCTGGTAATTTGGTAGCTGGAATGTTAAGGATCGGAATTGTTAAACTGGAAATTATTTTGGAGGGGAAGAGCCCAATCCAAAGGTCTCATTTCAGGCATCAAACACAGCATAGGAAAATTGAATGTTTGGTCGCCTCTGGTACTATGCAACTGGTTCTTTAAGATTAAAATGGAACTGACTTCGCCAAATTCGAGCTGATACATTATGTTAAAATGTCAGTTTTTGAAACATGATCTTTCTTTGATTTCAATGGGAATTTGAACTTTATGACATGCTTTTGTAGATATCGATTATCATATATATATATATATTTATGGATTCTCTGTAGTTAAATTCCAATAATACATATAATTTAAAATTATTTATAATTTGCTGGAAATTTCTAACTATGCTGCAAATTTCCCATAATTCAGGATATTATCTGTGGGTAGTCTTGAAAAGCATGAATTTTCTGTTCTTAATTGCTGAAATTAGTTAGAATTTGCTGCTTTTTTACTTTTTTTGGTTAAAGCGCTGAATTCATGAAATCCATTTGTTTGTCTCATATATTTTATTTTTCTTCCGCGTCTTGAAAGTGCAAGTTCACTGCCCCATTAAGTAGGAGAACTTCAGTCACCAGTTAGGACGTTTTGATAGTGCTAATATATATAGGAAACTATTGCACTCACACCTAAGACCTAGGTGCCTTTTTGCCTTGATGCGCCTTAAGCTCTAATAACTGTGGTATAAACGTATTTTGATGTGTTAAAGTGTTATTATGTAACTCTTTTTTCAATGAATGATTGACTGGTAGATGGATTGGCAAGGGCAGAAGCTAGCAGAGCAGCTGATGTTGGTATTTTTTGCAGCAGTGGCATTCATCACAGGCTATGTGTTGGGGTCGTTTCAGACAACGGTGCTTATTTACACAGCCGGTGTTGTGTTAACTTCTCTGATTACAGTTCTCAATTGGCCATTCTTCAACTGCCACCCTCTCAATTGGTTGGACCCAAATGAGGCCGAAAAGCACCCCAAGCCACAGCCTGCTAATTCTGGCCCAAAGAAGAAGGCATCTAAGAAGTAGGTGTCTAAATTAGTGTTTCAATTTGTCCTAGAGTTTCGTGGTTGAAGGGTATTAGAGATACATTTCATAGTGCTCTTTGGTTCAATGATTATTTACATAGGCGATTATGCAATCATAAAATCTATAAAGATGGCACTACCTGTATCTTAACCTCTTGCCTAGTGTTAAACTTGCTTGTCGGTGCAATGACATGATCAAAGCTCATATAATATGCCAAGGACAGGTTTGTATCATGCATGGAAGAGTTATAAGACTATCACACTTCCTCATGATTTCATTACTCTTTGCAATATCCTATGTAGGTCCGATTTTGAAAAGTTACATGATATTGATGTGGACATCATCGCCTTGTAAGTCACACTAATCAGCCAACACGAGATTTGCAACATGTTTGTTGCCTATTTTGTTATACTTTTATGGTTATTGTAACATGTGAGGCACAAATAACCAGATCAAACTTGAAGAGTTGCAAGGAGGCCATAAGCCAACTAAGGACAATGGAATGGAGTTTTGGGTGAATTGTTGTCAGAAAAAAATATATAGGTCCAAATTCATGAAATTGGGCCATGGGTACTTGCCACAGGCCCACAGGATTTAACGGACTGGAGGTGAAGTTGCTAATGTCAGACTCTGATCCAATCTATTGTTGGAAAAACTTTGGGCCTTAAATTGCTAATGAATCTTTTATGGAATGACAAACATATCCCCATTGGGCCTTTTCAACTTAGATGCGGAATTGCACATCTTAGAAATAGAATTTTGAAAAAAGTTTAATTTCAACAATTATATCAGGGAAAATTACAAGTGGAGAATTTCATAAAAAAAGTATATACAAATTCATAATTGTTAAATACAAACTCACAGTTGTTATAAGTGGTCGATTGTGAGTTTGTGACTAGACCTTGCTTGAAGGCCTAGTTGATATACTTCTAAAAAAATTTATATTATTTCTAGGATTTATTAATAATGAAAAATTATGTGGGTTCTATTTCGATATTTATCAGTATTTTGAGTACTGTTTTGCTCATAAAATGTTTGCCAATAACGTAAAAAGATTGCATTTTTAGGAAAACCGTATCTGTGAATTAGTACAAGTACATAATTATTTCTCAGTAGATTTCACTAATGTTTGTCACATTAGGAACCCTTTCCCCATGTTGTACCAAGCCCAACTCGGCAGCAATTGAAAAGGTCAAAAGGATATTTTACTTGAATAAACTAATTTACCAATTCTTTAGCAATTGTTTTTCATTTGAAAAAGGTAAGGATTTGCGACCTGTTCTATGACTTATTGGAACACCAAAAGTCACTCTACAATAATTAGAGCCCCCCCCCCCCCCACCCCCAAAAAAATATAAAAAAAAATGTTTCTATTTGAATTAGCACCCTCTTATCATATTTTAGAAAGACAAGATAGGCTATAGCCATCATCCTAATAAATAAAATATTTTTGTAGAAACACGACTATGATAATTCTTTCTAAAATATTCTTTTGCCCATTGAACCAAACAACTATTCTTGATATATTTCTTCAAGGACCGAAAAGCCTTTGATTCTAATCATAATTGTACATGAAAGGAACCATTCTTGCAGGATTCAGTTAAGCCCTTTTGAAACATGAGGCTGAAAAATGATTTAGGTGGAAGCACTCCTTGTTAAGGTTCTTCCATTCGTTTGATTCCATGTCGAACACATGTTGTCTTGACAACGTTGATTCATTTTTTCATGTAACACTCTATGTACGAACCATCTTCACCATCAAACATATCTATTAATCGCCACCTTTCCCTTTGCTCAATATTAATGAAGAATTTGTTCACTCAATAAAAATCACGAAAATGGTGAATTATATTAAGCATTTTCAAAATGGGATTTTCTCAAAATACCTCAGCACTCCCCAAGTCATACCAAAGACGAAGAATAGTAGCAACAGAGGACGTAAGGTTTGATTGTGTCATTTAAATGGATTGTACCTCCCATGGTTCCTCCAAGACCCAAAAGAAAGAACAAGTGGATCAGCACCACATGCACTCCTGAACCCACCTTCCCATTTTTCAAGTACTCTTTTGCTGTTGGCAACTCACCTCAGGCAAACTATCTTGCTTCCGCACTAGCTAGGAATGCATTGCACAAACTTCCCCACTATAAGTAACATAGAAGGAAAATTGATTAATTTATAGGGAAATGATATAATTATATAATTATATATATAGCATTGCTCTTGGAATGTGTTTTTTTTTTACTCAAGCACTCACTCCCACTGCCGTACACTAGGGTTGACCCCTAACCTCCATACAAAGTGGGAGGTGGTACCACCATGCCAAATGGCCGGTGATTTGCTCTTGTAATGTACACCGTCGCTTTTAGTGAATCAATAGTGTTATGTCCATGCTTTTTGTGAATCTTGTGGGCTATCTCATTCTTGGCGTCGAGTAGGGCTTTGTAACTGATCCTCATGTAGTCTGGTAATGTATAAATTGCAGCATAGTCCCATCTGCATATAATAATTCAATTACGAGAAACAGTTGAATCATGCTGCGTGCATATGTATTGGGATGCATGGGAGTGTATGAATCTTGTGTCAAGTGTCATTTTTGATTAAAAATAAGATACTAGGATCAATTCTTTTGCTGCTTTCATACCTGTTTACGGCTTCTGTGAAGATAGTTATTTCATCTATTGTTCCATAAAGATCAAAGATATATCATCTATTAGGTAAACGAAAGCAATGGATTTGGTAATAATTAGAATTTGGACAACATGCATGATAATATAAAGGATTCTCATTTATGTTCTTTTTTTTCTTGTAATTTTTCCATATCATTACCATTATGTAGAAGATATTTTATTCCAGTTGTTCCAAAATTTCAATAATTCATTTGTAGAAACAAAAAGTATAACTGCCACAAAAAAAAAATTATAAGTGAAAATAATTGGTAAATGCATCCAGCATGCTCAAAACTGAATGTGAGAATAAGCTTGATAATTCAACTGGATGTGAGAATGAGCTTAATAATTCTTAAAATAATATTTTTGAAGTTTTATGAACGTGTGAGCTTGTATTGTAAAATTTTAGGTAACATGTTTTCACTTGCGCCGCGCCCCCCCCCCCCCCCCCCCCCTCCCCGGTAACAGTTGTATGTGACACTATTGTTTATGTGTTCTCTTAAAAGTTATAAATATATCAGCTAATTTGAGCAAACCTAATTAATGGGTAATTTAGCTAACTAATTTATGGGTATTTTACTCGTAGTATATGAAATTCTTTACTTATAATAGTTGCAATCATCTATCTTGATTTTTTTTAACGTTTTATTAATAATTTTCACTGCTCAAAGGCTTTCTCATCTAGAATTGGTTTAAGTACACTCCTAATAGCAAATAGTTGAATTAACGTTGTCTGTAATATAAAAATGAAGAAGCTTACCATGTTCATTTGCAATACTTTAGACACATCATGACTTCGTATATTGCTTTACGATTGAGCATGAGAGATTAATGGTTATAGCTTACTCTTTTATGTAAATATATTATTACTTTTTAATATATTCTTTTAATCAAACCATTTTGTTCTACTACTTTGACTAACAAAATTATCTACAAAATGGTGAGGAATTGAAACAATTATATGAAAAAAGGGATAAAACTTATGGAAAATGATACCAGAAACTTACCAATCTTACCGAAAAGGGCAAAGGGCTGAAGTGCTATAAAGTCCTGCTGCAAGTGCAACGAATCTTACCAAAAAATTGATTAGGGGCAAAGTGCTTTAAGAAAAGTAATTCTAGGGGCTAAAGTGCTTTTTCTTTCTTTTTGGGATGTCACTGTGAAAATATATTTTGTTAAAGGGGTGAAATACAATTTGCCTTTGATAATCTTATGCAACATGTTGAAGATATTCTTACTATAACAAGAGTGAGGGAAACGGGAAAATTTTATTCTCATCCTTGATATTTATATATTTTGAAGGAAAATTTCATATAACTTATTTCGATGGTGTTAAGTAAATTTATTCATGTCATAAAAAAAATTTATTATATGATTCAATAACTTATAATCTGACTAAGTAGGCTCAAAATATCAGTTGTCACAATAATATCTTTGCGACTTTGCCACTCCATCTCTCAAACATTCTTGAAATTTTGACGTTTTCACACTTGTACTTTTGTTGTTGTCCCCGCCTTCGCTCCCACTCTTTATGACTTGCAAATTAGTTGAGTTGAGCTGCTGATATATCTCATGATCTTACGTGGTCTACCCCTGTCAGTTCTATCTCATTGCTTCGGGAATTCCGATTTTCAGCTCATTTCTCTTCTCCTTTATAATATTATCCTTCCCTCACTACATATTACACTCAGTCCTCCATTTTTTTCTCCATACCTTATTCTTGACCCATTCCAATATTTTCGCACAACCTTTTCCCAATCCTTATCCATATCCACATCTCTCTATTTATTCATTATCTTTAACGGTAGCACTTCAGTTGTAGCTTTGTCCTAACACTCTAAATCTGCAGGTAAACTTTCCTTCTTTTTTTTTTTTTTTTCCATTTCTTTGAGTTTAATTTTTTTTCGCATGGTCTATTTGATTTTTGTGCTTCTAGAGACATTGGATTAGACCCATTAGCATTTTATTGAATTTTTGCTGTATTTTTCTAAGGAACTGAGGTATTACTCGATTTTTATGCTGCGTTTTTTTAACGAAGTTGTGGATTATTGCTGATTTTATGTTGCTGAAGCTTTTGATTATTTGTTTTCGAATAAGAATATTAGATCTAATTAATTAATCTGTATAACTTTTTCTGAATATATCTTTTCGCAATTATCGTGACAATTTATTTTTGTGTTGTAGTTGTAATGCTGACTGCTGCATGGCTCAAAATTGGATCTTGATTGCACCTTCACCTTTCTGGATTTATGTTACTAGTGTTCTTTTTTACCTCTTCTTTTCTTTCATCTACATCTCTTTCTTTGTTGGGGTGGTGGTTTCTTGAGGTGGGTTTGGTAGTTGCATTCTGCTGTTCTGCAGCTAATCTCTGTTATTTGTTACAATATATGGTGGAAATGACATTACATGATTTTTTCTGCTCTATGTTTAGGAAATTGAAAGCCTTATTGGCGTGGTGCAATAATTTTATTTTTTTTTTGCTGGGGATTCACACAATAATTTTTCCTTGTGGTGGGTTTGGATGGTGGGTGGGTGTGGTTGATGGTTGAACCTTTAAAAGCTTAGGATAGGCATAAGCCAGTTTTGTTGGAGTCTTTTATTTGTTAATGAACGTATCTGAAGTTGGTTACCACTTGTCTTTACATTATTAACTTTAGTATTTTGGGTTATTCAAATTGTTTAATTTGCTTACCAGCCGAATTTGACCAGTCATATTCACACAAATCCTTTTTCTATTTCTAGTAAGTTGTTAATCAGAGGCATCAGTTCTGAATCATGAAGAAATTGAATTACTATGAGACTTCTACAATGCTTTTGTTAGAATATAAAACTTAAGAACTTATGCTATGGTGTCATACATATAATTTTAGGCATCATGGAGCTGCTTTGATTTGTTTGCTTTTTCTTTATCTCCTGCTTCTGCGACTTGCTGCAGGTGATTATTATCACCAAGAAATGGAAGTCACTGGAGGTTAAAAGTTATTAGGTTATGGCCTTGTCTGGTATATTTTCCTTTTTTAACATGCTGGGTTTTGGATTTGGTGTATGCTAATCTTTCAAATATACCATTTTTGCCTTGTAATTGCTTTTTTCATATGGGTTTCTCAAATTTCTAGGTACTGGGGAAATGTGTGAGGGGAAAAACAATTCTTTTGGAAAATTTGAATTTGGTATCGACCTTGTTGGTTTGAAGAAGCCAAACTACAGTAGGACCAGTGAAAGTGGTATGGAATTTGAATCTGATTGGACGAAACACAGGAAATCATCGGCCTTCACAGCTCAAGTATTCTGTTTTGCAACATCTTTTATGGCTTGGTCTTGTAGAATACCCTTAAGTGAAGGATTTCGTGAATTTCTTTAATCAGGTGACAAAATCTTTTTGTTGGATTGATGGTTTCTTCGAGAGACAATTGGTCAGTGATGATTGTGGTACAAATCTGTCATAGTTTTTTACTTTAAGAATGCCAGGTCCTTTTTCTGTGAAGAAACAAGTTAAAGAATCAGATATGTGTTTCTCCAATTTAGTCCAGCAAGATAACCCCACTGCTAAAAGTGGTTCAATATTAATTTCTATGGTTGCTGATGATTGCAATAGTCCCATCTTGCCTGGATTGCCTGATGATGTCTCAAAGCACTGCCTTGCTCTTGTTCCTCGATCTCACTTCCCTGCTATGGGTGTTGTGTGCAAGCGATGGAGGTCCTTTATCAAAAGCAAAGAATTCATCACTGTCCGAAAACTAGCTGGGGTGCTTGAGGAGTGGCTTTATGTCCTGACTGTGGATGCTGAAGGAAAAGGGAGCCACTGGGAGGTTTTAGATTGCTTGGGACATAAGCACCATCAACTCCCGCCTATGCCTGGTCCTGCTAAAGCAGGGTTTGGCGTGGTTGTTCTCAATGGAAAGCTTATGGTTATTGCGGGTTATTCTGTGGCTGATGGAACTGGATCTGTCTCAGCAGATCTTTACCAATATGATTCTTGCCTCAACAGGTTTATTCTCTCACTTCTCCTTTTCCCCCATTTCATACCATTTATGTCTGTTGTCTAAAATATTGTTATTCTTGACTAGTTTGAAATTAGATTTACCATGCATGACTTACTGTGACTGACGACGTAGTATCTTTCTACTTAACCATAGCTAGAGGATGTTTCTTATGCGGAGCAAAAATTTATAAATCCTATATTGTTGGCTAAAAGCGTGTCCAAATGTTTTCATTTATGATAAATCCCCGAATTGGATGGTTGAATCATTTTTTAAGCTGCATTATTTGTCAACATGAGAAATCTGATGAAAATTCAGTGTTTCTACGACTCCTTGGTAACCTTCCATTCTCCTATCAAATAGATTCTACTGTAATTGGGTGAGAACAGGTAGAAATTATATGACAGAGAGTGCAGTCTCCTAGTGAAACATGCATTGTTTTCTCATAGTTAAGCACTTCTGTTCTGTAACAAGTTGGAGTCTTCTGTTTACTTCATGAAATTGCTCAAGTATGGAAGCTTTTGATTACAACATAAGTTGGTGTACATGGATGTAGTTGGTGTGAAACAAAACAATGACCATTTCAATTTGTACATGGATGAAAAATTCAGCATTCAATTAAATATGGATGGGAATGAGCCAAGACAAACTTCATTCGTGACCATTAATCTGGTGGCCCTCCATCAACTTCACCAACATCTGGAAAGCCTCTATCAAATGGCAAAATTTCTTGTCAACCATTTAGAGTAACTATCTGAGGGCTGCATAAAATTTGTTCAAAACGTAACAATTGAAAGGGGTTATCGTCTTGTTTGTTTGTTATTTACTCTTAACAAAAACACTTATTCCAGCTGGAGCAAATTGGCTAGCATGAATGTGGCACGCCATGACTTTGCTTGTGCTGAGGTTAATGGCATGATCTATGCGGTAGGAGGATGCGGTATGGAAGGAGAATCTCTGTCATGTGCTGAGGTGTATGACCCTGACAATGACAAGTGGACTGTGATAGAGAGTCTGAGGCGCCCAAGGTGGGGCTGTTTTGCATGTGGCGTTGAGGGAAAGCTCTATGTTATGGGTGGGAGGTCAAGTTTCACAATCGGAAATTCAAGGTTTGTTGACGTGTATAGCCCTGAAAAGCACACATGGTGCCAGATGAAAAATGGCTGTGTTATGGTTACTGCTCATGCTGTGCTTGGAAAGAAGCTCTGTTGCATGGAATGGAAAAATGAGCGTAAATTAGCAATATTCAACCCTGAAGACAACTCTTGGAAGATGGTCCCAGTTCCAGTGACTGGAAGCTCGAGCATCGGGTTTCGATTTGGCATACTGGATGGAAAACTTCTCCTCTTCTCATTACAGGATGATCCTGGTTACCACACACTGTTATATGATCCAAATGCTGCCCCAGGCTCTGAATGGCAGACTTCTGAGATAAAGCCTTCGGGCTGTGTCTTTGCACTGTCACAATTAAGGCATGAGTTGTTTGTTATTTCCAAACGCTAAAAGTTGGTGTCTAGGCATTCAACTGGTTTAATTATTAGGCTATCTTCCTATAACTATATTCATAGCTCCTAGTGTCCATGTATGAACCAAAAGTCGAACCATCATTAAGGGTTTAACCTGATAACTGGAGAAGGTGAATTGTTATGTGATTTTGGATCTGTGATTCATGCTATTCGATGCCTCATTCGGTGCGCATATGCAAAAAAAAATTCTTCAATTTCTTTCCCTTGACATGTATGCATATCCTGCAAGCGATTTTATGTTTCACGGGTGGGTTCAACTATTGCTCCCAATCTCACAAGCAGTTGGCCATCTATTATGGTCGCTCTCTTGTTGGATAAGAATTTAGCGAGAAAAATAAAAGAAAAAACAATGAAAAGTACTAAAAACTAAATTCAGTTACCTTTTTTCGGACAGTATAAATTTTAAAATTTCTTAAATGCAATTGAGTAGTTTGATCAATATATTCACACATACATTTCCTTCGTGTTTCCCTCAAAATCAAATGGAATAAAAATATTTTTTTCCAACATTTCCTTGATATAAATCTAAATTCATATACAGCTAGGAAGTTAATTGATTTTAATAATTCTAGCCGAAATTTTGTCCAAATATGGACATTGTTTGTGCGAATAAATTCTTATAGCGCCCACTGTTCAAAACAAAGTGTAGCATCAATTTATAGTGTCGACATAACAGGAACAAGGTAGCAACTGTATCTCTCTCTCTCTCTCTCTCACACACACACACACACTAGATATACCGAGAGTAATTGCAAATTTAATTGCTCATCTTTCCATCCCGCATTCATAGAGACTATATTCTTAGTGACTACAGTACACCAGCTCTAGTGGATTTTCCAGATGAGGTTAATTTCTGTGTTACCTTTTCCAAACAGAAACACAAATATCCTCCTGGGAACTGGGTTGCAGCATTTCCAGGCAGAATAAACATAGACATATAAGCCTGTCTTGCTTTAAACTCCTAATGCGTATTATCAATGATGGATTTTGTAACTTAAAAAGGATACCCATGGCTTCTACACGATCAAGTATACAAAACTGAAAAGTGCAACACAATAAAAACCTACAAGCCAAGTTTTTTTGGTCTTAGGTAAGTGGAAGAACCCTGCTTCAACCCAGGCATTGAAACTCGTTGCTGCTCCTTAGCCCTCTTCATCCTCTCCTTCTCCTTGTTCTCCATCTCCCTCTTCTCTTGGACCTTCCTCAAGTTCTCCATCTCTTCCTCCATGGCAGTTTTCTCTTGTTTCTGTTTCTTCTTATGCTCTAACATTGATGTATCTGACTCCTTCACCGAGAAAAACATGGGTCCCAGCTCAGCAAGCCACTGGGGTTCGACTGCAGTGGCACATTGCATGTACTCTTTCGTTGTCAAGATCAACTCATGATAAACCACATAATCTGGAGTATAACCCAAGCCATATATAGCACTGCTTGGATGCAAGTGGCATGGCATTCCATTTCTGCAGTTGACATACTCCCCAACCCCCTTGAGCCGTGCAGCATTATGGAAATAAGCAGAACATATGGCTTTTCTCACGACATCCCAGTCAGGACCACACGACGTGAGCGGAATCTTCAGTGTCTTTAGAATATCCAGTAACTGGGATCTCACCTCTCTAGCCTTGCGTAACCCTTTGACATGCAGAAAATGGTCATTACACCAATCACCCCGATATTGATTAGCTTTCCATTGCTGGTATACGTTTAGAAGTGTAAGGTGGTCGGACTCTGGCACAAAGAATTTTTCCCGTGCGGCATCACTCTCCTCTGCCCTATCCTTGGGTCTAAAGAACACAGATGGTACCGAAAGCATTGACACAATTGTCAAAACCTCATTAAGGCATCCTAACTGCTCACCCATTAAAAGCATCTTAGCAAGGGGAGGATCCAGGGGAAACTCCACCATTTTCCAACCTAAATCTGTCAGATCCCCGACATTGTTCAAAGCACCCAAGACCCACAACTGGTACATGGAGTTGAGGATGTTTTCTTGAGGAGGGGGATCCATAAAGTCAAAATCCAACAAATTGTCAATTTTCAGGGACTTGAGCAACAAAACCACATTGCCAAGGTTGGTCCGTTGAATTTCTGGCACAGGACTGGGAAGCATTTCATTTAGATATGCACTTTCTGTATAAAGCCGATAGCAAGTACCGGGCCCTGTTCTTCCAGCACGTCCAGCACGCTGGTCAGCAGCAGCACGACTAACAGGAAACACTTGGAGAGCATCCATACCCATACGAGGGTTATAGACCTTTATCTTACCATAACCTGTGTCAATGACATAGAAGATTCCATCGACAGTCAAAGACGTCTCAGCGATATTGGTAGCAACAATACACTTGCGAGCCCCATCTTCAGCTTTTTGGAATATCTTTGCTTGCAAGTCAGCAGGCAGCTGGGAGTATATGGGAAGAATTAACAGTTTTGGAGCTTCCTTTTTTGTAGCATGCTGCTCCATGCGTTCCGAAAGAGCATAACAGGTTGCCTCAATCTCATCTTGACCAGTCATGAAGATGAGTATATCACCTGGAGCACTTGTGATGTGAATCGTCATGGCCTGCTTCACTGCAGCTTCAACATAATCTTCAGAAGGTGTTTTACTATACAAAATTTGAACTGGAAAAGTTCTTCCAGGAATGTGAAATATAGGTACACTGCAAGGAAATAGTAACAAATCATACGGTAGAAAAGGAAGACAAAAATCAAGATTTTCCCGGACTAGCCCAAAGCAAATATGATTACCTCCCAAAAAAATCCGAGAATTTCTGAGCATTAAGAGTGGCAGATGTCACGATGAGCTTGAAATCGCGGCGTCTCGCCACAACTTTCTTGAGGATGCCAAATAGCACATCTGTGCTTAAAGATCGTTCATGTGCTTCATCCATCACAATGACACTGCATGATAAAGATAAAGATTCAACAGTTTAATATATATATATATATATATATATATAACACAGACATTATTCACACACCCTAGGTTTGAGAAACATCAATACAGAAATCATAAAACTCATACCGATATTTTTCCAGATCGGAATCTTTTAGTGTCTCCCTCAGAAGCACACCATCAGTCATGTACTGCAAAAGAAAGATCATAACAACACAACTTAATAACCAATGAAGTGATCATTAAAAATTAGACATAACTTCAAGTGACTATGACCAATAAGCATGAGTAATTAGTCTAGTTTATAAACAAGTGTACTTGCACATCATGTCAATGAGTAGACCAACCGCTTATCCTCAACCAGATGAGGACAGCTGCGCACTGCAGCTCACCCTCATAACCACTAGTCTTAAGATATACAGTGCTTGGAGGAGAACAAAAAGTACTTGTGGAACATAAATGCACATATATTCCTTTTTAGATAATGATGGTCGTAAGTATGGCAATGGCCATCAAGCAAACACTAGGCAATGGCACGTTTAAACAACCAAAA
This sequence comes from Paulownia fortunei, assembly GCA_019321725.1. NCBI lineage: Eukaryota > Viridiplantae > Streptophyta > Magnoliopsida > Lamiales > Paulowniaceae > Paulownia > Paulownia fortunei. The sequence continues at coordinate 581,097 of CM033111.1, forward strand.
ATCTCAATGGAGTAGGATTGAGGAAAGAATAGAAAGTCAATACCTTAATAACTGTGTGAGGCCCAGTCACATCCTCGAAACGTATTGCATATCCAACTTTATCACCAAGTTCAGTTTCCATCTCTTCGCTGACTCTTTTGGCAACGCTCATGGCAGCTACACGCCTTGGCTGAGTGCAACCAACGATGCCATTGGTTGTGTAATCATCTTCATGAAGGTACTGCCAACAATCACAGATCAGGCAACTGACGGATTCGGTCACTACTGAACCAAAAAGTTCAAAGAATGCACACAGATGCAGAAACAAACAAACTGAGATAACAACTTTGAACAAACCTGAGTTAGTTGGGTTGTCTTTCCTGAACCAGTTTCACCAACCACTACCACCACCTGATTCTCACGGATTACCTACATTTGTGAAAGATGGGACTAAGAAGCAATCATTGATTTCCAAATACTATTTTTTTCACTCTCTTTCAATAAGAACAAAAGCGGTGGATACCAATTTCATTAATGTGAGAGACCCGAATTTCGTCTTTGCTTGTTAGTTTTATGCATTTGACCAGAAAAAACTCTTTCCAAAAAAAATGTATTTGACTAGAAAAAATTGGATGTCAACAAGACATCCCTCCCACCCACTTCTTCCTCTATTCACCAAATAAGGAAATTATCAAAGAAAAGGTGAAAAAGAAAAAAGGAAACAGATAGATGCAGTAAGAGAGTAAAGAATAAAGTAAAATATAAAATATAATATGTACCATTGCAAATAGGAAGAAAATGATTTGTGTCAAAAAAAGATAAAGTGAAAAATATACCACATTAATGAAATTGGTATCCAATCAAATCTTCAAGTAATAGAATACCAATTACCATCTAATCCTTCTACTGCTATCAATTAACATAACCAGAGAACTCTTCTAACACCATAACATAGTTCCTAAGTCCTAGTATTATGTTAGCCATTTCTAGGATAAAACAAACAGATAAAGGGCTTCCAACCTGCAGTAACTCCTCTCGTACGGAAAAAATGGGCAAATATTGTCGCTGTTGTGCTAGTGTTTTTGATTTAGCAAAATCACTCACTGCCTCACCCTTCTGTAAATGCTGCGCAAATTTGGCATCCTCTTTGAAATCAATTTCACCTTCTTCACCCACTACAGCAGTATCTGCATCAATCTAGCAATCAAAGCAAAAAAAAATGTTCAGACACATTCTCACTCAAAATTAAAAGATGGTACAGCATCTTCACAATAATTGATTCAACTTTTGAATGCAGAATACCTGTTCTGCAGTCTTCTCAACACCAAGAATTTCACCTAGCTTTGAACCAGCAAGCTCCCAAAAACGTTGTCGTGACTTGTTCATGCTCTGTTTTTCATGGATTTCCCTAACCAGATTTGAGCCTTTTCGTGCTATTATAGCCATATCTGATGTAGGGTCTTTTAATGGCATAACAGGCTCAGCTTGCTTCGTGAAAACAATCCTCCCATCAAGAAAAGGGGGCTTTGTATCTGTTATGAGAGATATTGAGAAACTCTACACAAATGATAGCGACTTTCCTTCTAAGTTTATAAATGAAGTCATCATACAATATTCAAAGATAACATTGGGATTTACCATGCACTAGAAGAATAACCTTTCGTTCTTCCTCGTCATCAAACTCAGTCTGCACCTCAGTTCCTCTGACAGCTCCTGATCTCAGAAGTTGCCGGTCCTCCCACTGAGCATTATCAGCAGTTAGCTGCGATAATTTTTTGCTCTGTGCAAGAGTCATCTGGCTTCCATCTCTCCGGACCTGTAATTAAAGATAGAAATAGTTTCAGATGAAAAAAAATTCATGGGGAAAAAATTTAAATGCATAAAAAACTAAACGACATGATACAAAAAATTAGACAACTGAACCACATTCAATAAAATGGGTAAGTACAATGTATAAGCCACCAGATTGCTAGTTCATGTGTGTACAAACATGTTTAAGAGAAAAGGCATTGCAGTTATACACTGACAAAGCCCCTTCACGTTTTGGAGTCAAAGGGCATAGCATGAAATTCTAGAGTCAATACCAATATCAACAATGACTACATTCATAAAATGAAACAGAATCCAAAATTTGGCAGCATGCATTTCTAATGGCATAAACAAGGGCTAATAAAAGCTGGCACAGCATAGGACCCCAATGCAGATTAGAACTAAAAGTTGAACAAACCCCACCTTGAAACACACACACAACATATATGACCAGGAAATCAACAACTATCCCCATGGTCTGGAAAATCAACATATTTGCTGGAATATGAACAACATAAAGTAATAATATAGAAACACAATATTTCTGCTACTGACAAGTATACCAAATTGTACATCAAAAGCCACAGATACAATGGTTCTTTTGGGTTGGGCTGCTAAAATTCTACTTTCTTGCGAAAAACTTTCCGAATATTAAGAAGAAGCACTAACAAGATGGAAATCTTCCTCCAGCTAATTAACTACATCAAGCTAAAGCCACGCGAAATTATACCAGTCTTTTAGCCAACTCTGCCTCTTTCTTCTGAAAAGATGCTTCGTCACCAAGAAAATAAGAGGAGCTATCCGCATCATACACAGTGCTGTCTTCTTCTCGATCATACCTGTAACATGACAGATACAATTCATTATAAGGTCAAAACAGAGCACTAAGGGTTATATACGGTGTAACCCAGAAACTACCTATATTCCACAGTAATGTAGCCAATCAAAAACAACTAGGTCAACAAAAGTTAGTATTGCAATAAGTTGCAACCTGAATTTGACCTAAGAGTTCTTCAGGTACCGCATTCTGATACTTCTTCCCAACCCTATATAGATGAAAGATGTATTCACTTCCTTCCTTTTTCAATCTCATCATTTCTTCAAAGCAAATGTAACATTATAGACACAAATTCATTTCTTTACACGATTATTTTTTGTTTTTTTCATTCATTCAAAGCTACATCAATCATCTAGGCAGATGCCGGACAAAGTATATTGAAAGTATTACCATAATCAATAATCATGCAACTATAGTTTACCAGATTGAAGCAACAATTTTTATCTATAGATTCACAAAATATATTCAGATGAATTACCAGGCACGATCAGAATTGTACTCCATCTCTAAACGCATACTTTCTGATATCTCATGATTCTGGTCTTCAGATATGTTTTCCTCACCATTTTCTCCATCCTAGAACCAGAAAACCAGAAACGAAGTTGCAAAAAGGGAGGGGGAAAAAGATATATCTATCAGGTTAAAATAAAAAGCAGGAAAATTCAAGCATATGTTGCTGAAGACAGAAGACAGAAAACATAAAAAGGTAAAATAAAAACAAAGAGAAACTTAATACCTCAATTAATTGCAGCTTATCCAAAGAGGACTTAACCTGATTAGACTTCCCACCATATCGGGAACTTGCAGACCTAACAGAGGACCCAGATGCCCGAATTGGAGTAGGGGAAGGAGCAATGCTATCCCAAGGAGATGCAGCAGCTTCTGTGCATATTCAATTTTTTGATTAGTTATGAGTGAATTATGAGCAGAAGATTGTCCAAGAAACCACACAAGATAATTCCAAATTCAGAAGTGTGCAGCCTAAAAAAATTATAGCAAATTACGTGACCTACCAGAAGAATTAGGGGTACGCCCTCCCAACCATGGGGAAACAAGTCGTGCATCAGGAGACGCCCCAACAAACATGGGGGATGGAAACTGTTGATGGTGTCTGCTGCTAGAACTGCGGCCATCGCGACGTGGGGTATCTTCCCATTCCCATCGTCCATCATCCCAGTCAGATCTGCCTGCAATGACATGAATCATGATAGAAAATGAAAAGAATGAACTTGTTTTCCCCAATACTTTCTCACTTTCGATCAAGAATGTAAAAATATAACTGGCAAATCACATAAAATAGTTGCATTCTATTTGAATAAGTTTTCTATCTCAAGGTTCAGTCAAGAGCAAGCAAATTTAAGGCATTTAAAATAGTAAAAACCAAGAAGTAGACATACCAGGTGACCTGACAGACCTATCATATCTACTTCTCTTTCTTCCATAGTCTCCACTGTGCTCTTTTCCTTGACTATGAGATGACTCTCTAGGAGTCCTCCCTTCCCTGTCTGAGCCATGTCTATTTCTTGTTGCTTTACTAGAGCTTTTGTGGTATTCCCCATATTTGCTTCTGCTTCGATCATGGTTGGCATAGTCTGAACTAGGACTCCTATTCCTGGAACTTCCGGTAAATGCAGTTGGAACCTAAAATAATGTTAACAAGTGGTAATTACTTATATTGCAACGGCTTAGCAATCATCCGTGGATGTGTTCACACTACTAGCAACCTGGAGAAACCCATCTACTTTTAAGTGTGAAATTTAACTGTCGAAAATAGGAGTCCTACTTGTGATTATTCCAACTTCATCATTAATCTCAACATACTCAATTTATTCTGGATAGCATAGTTGTAATATCATATACAGTACCCAAAAATTGGTCAAAATTTTCCACATAACAAATACATCGTGAAGGAATAAGAGTTAAATTCTACGAGTGTAGATAGGATAAAAATTTTGAACAACAAAAATAAATCAAAAATAACTATCAAGCACTAAAAATCATCGTATGATAACATATCAGCTGAGCATGTCACAATAAAATAATACAGGATATCTAAAAGAACCATAAGGAAATACACGTACCTTGATATGTTTATCTGCACGATGCCGAGGGAGTGCTTCACTAGTTTGTACTTCTTCAGTTACAACACTTCCTGAAAATGCAAGGAAGAGATTACTAAAGAGTGAAAAAGAAACTCAGAATTGTGAACCAATAGTGAAAAGCAACATCAATCCACTGTTTGTTGGTTAGCTGCAACTCTTTGGTTTTGACTTTCAATTTTATCTTTTGAGCTTATGCATCTACACAAACATATGCTGTCTACGATGCAGGAACAGCCACAGGGAAACTAATTTTTTTAACCAAAACTAAGTTTGTGTCAATTAATTGTTAAAAAGGTACTACACCATAACATAACATAGTACCTGAATTTGATGCCTTGCTTGAAGCCAATTCACGGTATCGCCTATTAGTATTGCGTACACTATTAGACGTGTCATTCTCCACTTCATCAATTCCTGAAGAAGACTTTTCCTCATCTTCACCAAGAGATGCTACAACAAACGAAACTCTTTCTTTGGGAACCTTAAACGAACCCTCAACCTTTGATTCCACACGTTTTGCATTGGCAAGGACATCAAGTCCTGTCACAATAACCAATTATAGTATAAGAGAAATTAAAAATTATTATACTCCCTCCTCCCAATTTGAATGTCCCATTTTGAATAGCCTCAAAGTTTTACATGGCAATTGAGAAGGAGAGAAGTTTTGGGTATCTTCACTCTTAAAACTAGTGGTTGTGAGTTAATGGTGCTACATCATCACTAAAGTGAGAGGATATTCTCAGGGGGTAAAAATTTCCACTTTAGATAAATAGGACATTTTTTGTGCACAACCCATAATGAAATAGAACCATTCAATTTGGGACAAAGGGAGGATAATATTTCTCATCTAAATATTCAGGCAGGTATGAACTGAGAAGATCAGTAAAGACTAAATTAATTCCAAAGGGCCAAACCTAGGAAACAAAGCCAAAAGGAAAATTAGCTGAGGTAGCAAAAACATTTTAAATGGCATAAGAGACGAAGAAAAGAATGTCCCCAATTATGGCAAACAATTTATGCTTTACGACTAAACATGCTACATAAAATAGAAAAAAGTGGATCCAAAAATGGGGTCATAAGGACTTCTAATGCTAATCACATTTGGAGTTCGTGTAAATTTGATCTTAAACTATACAATTCTATTAGTCTCTAACCTAATTTAGTAGCCTTGTTTCACTTTAACGATTTTGACAACTATTTGTATGATGTGAAACTCAGCTGACGTGTATTTCAAACTTACACATTTCAAAATAAGACACGAGAAACTCTAATCTTGACCAGAAACCAGAGATAATGCTTTGAGCCCATGAATATATGAAATCATACCTAAAATTGATTTCCTCTGTGGTCTAAACACTACTCTATCCTTCTCGGGCACAAGCAAACCCCCAATGCTGGAATCCTCTGGTACTAAGGTATCTGTTCTCTTATCTAAATCAAATCGCCCACCATCTCCATTTCTCTGAAATCAAAGAAAACAATAACAAAAATTTCCTAAGCATAATTAAGGAAGATCTTTGTTAATTAAAATAATGCTCAACTAGCATAGAACACTGACCTCCATGTCTGTCTTTATTGATGTTTTCTGCGCAAACTTAAAATAATTAAAACTGAAATTCGGGTAATCATTCACCAAAATCAAACCCATAAATAGATGGCATACGGCTGCCAGTAACACTATTACACGGGCAATTATATGAAAAACTCTATCACAAATAAATCCATGCTCAAACTTTCTTGATCAAAGAAATTATCATTTAGTGATAAGATTCAAAACCCTAACTTAAAAAGCCCTAATTAAAAAATTCTGATTTTGGTAAATACAAAATCAAGACCAACAGAGTTTTTTTTAAATGAAATAAATAAATGTGATTTACCTACATGAGTCCTGGAATTTCCCAACTTTCTAGGCCCTATGGGACTGTTTTGCGGCGGTGAGGAAGAAATAGAGGGGCGCCGTAGGACTGGTTCGTGGCAGGGAGAAAGAGAGAGACAGGCAGGCAGAAAGGTAGTTGATGGAGGGGGAGAATCCAGTGGCGGCGGTTCACGTTGAGGATAAGATAGGTGGGGTTGGCTCACAGCTGTATGAGTTGGTGGAGAGAAAGTTGAGAAACGCCAACACCTTTGTTATACTGCCATGGGATGAAGTGAAGGGGAAAAGACTTGCAGACGGTTTCTTATATATATAGTTTTTTGGGGGGTATTGGTTAATCGAAAGGTCAAAAATACCCTTGGGGTCGATGGAATTTTAGAAGAAATCCTTTAAATCCGTCCGTTGGTTCATCGGTAATGCGTACCTAAATCCCCCTCTATTTTAAGAATATTTGAATTCATATCGACAATCAACTTACCTATTTTAGATTAGATTTTGATGTAGATATGTCTTCATTATTTCATCTCCTTCCTAATTATGTGAATTCTATTTTATAAAAGTGTGAATATTTTTTTTTAATTTTTGATCCAACTAAAATATCTTTCGATATTATTAGTTTTAATAATAGTTATATAATTTAATAATTACATAATTTTAGAATAAATAATTTTTTTTTAATTAATCAATAATATTGTAGGATAATTACAATAAGAAAACATCAAAAGTTCAAGCAAACTTTATTTTTATTTGCTTAATATTTCGAAAATATTGTGAAAAATATATATATAAATATTTTACCTTTTGTTTTCTCTTTTCTTCATTTATGTTTTCATATTTCGATTCAATTATTTTGTTAAATAATTTTTTAAAAAATTAAATAGTTTAAATTTAAATAATAAATTTTAATTATATTTTGAATTAATTATTAAATATAAACTAAGATATAAAAAATATTTACAAAATTTGTAAAAATAAAGTTTTGATATTGTGAAATTAAATCGAATACTATTTTTTATGAAAATAAAATTTTAATTCCAAATTTAATTTTTTATTTGACTTTGATAAATACCAAACTTTTAATTTTGATTTGATTCCATCATTTTATGGAATTGTTGTCACCCCTCTTAAAATAGGTCACATTGAATTAGACAGGAAAAAATATGATACACTATATAAAAATTATTTTATTGTGAAATATGTCTATTTGAATAAATTAAATATACCTCATAATATCCAATCTAATCAAATTTATTAAAATTAATATGAAAATAATATCTATTTTTTTATATCAATTGAAACTGACATTCCACTATTGTATTAATAATTTTGCTTATTCCACTTCTTGAAAAAAATAGGATAAAGTAAAATTTATATATTAAAGTGTATTCATGACTAAAATTGGATATTTTCCAAATTATGGGATTAAATTTGCAAGACCTCCTGAACTGTGAGACTTAAAGTATATTTTCATGTATTTAGAAGATACGAAAATAATTATATCAGTTAATGAGATATTTGATTTTTTTAACATATGTTTTCTAAAGACACCATATCTGAATTTTATATTATTTTTACCAATTTATTAATTTCTTCTGAAAACATGTAGGAAAATTATATTATAAGTATTTTACCTTTTATTTTATTTTTTGTCTATTTTTGTTTCTATTATTTTGTTAAAATTTTAATAAAAAACTAAATAGTTCAAAATTAAATAACAAAACCTAATTGTAATTTTGCATTTATTATTTTTAGTTTGGTAAGTTAAAATTAAGAAAAAATTGTAAGAATAATTAATAAATATAAAATAAGATATAACAACTATTTATAAAATTTTAAAAATTAAAATTAATATTCTATACGATTCAATGAATTAAAATAAAATTTCAAAATCAAACTGAATACTAATTTTGTATGAAAATATACCTCACTATATCCAGTTTAATTAGATTCAATAAAATTAATGTAAAAATAACATCTATTTTTTTATATCAATTCAAATGTATATTCCAATGTCATATTTATAATATTTTGTTATTACACTTTAAAAAATATATAACAAAACTTAGAGTGTATTTATGACTAAAATTCATTTTTTCTTAACTATTAAACTATTCAAAAACAATTACATTAATTAATAGAGTATTTGATTCATTTAATATTTACTTTTTCAAACTAATCATATTTAAATTTTATATCATATTTATCAATTATAAGATCATATTCCAAAAGCGATGTTATCCCTTATATTTCACATATTTTATGCACAAAATTCAAAATCTATTTTAATCATTTAACTTATTTTTTGACGTTGCAATCATAGTATATCGATTGCAGTTGCATATAATATTTGACTTACTCAATTTTTTGACATTATGTTACATCACTATTGGAGTCACTTTATGAAAAATCAGATATTTTGGATTAATCATTTAATCTAATAAAATTTATTTATACTATTTTATTATCAGTTTGAACATTATAGTTTTTATTGACTTTCTTTTTCTACTTTTCTTCCAAATATTATTTTTCTTCTTCGGATACGAAAACGTATTTGTTACTTGTATTTTTTGAAAATGGTATTTTTTCCCAAAATACCAAATTATTTATTACCCTATTTATATAATCTTATACCTATATTATCACTAATTACAATATAATAACATTCACAAGATATTTATAATTGAAAATATCTCTCGTTAACCATAATAAAATAATATTGATAATATATCTACAATTAATAAAATATCTTCCAAAATACATCATATCATTTATTCCAACATAACATATACATTTTTTATTCTATATATGTTTTCCAAACTCATTTTTTAGAATAAATTATTTCAGAACACTCTCCAAAAATGACTAAATAATATTTTTTTAAAAAAAATCAAATATTAAATTAATTTTTTTATCGATATGGTACATACCGAATTCTTAGTTTTAACTTGTGCCAAATTTTTTTAATCTCTAATGAACAAATATAGTCTATAAATTATGAGTTGAAAGAAAGTTTATGGCTTAGTTGCATTGTCAACTACAATTTTTTTTATAATATATTATTTTATATTCTTTCAAAATACTTAATTTTTTCATATTAATTTTCATTCATCTTTTTTTTCTCGAGTTTATATATACTTTTAATTAATAAATTACAATAAATAAAATTATAAAAATTAAAAGTATCATCATTTATATACACTAACTGCAAGATTTCGAAGTTATTGATATTCATCAATATGAAAATCATAAAAAATAAAACGCAATCAACCATCAAACAAGATTTTAAGTTTGTTGGTTGGAATAATGATATTATTTGCTTTACATGCACTTTTACTGTCAAATATCTAATTAAGCTGTTTGAAATCTATCATAGAACCGACAATAGTATATATTGTACATAATAGATATGAGAGTTTTTTGGAATACATAACAATGTTTAAATATTTCAAAAGAGAATTAAAAACCTTTTTTGAATATAAGTTACCAAAATTTTGAAAAGTCTGAATTTTTTTTTTTTTGGAGAACATGAAAAAAAATAGTTAATATGATCTTCCAAACTTCTTATTGATGTAGATAACATAGATAATAATTTTTCAAGAGACATACACGATAAAATATTAAAAGAATTATCTTAAAAAGATTATAAAACATAGCTAAAGTTGAATTCTAAACAACCTAAAACTGTTCTAATGTGCATACAAAAGGGCAATGGTTTCTTTATTGATGAGCCACGTGGAATATGAAAAAATATTTTGCATCATGCATTGTTAGGTCATTTTAGATTAAAAAATCAAATAACACTTGTAACCACAACATGTGAAGTAGCTTTCACAATAATTTCAGGGGTAGAATAACACATTCTTACTTTAAAATACCAACAGATGCAATTAAATCAAGTCAGTGCACTATGTCCAAGCTAAGTAGGATTGTAGAGCTTTTACGTCAAGCACAACTATTTTTATGGGATGAAACACCAATGACAAAATGATAGCTATAAAAAATGTTGATAAATTGAAAGACGTAATGGGAAAATAGTAGTTTTTTGTGAAGATTTTAGATAAATATTAACAGCTATTCATAGGGCAACAATATATCAAACTATTTTTGCAAATTTGGTGAAATTATATTTGTGGCCAAAAAAAATAAAAATATTACTTTATTAAGGAACATGTCGAGGAATAATCCAAATTTCAGTGAATTTTTATTTAGAGTTAGAAAATGTGAGAAACCAAATAATATTAAATATAATATCAAAATTCTAAAAGAAATAATTATTGAATATGACAATAAAAAAAATTTAATATTACAACTTTTCAGGGCTAATTTCCTAACTTTAAATAGAAATGCACATTCGACTCATTACATGAATCTGAACACATAATATGGATTGAGTAATGGTACAAAAATGATATGCAAGATTTCAAGAATAATGTATGTTTGGACAACATACTGAAAAACTTGTCTTTATATCTATAGTGTCACTGTCGCTAGTTGAAAATAAAAATTATCCATTTTAATTTAGACGTAAATAATTTTATATAAAATTTTAATTTGTAATGACAATCAACAAAACTCAAAAACAAACAATTCCAAATGTTGGTATATATTTATCTAGTTCAGTATCTTTTCAATGTCAATTATATATTACTATTTTCAAAGAAATTTCAATATTTATAATTAATAATTGATTAAATAATTTTATATAAAATTTTAATTTGTAATGACAATCAACAAAACTCAAAGACAAACAATTTCAAATGTTGGTATATATTTGTCTAGTTCAGTATCTTTTTAATGTCAATTATATATTATTATTTTTCAAAAAAATTCAATATCTATAATTAATAGTTGATTAAACAAATCACTTCAAATATACACACGTGTTATTTAGCAGTATGTCTAAAAAATAGTAAAAATTAAGTTCCCATTTGTAAATAAACTGTAAGAGATGATGGTCTTTCAATAAGAGTAAGGGAGGGTGAGCTCCCGATAAAGGGCTTCACAACCAAAATAGAGGGAAAATAGACAAAACACAGAATGCTGTGAAATGAGAAGTTAAGTGCTTTAAATTTAAATGACAAAACTTTAAGATATTTATAGTTTTTTAAATAAGGATTGTATTTCGGTGTTGTGTGGTGTGTGCGTGGATTACTATAACCTTTTAAGTTTGTGGGATTAGATCAAATTAAAAAAATAAAAATTGTATTTCGGTGTGGTGTGTGCATGCACCACTATAACCTTTTAAGCTTGTGGGATTAGATCAATTTCATTTCTAGTGAGTTATGACTTAATTAGACCGTCACATTATTTCAAATATATATTTTTTATTTGACACCAATCTAATTGGATCTTCATTTATATTAAACTTGAATTTTCATAAAATCTAAATTTCGAATCAACATCTACCGATTCTCAAAGAAAACTCAAATTCAGAAACTCCATCACTGACCTAAATACTTAAATGGATTTAGAATTTAAAGCTAGAGCATTGTGTATGGACTTGAATGCCCTAATAATATAGTTAAAAAATTACGATCTTTTAGCAGAATATGATTTTTCAATCGATTATGAACTGAAAATAGTTGTGATAAATCCAAGTCAGGTTCATATTTAAATCCAACATTTTATTAGGCCTGGGATAATTAACATATTTTCAGCAAAATTAGTGTGCCTTCAGACTACTAGATCTGTTTCAGCACCAAGTTCTTAAGCAAACAATAGAGTCAACTAGATGTTATTTTAATGGGCTATGCTAACATAGCTCTGGCTGAAACACTGAGACAAGTAAAATTGCAAGTCATTTATTACAAATGCATACTGAAAAACAATGTAAATTACACATATATTACCTAGTTTTCTACTCAATTGAACTGGAATGAAAATGAGGCTGTCTCTATAGGTGACTCTGGTAAAAAGAATGTTGGAACCACGGGAAAATTCTAGTCCTTGTGAGTGACAAATACTTTGGGAAAACCTGGGCATTTGAAAAAAGATTCTGCTTTGTCCACTGCAAAATGATACGGTCATCCATAATATTGCCAGTTGTTCATGTTCCAACCTTCTCAAGATTTTCCGAGACAGTTTTCATCCTTGGTCGGACTTCAGGGTCTCCTTCCGTGCATGCAAGGGCTATGTGAAATGCTGCTAGTACTTCCTTCTTGGCATGTACTTCTTGGAGCAACACAGGGTCTACCATATCAGACAATGGGCTCTCCTCATCGAATCCTTTCCTCACCCACCTTACAAGGTCTAGAATCTCTGTGGAGGTCGAGCTGGTTGGAGACGAAAGCTCTGGAGACTTTCCTGTTAACAACTCAAGTAAGACAACTCCAAATGAGTAGACATCCCATTTTTGGGTTGGTCGGCCACTAGGGACCCGAGCTTCTGGTGCTCTGTAATTGTTTATTTTTTCCGATTGAGGTGGTTTGAGATATGGAAGGGCGCCGCCAATAAAGCCTCCAGAGGAGGAGGGGTTGTTTCCAGTGATGGTGATTAGTCGGTTGAGGCCAAAATCAGAAATGTATGGGTGGAATTCGTTGTCGAGGAGAATGTTTGATGGTTTTACATCCCCATGGACAAATTTCCTCGGGCTACATTCATGCAGGTAGGCCAAGCCCCGTGCCGTTCCCTTTGCGATTTTCAGTCTGGTTGACCATGATAAGCTGGATGATGGCTGACCTGTCTTTCCTATAGAAACAGAAGAGAACTCTGTTGATTGTAATATTTGATGACTGCTAAAGAATTAACGAGTTTAAATAAGTTAAAAGATTGTCACTTTTATCCAAACAAAATTGTCAGAATGTGGATACAAAGTTCACAAGGTTCCAAATACTGGAGCAGGCATTGCTAAGAGAGATACCTAAGCACTTCAAAGGTTCAATAAGTTGAATCAAAAGTTCACGCTGCAGAAGCCCATCGATAAGGCTTCTAAGGTAATCTTAAAATGCTGCTGAATGCCATACAAATTTTAAAATATAAAAAACAAAGTTGAATCTAGGACCAAGATACCATCTTACGGTCAATTTATGATCAATTGACAGTAAGCTATGCACTATTACAGAGATGATAGTATCAGTATGTGAATTTTGTTTGTCTGTATTTTGTTCTATTTTTGGTGTACCCAGAAAGCAAGTGGGGACCTGTTTGCTGGAGAACTATGGCAAACCACCAACCAGTTGATGGCATTTGAACCAACTAGAAGTCTAAATCTTTACTATCATTTTTATCTAATTAAAAGCACTCCCTTCAAGTACACTTAAGGAAATGTTGTTTCTTAGTAACTCTTAGCGGCTTGAGCTGTCTCCAATCTACAGAAATTATCTAGGAGATCTTGGCTAGCAAAGAGCTCCGACAACCCCACCACTCACCAGAAACACCCTCTCTCTCTCTCTCTCTCTCTCTCTCTCTCTCTCAGACAGAGACACTCATACACACTCTTCCCACTCATGTTTCCCCCAAATCCTCAAAAAAGTTGAGAAACAAAATTTTGCTCAGAGTCATGTTTTAGCATAAATTAAAAGAAAGTCATGGTCCGCTAGAATCATCAGTGGTCATGTGGCTAATAAGGTACAAAGTCATTAGGCAAGGGAGTGTTATATGGTAGTCCATCTCAAATGTCTGGAAACACTGTTAATCGCCTACCAACAAAACCATTGGTAAAACAAATGATCAACTTCATTTTGTTTCTTTTCCTTCACTTCAGAAGTCCTATCAGCAATTATTTACACTGAGAAATGAATAAAAGCAAATCAAATATGGCTCTTTTTTTTTTTTTTTTTTTCCTCTTTTCATTAGACAAACACATGAATCCATATTCCCCACAATCTATTCCCAGCCACTATGACTCAAAATCTGCACAATTTATAATGGTGGAACCAGTTATATGATAGAATTTGAGAAAGGACAAATGTTTACCATTACAGGGAACCGGGAAAGCAGCTTACCACAAACAAAAGGAACTTCTACACATGAATAAATTGAGACTCAGATTCAATGTAGTGATGAAAAATGTAAAAGGGCATGAATTATAAAGAGGGGGAATTGTGAACTTACCGCGAAGAGCAGATGCCAAGCTGCCATTAGAAATGAAATCACTGATGAGAAGCTTTTCATCAGGTGCCCAGTAATACGCCCTCAACTTAACAACATTCGGATGCTTTACCCTCCCAATCGCCTGAACTTCTGCGACGAACTCCTTATACCTTTGTTCCCCTCCTTCTCCCAACCTCCTCACTGCCACTGGCACTCCATTCCCTAGCACAACCTTATATACTATCCCCAAACCACTCTTTCCCAATACATATGCTGACGCTCTCAACAACTCGTCTAACTCAAAATTGAACCCCTTATCAATCGCTACCAGATCCCCCTCCCCACCACTCATCCCACCACTAGCTCCACCACCACCCTTTTCTGACTCCACTTCCGAGTCATTGCTTGGAAAACCATTAATACAAGGAAAAGCACACAGGCCCCTCTTGTCATTTCCCCCAAGCTTCCCTTTCCCAGTACAACTACATCCATGAGAATCCTTTCTCTTCCAATAAATATAAACTATCACCATTCCTATAAATGCCACTCCTATCGCATCCGCCACAGATATCAATATAATCAACCCCGGCTTCAGCCCCTTCCGCTCACTAACAACCTCATTATCCTGCGTACCACCCTGAATCCCCGGTGCAGCATCTGAATTATTCTTACAAGACCTTTGTAATGGAAAACCACACAAAGTAGGATTATTCAAGAATGCTGTTGGACCCTGATTGGCAAACGACCCTGTCTGCGGAATCTCACCACTCAAATCATTATGTCTAAGATCAAAACTCACGGTGAGTGGCAAATCACCTAAAGTTTTCGGTATTTTTCCTGTAAAGTGATTAAACGACAAATTCAAAGTCCCTGACAATGACTTCAACTCTCCCATATCATCCGGGATCGAGCCATTAAACTCATTTGCAGATAAATCAAGCTGCTCTAAATTAGCAAGCTCAGGGAAAATTCCCTCTGAAATCTCACCTGAAAACTCATTTCCAGCAAGAATCAGCCTCTGTAACTGCCTGCAGTTACGCAGAAACTTGGGGAGTGGGCCCGAGAGAGAATTATTCGAAAGATCAAGATTTTGCAAGCGAAGGAGGCTACATAAAGAGGGAGGTAAAGAACCAGAGAGATTATTACCATAAAGGAAAATGCTATGCAATGAAGAAGCATTGAATAACTGATCAGGGATTGAACCGTAAAAATTATTTCCATGTAGATTTAGCCGCCGGAGATAAATCAAGCTTCCGAGCTCCGACGGGATATAGCCCCGGAGATTCTTTCCACCAATGGATATTCCGACGACACGTGGATCATTCGACCCGGAAATGTTCATACACGAAATTCCAGTCCAGTGGCACGGCGTGGCATCGTCCTCGTTCCAATCGGAGAAAGCGGCGCCGGAGCCGGCGTCCACGGCGGATTTTAAGGAGAGTAAAGAGAGGCCGTCGGGATTTAAAGAAACGCCTGAGCTTATGTGTAGATAAAAATTCAGCAAAAGAAAAGCGGACAAATGCAGCTTTTGGAACAACATTGTGCAACCAACACTGATTAGTGTACACAAAACATACACAAATTTTACCAAATTCAAGAAGCTGTTTGAAAATATAGCAGCCTTTTTCTTCTTGTTCAACTGCAACGTTTGCACAAAAACACAAACAAAAAGAATTGAAGCTGTTCTCTAAAACTAAAAAAGAAAAACAAAAGCAACCATTGTTCTTCGTCTTGATACAAAATAAGCAACAATTAAAAAAAAAAAAAAGAGAGTTCAAGAAGCTGTTTTTTGAGGGAGAATAGGAGAGCCCCTTTCTCTTTCGTTCTCTGGTTTGAGAATGTGATAATTCAGATTGAAATTTTCTCAGGAAACAAGCAAAAAAATAGTTCAAAAAACTGTTTTTTGAGGGGAAAAAAAGCAAAAAGAAGCAAAAGCTTTCTTCTTGTAACTATGTAAAATGCTCAGATCGAAATGGGGGTGGGGGTGGGGAGTTGAGGAATTTATGAGAAAAAGACCTGAGTAGGAGAAGGGTGTCTGTTACTAGGGCCCACGGCGCGCCAAAAGAGAAGAGTTTCTCTTATCAACAGAAGGGGAGTAGTAGAAAAAAAGCAAGACGGCTTTTTTAGTGCTAAGTGTTCGTTCCAAGCATTTACGTTCTCCACAATGATGTTAATGATGTTAGAAGGCTTCCTCTTTTTCCATGATTGAGCTGTTTTTGTTTGTTTTCTGGCTTTCTTGACTTTATTAACAAACATATTTGGATGTTGATATGTTACATTTGATTTGTCTCTCAAATGACACTAATTTTTGTTGTCACGAGAGTCAATTGTTAAAATCCGAGATGAGGAGTTATAAATATTAATACGGTTTTTTAACTGTATAATTACTATCAACTATTTCAAGATTTAAGCAAGACATAATGCTGATGATTCTTGGTAGAGACTATCAACTTGAATGAAGCAAGAATCACCTTCATGGAGATTTGATGGAAATAAACCAATAAATGAGGTTGTAAAATAACAACTGTTCTCCTAGTAATGCTATAAGGAGTGCAGTAGTCAAAATGTAACTTTTAAATTAAAAGATTTTAGTTCAATATCATTTCATCTTAAATTTAGTACTTGAATATTCGGCCCATTTATCTTTTAAAACATACCCTGTACTTCACCTGTGTTCTAATACAGTTTTTTTTTTTTTTTGTCACTTGAGTAATTATGTTCAAATGGAAAAATCAAATACTTTTGAGGATTGAGATGAATATGAGAATTTGGGGCATTAGCAAAGTGGCAACATGGCCTGGAGTTGGGGTGTGGTCCAGAGAAGAGCAATAGCCTGTAATAACTGAGGTTATGGGTTGTCCTTTCTGTTGGGGCTACCTCTGGAGTTTGGCCATATGCTGTGCTGATAAGTATGTGTCTTTTGATAATGGGGCCATATGTGGTATTAATGAGTATTTATTGAAATTTCTTGATAAATTCTCCCATGATATATTAATGCAGGAAGTATACACATTTCAATATTTCAAAGTATGACAGACATACATAAAACAAATTACCATACTTATATGAAAAAAAAAAAAAAAGAACATTTCTCAGTTCATGTAATCAACTATAAAGATTAAAGTATGATTATTTGAATTAATCATAAAAAAATCAATTAATTTAAAAAATTAATCGAGTGTGTTTAGCGTAGCTATGAGAGTCATCAGCAAGTAGATTATAGATTATAATCAATCTTATATTATCCAAAATTTAGATTGCAAACCTTGACCGACTTTCGGACAATGGCCTAAATAAAAAATGGATTATTAATTAATGAAATAAATTGTGTAACATGCAATAATTAGACTATACTAATGTCATCAGTAATTTAAGTCAAAATAAGCTGTGCCTGGGTAAAATTGGAGTCCCAATATAGTGACTCAAGCCCTTGAATTTATCACCAATGTTGGTGCATAAATGGTCATCAAATTTTAAGTTTCTGTACTCCTATTAAATAGGACAATTTTTGGGGCAAAGGCCAAGAATCTGTTCATGGCCCAAGCCTTAGGCAAAGGTTTCCTGCAAAGATGTACTAGGCAAAGTAGATGGTGCCTTTCTCCCACATTTAATGTTGATTGTCAAGACAAGTGGGAACTTCCAAATAATTGATGATTGTGAAGTCTTAACTGGTGTAGTTGGAAATAGTCTCACATAATATTTGGACATCATCTAACTTGTGACAATTTACAATCATTTTGATGAGTGTTGTAAATTAATTATGCAATGAATAACTGAGCAAAGACAGCACTATTAAATTATACACTTGTTTTTCACCTCAGTTGACTTTTACTGTCCATTACAATAAATAATAATACAGTGTTTTACTTTAGTTGTTTTAGTGGAGATGGGCATTATCAGATCTAACTCTCAATCATGAAAACATGCTTAGAAGCTAACAAAAGTGTGTGTGTGTGTGTGTGTGTGTGTGTCCAGTGTGTATTTCCATGTAGTTTGATTGTCTGTGTATTATTGTGCAAGTGGTTCAGAGCAGTTGGATATTGGGAAAATGGGTAGGATTGCACGTGAGGATAGGTATACATAGGTGTAGCACTCATGTGTCCCATCTTTTACATTTAAGATACCCTCATTCTGAATGTGGAAATTGCTCAAGCAAAATCATTCTCTGTGTGTTCCATGATTAGGTGTAGTTTTATGTTGCAATTTTATTTCATTTTATTTTTTCATTTGGGTTCTATTTGCAATACTCTTTAAGACATGCAAAATTAAATTTAATAGACTCAAAAGTATATATTTATGTCTGTTTTCTTAATAATATTTTAAGAATTCATAAAAGAGTGCACTTTTCCACACGTAACACTCCCTTTGAATAGAGAAGATTGTTTACGAGCAAGACATAAGTCCACTAAATCAAATGTATGAAAGTAAATTTTCCTAATGTGCAAGTATATGAGCATATTAGTATAATACAACCATCATTCGTTTTTTTAACAAATTATTGTAGTTTTAATTTTTTTTAACAAATATCGTAAATTAAAAAGTATTAATATATTGAGTAAAGTTGGTATCTGAAATAACAACTTCATGTAAAATTAGGCGATTTTGCAGCCAGCAAAGCTACTGTTACAGTGTAAAATCACCCACTAAGTGGGCGACTTTGCACTATATACTGCTTCCCGCTCATTTTGTTTCCTCCATTTATTTCTTATATTCTTCTTCCGCAATTCATTCACCCCACTTTTAATTATTTATTTTTCTTGCCACAGTTTTAATTCATCTACCACTACAGTTTCAATTATTTTACATAAAAATTTTCGTCTTCATATCCCACTTTAATCAATAACTGGATCAAATTGTTCTGTTAATTTTTTTTATTGCTATTTTTTTTAAAGGTACAATTATATTATTTTTTATTTTTTATTTTTAATAAATTTAGAATTTATTATTGTTTTTTTTTTTTTTGTATAATAGGTTATTGATTTTGAAAGCGATGAACATTTTAACCTTGGTAGATTTTAAGTACAAGTGTGAGACTTTATCTATATCTAAATTACGTAGTTTTTATATTATTATGCTTGCACGTAAAATGTATTTGTTGTTTTGTTGTACTAGAGTAGTTTAGTTTAAAAGAATAAACACTTGATAAATTAGTTTGTTGATTAATTAATTTGAGATGTGTAATAATTTATAATCATACCATTCGAAAAAATAAATTAATAATTATTAAATTAATTGTAATGAATAATAATTTTAATTAATTAGGAATTATAATTATTAGAAAGTTCTTAATTATTATAATAAAATAATAATTAACTAACTAATTGAAATAAACAATTATTTGTGAATGTATTTATTCAAAATAAATATTTTAAAATAAGAAAAAAATTATATTAACAATTACAAAATTAATTTTAATGAATAATAGTTTTAGTTAACTAACCTAGTATATTATTAATTTTGAAGTTATGTCAAATCAAGATCGGTGTTGTGGTGCACTTTAGTGGTCAAATTTTACAAAATGGTTATTTTGTGACACATGATCGCCTTGCAGTTGAAGTTAGGAGGATATCTCGATATTCAATTCTAGTTCATGTGGCTTTTCAACAATCAACCCCAACTCCAGAATAAGGTGTTCACCGACGTACGAGAATGAGGAAACGGAATAGCGCAACAGAAACAGATGTGGCAGGTCCATCTACTTACTAGGGTTCACCTGCAGTTACTAGTCATACCTCTACATTTTACGACATTCTCCGTCCATATACTACAACTGATTACTACGTGCCTCGGCATAATCAAATGAGCTTTTCACTCCATTTTGGGGTATGTCGCCATACAAGCAATCATTTTCGACACTGCTTAGTTCTAATTTTGGCATGGGATACTCATCTACACAGCAACAACTATGATACAGTACTCATCGTTCAAAATTTGTTGTTTCTCCTGTACCATATCCACGTACATACAGTGGATATCATGATTGTGGAGAGTCGAACTCCACAACATCATTAGCTCGTCCATCTTTTAATTTAAATTATATTACAAATAACGATGATGACGGATAACAACAAATATATGAAATACTTGCTGCTGAAGGTGGACGTAGAGGTAGGCGACAGCGATATCGACCTCGTTGTGGCACCGGATGACATTTTTAGGAATTTTTTTTTGTTAAACATTCATAGATTGTATTATATATTTTTTATGATTTTTTTTTGTATTAAACATTCAAAAATTTTGTGTTGTATATATTTATTATATTCAAAATAATTTATATTCATTGAAAATAATTTTATATTGTATATGTTCATACATATACATATATATATATATATATAATCATTGTACATCATTATTCATAATTTTACAAATTATTTTTTTAATTTGAAATTATCTCATTATTATCTAATTATTTTTTTAATTACCTTATGATTATTTAATCATTGTCTAAATTAACTAATTATTACCTAATGCTTATTTTATTAAAATATTTAAAAATTGATTGAACAATTTGATCCGATTCTTGCTTAAAGTGGGATAGAGAGAGAAAGTTTTTAAGTGATATAATTGAAATTGTGGTGGAAGAGGAGAAAAGAATTATATATAAAATTTGGGTGAATGAATTTGTGAAAGAAGAACAGAAAAAAGAAATGGAAAAAACAAAATGAGCAGGAAACAATCCTAGTGGGCGACTTTGCACTGTAGTAGTAGCTTTGCAAAGTCGCCCACAACTTTGCACTAACTTTTTGTAAAGTTGCATGTGAAATTGCTACCCGAGTAACAACTTTACTCAATATATTAACACCCTTCAATTTATGGTATTTATGTAAAAAAATTAAAATTAAAATAATTTATTAAAAAAAGTACCATCATCGTCATCAAAATAACGACATTAGTGAAATACTCCTAGGTTCCAAATAGACGATATCATTGTTGATAATTTTGTTGCTATACAAAATAGTTGGAAAATGTGGAAGCAAGAAACAATCTTTAACTTCATAGCAAAGATAATGCTCATTTGATCTTCAAATTGATTTCATGAGTAGAATGGGGTCCCATTACCCCATTTAGTGGCTTCATGTAGCTGACACACCTTGAATTAGCTACGAAGCAAAGCTTCCATTTGCATTATTCTACTGATGATTATTAGGGCAATCCTTTCATCATGTACTCCCCCTAAAAAATAAAAAATAAATGAATAAACAAACAGAAAAATCTACAAAGATTCGGGCTGTATAACTGTACACAGGACAGAACAATGAATTAGACATTCTTGAAGCAATCCCAATTTTAGCACGTCCATAGCCTAGAGCAGGTTTGTTAATTCCCATCTGACCATTTCCAACAAAATAGTTGCAAAATATATGCAATTAATAAAATCTTACATAATTCAATGCTGCAAAGTTTGCATATAGAAACCCTTACTATCACAAAAAAGAAAAAGGTGCAATAATTTAGCGCATACAGGCTACACTGTTCGACCACAGACAAAATACCCCCAAAGGATGCTAATACATTCACAAGGGCTGGACGTATATTCTGTCTCTTTCCAGTACATAGAGGTGCAACATGTGCAGATTTAACACAACTCTCTGTAAGAGAGAGAGAGGGCACAAATTGAACACCAAGACCATTGAGCAAGGAAAAATCATTGAGGGAGAGGAAGCCACTTGCAAACAACCAACATAGACAAGAGGAATGAAAGTGAGCTGTGCAGAGACACCCATCAAGAATCTTTTACCCAAAAGGCTCCTCTCAGGGCTCTTTGCAGCTAAAAGGTGGCAATTCAAACAGTGGTAAATGGAAATTGGCGGGGGCTTGGACAATATGAATCTGGTCCAACCCAATGTTAGTTGTATTTTGAAGAGTAAATTTATCAATTGCCATCTTACTCAGTATTTCATTCTAGGAAAAGGTAAGACAAAGTTGCAATATCGTGAGTAACAATTTGCTGATAGCTTCATATAACGCTTTACAAATACACAAAACAAGCACCTGACTTCTGGGTTTTCCCTTGCACAAGTTGAACTGTTTCCTTAAGTCATACTTATCAGTAGTCACCAATAACTTTTTTCCGGAAAGGAAGCAGGGGATAGGAGAATGGTTTTGTTCCGTGAAAATAGTGAAAGCCAGTTGTTTAATTCCAAATAAAATGTTGCAAACAAATTCAGAGTTCTTGCACATTATATTGTCTCACATACTATCAGAAGCAAATGACAGGAAACATCCTAATTTTTCTCTCTCCCTCACGCATTAGAAACCTCAGTCATCTCCTGTTCCACAGCTGTAGGTTCAACAGGATAGTACTTGTAGTGAAGTTCTCCAACATCATCACCTGATAGCTTTTTCCAACCAACTGGCCCAACGTGGTATACTGAAATACAAGCCATGTTATGACAACAAAGAGAAAAAAAAAAAAATAACATCACAGAGAGGAGCAGAGGCACAGGGGGAGAGGGGGAATGAAGAGCATTACCGCTGGCAACGCCACCGCTGGCTCCATCACGGAATGTTGCATGATAGATTGCTCGTCTAGCCAGCTCTGCAGCTTCCTCCACTGACATATCAAAACGGTATCTAGAAAATTTCAAGGATAAGAAGCACAATTAGAATAGACCATAAAATCTGGGTTTTGTTAAGAATCATTGACAGATATGGGCAACAACAAATGAAAAATCAGAAGCCAGGAAGTTATGTATCTAACTAAAGGGTAATTATTAAGAGTAGAAAGAATATTTTTTCCCAAGAGTTCTCAAAAAAACAAGTTTGTCTAAAATAACAGAGGCAAGGAGTTAGTATGTTCAGTCAATATATGGAAAAACCATCCAGAACTTCTTAGTCCCTGATATATATGTTAATTATTCATTTGCAGTAATAGGATCTGCAAGGTGAATTCCATCAGCTGCCACAGGATGTAATTTTCTTTGGCACTCACTAAAACTCAGGCAGAGCAACAAAATGAAAACTAAAAGAAAGTAAATGTGAAAGTGAAAAAGAGATTTGGGGAACACACCCGCTGTCCAAAACACCATAAGCATATGGTGAACCAGAGCCAACTGAGAATCTAGTGCCTTTAAGCCGTCCACCTTCACTGTCCACATAATAGAGACCAGGACCCTACACCAAATACCAAATGTATTACAGATTTTTTAGGAGGGACAACAGCAAGCTAAATTTCACCCTATACCTGTTCGTCCCAGCCAGCTATCATAGTTCCAACAGACAAACCCATTCCTCGGTAAGAATACAGAATGTTTGCCAACAACTTTGAAGCTCCTGCAACAGTAATTCTTCTCTTGTTTGCCAATTCATGTAAACGACACTGCAATATGCAAGAATATCATTCAGTCAAAATCTTTCATTAGGATATACTATCTCCAAAAAAGAGTCTAGCATCCCATCAAAGGAAAATCTAAAAGGTATATATATATATATATATATATATTTGTGTGTGTGTGTGTGTGTGCGCGTGTGTGTGTTAAGAATGATCCAGACCTAATAATAAGCGGTTTTTCAAAGGATCAAGCAGGAACATACAATTCTTCTTCCAACCTCACAAATATTGTATCTTTTCTTTACCCGATCTTCATTTTTGTTGCTTTTGTCCATTAGTAGAAAAAGAACATTATTGTTTATATTTCAAATAAACAAAGGGAGAACATTTCCTGCATTTGCAAAATCTAGATTTCAAGTAATAGGATTAAATGTAAGCAAGTCCAACCACCAAAAACGGTGAAAAAAAAAACAGGGGCCTTGATACATCAAAGGTACATTTATACTGCATTATGCACCAGGGTAAACATCACAGCTCATGCACCTTCTCATTGAAAGATAATACTAGAAATAACTATAAGTTATATGAAGATTAGAGGCCACAATTCAATTGAAGTACCTTAATTCCCAGATTTCTGTGCCAGAACTGGCAGTCAGCAGCTCCTCCAGCCATTGTACCAAGCATGTATGGATTGATTTCAATGATTTTCTTGACAGATTGTGATGCTGCCACATTGATTTGAATCTTATAAAGGCATTTTGACATGGCAATCCAAATAACATGAAAGGAAGAAACAAATAACTATTTACAATGATATGAGTTATAAGATGCAGTATTCCAGAACAAAATATCGTAACACCAACACCAACCTAGCTTTAAGCAATTGAAATTACACTTTATTTGCCTCATTATATAAACACAAAAAACAAAAAAAGCAAAAGAAAATAATGAATCAGCACTTCAATGCAAAGACACTTGACATTCCATAATAATAACACCAAAAGAACTTGGCTTTACTTATTCTGACTTGCACTTTATCTGCCTCATTCCAAAAAAAAACAAAAGAAAATAATGAATCAGCATTTCCAGCATAGACACATGGCACAAATAAGCATCAATTCACAACTGTCAAAGGCATAAAATACTCTTAGATATACATGGATCCATCAAACAATAAATAGCATGAGATTCTAGCAAGAGTTCGAAAGGTAGTGGGTTAGATGAGTCCTCGATGTAGGTAACATACTGCATAATATTACAGTAAAATTTGAAGATGAAAAAACAAAATCTGTTTCATTATGAAACCGCCGTCCATAGTACATTACACTATATAAATTGCGGCATGCCTCGCTGCAAACTAATTAACAAGCAAATAATGATGTTACGACATTTCAATGCAGAAGTTCGCTCTCTGAGATCCATTCCTCAGCAACCTTGATCTAATGATTATGTCCAATTTATTCAATCAAAAACTGACCTCCTTTCACAGACAACTTATAAACTAGTCAACATGAACTTTGAATTAATGCTTCATCAATTATATTTTACATCCATGTAGTCAAAATTTAGAACACTCATCCCTATACAAAGAATAACATCACAAAACGGCATGGTGACTGTAGCAGCCATAACAAGGGCATCTCCAACCATGCTCCAATTTAGAGCAAAATGCCAAATTGGAGCATGGTTCCTTTCAGCGCCAAATCAGCTGCTACATTGATGCCCTGAAAAGTTGGCGCAGCATGGTGGAGATAGGGCTTTGTGCTATCTCTATTTTTTAAATTATTTTTTTTTGTTTAATTAATTTTATAACTATCTCTTATGCTTAAAAAATAGCCCCAATTGTATATTTTTCAACAAAACTACTTCTTTTCATATCTTATATGTTACATAAGTATTTTTAAGATAATTTACTTATTTTATTTATATTATAATTATTTATGTTAAACATTCATAAGATGATCTAAAATTTATTCCTATAATGTCTACAAAAATTAAAAATTAAAAATAAGACACAGTTACATAATATTTGCATAAAATCACATCACTTAAATTATAAATAACATTAATATCAATACAAAATAGAACATAAACTACAACAATGTAGTGTTTGTGTTCGTATTATTAATTGTAATGTTTGTTTTCGCATTTACTTAATTTAATTTCATGTTTTTACTTTTCTGTTTAAGCTTCATTATTAATTGTAATGTTTGTTTATTAGCTTTATTTAATTTACTATCAGGTTTAATTATTTTATATTAATTTAATTAACTAAACGTAAAAACACAAATTGAATATGTAATTGTATTAATATGTTAACAATATTACAAGTAGATATTTGATGAAATCAAACAATTGTTGTAAATGGAATAACAAGGAATATTTATTTTAGAGTATGACCTTTAAGTTTGATGTAAAAAGTGCACCACTTTGGTGCAAAAGCTGCACTAAAATAGAATTTGTGGTTGGAGATGGCCTAAAAAAGATATTGAATTCAAGAATGAACTACAGATGAAGCGCACACAAATTTTGAAAAGCTAAATGCAGCATTACTTAATAATGTTAAAATCACATAGACAATCAAGAAAGAAATCTTTGATGTAAAGAATAAGACGGAAAAACCTAAGCTGATACTTAGGATTAAACCTTCTAGCTCCAACAGTTTACTTGTTAAAAACTTACTCAATAGTCTGCATGGAGTTGTTGTTTCACTAGTTTATACTCCAGAGACATTTCACTTATTAATATTCTCATATCAAATTCTATGCAAGCCTAAATCTCAGCCCAGAAAAGGATAATCTTGTAAACAGTCATTTTATCGGTTGAAATCCCTTACAACTATCATCAGCATCAGATTCACATGAGAAACCTAATACTAAGTTAAGAATGTAGAAAGCCTCACATATATATCCTCCCATGCTCGCACGGGAATCAGCTGCCACCATGACACCTTCTTTGAATATAAAAGCCAGAGTTGTTGTTCCCTTTGCAGGCTTCACCATCTGTACTGCTGCTTTCTGAAACCCATCAAACTAGAAAAAAAAAAAGGAAATTTAGCCACTGCAGACTCATAGAGAATGCTATTATTAAAAAAACCAAAATAAATTAAAATAGAATAAAATCAAGCTCACATCAGCAGTAGTAGGAAGTTTAAAAGATGGTGTAGCCAAAATCTCGTTTTGCAAATCATCTGTGTTTCCCTTAATCGGTGCCGAGGGATCAAGCCCACTAAAATCAATCTTCATCATCGTGTCCTTTACAAAGAGAAGAAAATCAACAAAGTGGAACTTAATAATTAGTAAATTTCTAATCTGCACTATGTTTCCTGCTCAAATAGAAGACAATCAACAAACCGCAAAAATTAATATTTTTCAAATTTCGTGGCTTCAATACAGTTTCTTGCTCAAATAGAAAACAACACAAACCCTAAATTAATACTTCGAATATTTCTCAGATGCAAAACTCCTGCTAAAATGGCACTTCAAGAAACAAAATATTCCAAAAGTTTAACAGCGTAATATTTTTGCACAATCAACGGAGAGGTAAACCGTAATACAGTTCTGCTATTCAATTCGATTAAAGTTTGCGATAACTCGTCGGATCCAGAAACAAAGAAAATTTCAGTACAAAATTACTATGGAAGTGCAGTACTAGATCCAACGGTGCTTAAACCCTAACATAATTAGTGTTTGATTAAGGATATAGTATCCATCGCGGCGTATAAAATCAACAGAATAAGCAGTCGACTTACCTGATTTCTGTAGACTTTAAGAAGAACAATTGCAAATGCAGAAAATAAATCGGAGAAAATTTGTGAAACTGCGAAAGTATATAAGAAAAGGGAAACGTTTTCTTGCGCTGCAATACACGTAGGGGGGAGTGTATATATTGGGCGGGCTCATATTGACTCAAAATGGGAACAAATAAGTCTAATTGGGCCGGCCCAATACATGTTAGTTAAGTAAGACATTGTTTTATGAATACTTTGTCCTAGCAATCTAGCATTGGATTTAATTATATAAAATCTTATTTATGTGTGTTTGAATCTTAGTACAAGCCCACTGGGCTCATGGAACATTTGTATATACTTCAAGTGGGCTAGAATATAGTTTAGGAAATTAAGGCCCATTTAATATTTGTAGAGTAGTCGCATTTTGGATGTAATAAATGAGAAATGTAGGCCGAAAAATTTAATTTTGAGATTTAACAAAAGGGATAAATACCTGAAATCGGAATATAAACAACTATTGAACATCAGAGTTAGAGAATTCTAATTAATTTTTTTTCTTTTTATGTCTTACGAAAAACGCTTAACAATTATTTGTTTGCTTCTAGGAAGTAGAATTAACTTTGCCAAGCATCTTAATCAAGGCTATTTAGGCATTCGTGATTCTTTTTAATAATTCAAAACTTATGCAATAAAATTGGGCAACATTCCTAAATTGGATATGTTGTGGAGGCTCTTAAAAAAGAGGTCAGATAGGAAAAAAAAAATACTATATATTCGACATAAATAAGAAGCAGAAAAGATATACAGAACAAGTAAAAAAATTAATTAAATAAACTAGAAGAATTGCAAAGCTGAGAAGTACATATTGCTATTGAACTAATATTTCATTGAACATAATTAAGGCCTAACAATTTAATAAATGTAACAATTTATTTTTCTCCAAAGACGTTGAGAAATAATAATAATAAAGGGAAAAAAAAAAAAAACAGTCGAAGATGCATGCAACCTACTTTTTAAGCTGTCACATGTACCAAATGAATGTACATCACTACTAACTTATGGCAATGAACAAAAATATGTCCCTACTGCCATAAATTGGTTAAGATAAATGAGTATCGGTTGGGTATAAAGAATCTTATATTTGTAATATGTATTAAATATATATTTTATTATATATTTTACAAACACTAATATATTTATATGTGTAAATATATGATAAAATATACATTATTTGATATAATATCAACAAGAACGTAACGACTATATCCCATGATTCGGGACTAATTAACAGGTAAAAATAAATACTAATTTGAAATATTTCAACATTCAAATTCAAAACAATGTACGACAGATGCATTATATTTGCAATCAATATTTTTAAATCAGATCGGTCGGTTCAATCGGTCCAATTGAGAATTGGAGGTCTGTTTGGTTCGATTATACCTACAAATTATTTGATCGATTTGATCGATCAAAATCGTCCAAAACTGATTAAAACCGACCAAAATTGATTTGATCAATTTTCATCCTTTTTAAAAAAAAAAAAAAAATTTAAATTTGATATTTTGTTATATTTATGTGATTATTTGGATTTTATGTTTTGTTATATATTTTTTTATGTAGTTATTTATTTATTTATTATATAACAATTAATTTATTATATTATTATTTTATATAATAAAATAAAAAATAAAATTAATTTTTATTAAATTGATCCGATCGTCAATTAAACAGGTTCAATCAATTGAACCGCTGATTATAATAAAATTAATTTAATTATCGTTTTGATTATCAAAACATTATTTGCAATAGTGGAAAGACTATCAATGTGGAAAGACTATCAATGAGGAAAGCAACGCCAAGTATTGAGGCAAGCTTCAATTTATAACATAAATTTATCAATTAGGAATATTATTCGCGCGGTGTAAAGCAATGAAAATTGTTTTAATTATATTTTTTTCATCAATATTCTTAATCCGAAGATGTTTTAGTTTGAACCACTAATATTTTTTTTTTACTTTTTTTAATAATAATAATTATTTTATAACTTACTGTTTTGAATCATTTTAAGTAATAATACGACATTGGGATTGACGTCAAGTGGAGACAACAATCTTTGTCGCGAAATGGAATTTTCAGAAGGACAAATGCGTGATTATTCAAAACCTTGGAATGTTAGGCCATATATTTTTTATTTTATTATATTTTTGTCTAATAATAATAATTGGAGTCAAAGATGATCCAACTGACAGGCCCCATTTTAAATTATGAATTTCAAGGAATGAATGATGATTGTGATGAGCAGGCAAGTGAACTTGCTGTCCCTTTTTTGTAAATTACAGGAGTGATTTTTGTAATAATAATTTGATAATATATAATAATTATATTTGTCTATATTGAGTGTTCCATTAATATATAATTTTTTTTTTAAAAAATTATATTTATATCGTGTTTCATATTAAATGATGAGAACTATGTGATACATTACAAATTCATCAAATTTTCTTATTAAAATATTATATATTTTCAAATTTGAGTAAGCCATGCTTGGATGCCCACAAAAGAAGACCTTAAATCTCAATCTACCAAAAAAGAAATTAATAATAAAAGAAAAATAAAAAGAAAGGCAGTAAAACCATATAATGTGCAGTTCCAACTTCTTGAAATGAAATTTGGACCACAAAAGCTCTTCTTTTTTTTGTCTGCAAACTATTCTTAGCACTGTTACATCATTTAAAGCTGCTTGGTTTCAAGATTGAATTCAAACATTAGAATCCAAGAATAAGAAACTATAGCAATGGCAATAATTGAGGACTTTCACAAGTTGAGGACATTAATGTGAAGACAATTGGATTGGACTTTTTGTCTTGTAAGTTTCAGTTCTGGGGCACTCCTTTAAAACCCTAAAAAACATTATTATGTACAAAAACCCTCATAAAAAATAATAATAATTCAAAAAGACAGAAATTCATTTCACTAACTTTTTATTTGAAAAAATAAAATTGTTACATCTAATTTTTTTTGTGATTTTTGGACTAAGCTACCTTTCAGGTTCTTTTATGGATAAATCAATAAATTGTAAAAAATCTTATTTTTTCATCTAGAGATAAACGCAAAGAGATATAAATAAGGATTTTGTGTGTCGTTCCCACTTACTTACTTTCACTGTATACGTCATTCAACTATTTTTTTTTTCTTTTCTATATAAATATGTCAATTTGATATTTATTTTGGTGTTTGAGGAAAAAATTAATGGGAATTAAATATTTACATAGTGATTCTAGTTGAAATCTACTAGTATTTAAATGTAAATTAATATTTTTTTTTTCTTAGGAAAGAAAGTCAACCTATGTTCACTAAGAAGATATTGTGCTTGCGGATGGATCTTGAATGCTTTTGACTTGTAAAAACAAAGTCGTCCAGTGGACTATCATGGGCAAAGTGCCAAATTGACGGGCTTAAGAATAAAATCTAAAGAAAACTATAATCGAAATCGTTTTTTTCTGCCATTAACTTGGATTCCATCTTTTTCTCAAATTTTCTTTAAAGAAAGAAATAAAACCTCAAGAAGGAATACCAACTTGACTATTTCCCTTTTCTTTTTTTCTTAAAAAAAATGAAAACTAACGTTGTCTCCTCATGGCTCATCACCATACAAATATTATTAAATTGGTAACTATATAAGATTTTGGGTTCATCACTAGACTGATGATTTTGTCACGTATCTTTATTTCGAGAAATAGTTCACATAAATTTGAGAAGTGTTGAAAATCTTTATGGTGAAAAAATCATACAACTTCATTGTGGATTTTTGAACTTTCTTTCATTTAATTTTAATTGAGAAAATATATTGTTTTCCTTGTTATTGTTATACTTATATGAAATTATTGTTCTGATGTGGTAAATACACCCATCATTCTTTTTAGATACTCACATATTATTTTTTCATTTACTGCAATATAAAAAAATAGATATAATCAGTATAGTTATAACAAATCAAATATGATGTTTTGAGCACAATTTACCGAGTTTAATGAAAATTGAACTAATTACAAGTAATTAAATATCGTATTTAAAATATTAATAAAAATTAATATCCTAGTGAATTTTAAAGTTCTTGTTAAAGTTCTCGTTACATAAAATTGTTGTATCCCCTAATTCATGGTTTTTTATTTTTGAAAACCCAACTATTCCTACTTTAACAATTGCAATTTTATTTTCTTTGTACTCAAAAATTTGGAACATGTCATAATAATTTGGAATTACAAACAATTTAATATGGTAGAACTTGAATGATTTTTGAACTGGTAGAAAAGTCTTTTATGTATACTGCTTCACATGCTTTGTACCCAAAATATATATATATATATATTAATTATGACACAAAAATATAATAAAATTATCAATTACGACAAAAGTATAATACTATAAGACTAGTAAAAATATCTATTTTTAGATTTTTTTTATATCATCGATTTGAATATTATTAAATTATAGTACGAATATAAATAATTGAATATGTATATTATAATGTTACAAAATAAAATATTGATAAGTCATATATATAGTCATTGACAATTCTATTACACAAACACGAGTAAGAAAGAATATAGTATATCGAGGGTCCCGGTTTACTGGTGGTTATTTGATTTTATATTTTTCACCACTAACCATTTTGATGTCGACGAGTAAAAATCTTATTTTATCTATTTAAAATTTTCAGGACAGGTCAAAATCGGCATTTCACCGATGTCGACGAGTCAAAATCTGCATTTCAGTGACATTTATGACTGATAGGGTGTCGGCAACTGTCGGCCGGTGAGCCGGGAAGACAATCTCCGCATAAAATTCTCACGAATCCTGTCGAAAAATATCATCTTCACTAAACCCCCCCTTAACTAAATCAACTACTAAAGAAACTAACCCCTAATTTATTTTATTATATTTTTATTTATTCCTCCCAAAATAAATTATTATTTCTGATATTCCGTTACCATTTACCCCCCCATACCCTGAAGTAACCCTCCGCCCCGTCATCCTCTTTTTCTCTCTCTGCTCCCTCACTAAAATCTGCTGATCCAAGCAAAGGAAATGTTGTCACTTATGGGTAGAAACTGAATTTTGGATTTGTGTTCGTGAGTTTGTTAAATTCATGAAGCCTCCTTGGATCATTCTCGCTTAATTCTGGTATGTTTTTTCGATTGCTATCTGAAAGCGTTTTGGATTTTTTTCTTGTTTTTCTTTTTCTGTATTATTTCATGAATTCTCGAAAAAAAATGTGTATTTTTGGAAACAAACATATCTGCCATTCACTGTTATAAGTTTTTCTGATTTTTTGATGAAAGCCCTCAGCTGATGGTTTTGGATATGATGCTGAATTTCTCATTTGACATTTCCTGGCTTGCTTCAATGCCCGAAATTTTTTTAAAAGAATATTCATTGAAAGTCTCGGTTTGCCATCGCGAATTTTTAGTTTTTTCATGCAATGTGAATATTTGCTAGATTGTGATTCACTTGTTTGTGAGTAATTATGCACAATAATTTCCAGTCGATGTTATTATTAGTGTTATTATTAAGGTAGGTTTAATGGCTAATGATTGTTTGTTTTCATAGTGTTACTTTTATTAAGTTGATGCGACAAAGGTAATAACAAGAGTAGTTATCATTGGTTTGCTATTTCAAATAATCAGTTAGTAACAGAAAAAGGATTAATTTAATTTCCCGCTTGGTCAGTATAATAGTTCATTTTGCTTGTAATGATGATATTTTTCATTTTACAGGTTTTTATAACCTTCCACTACTATTTTCCTTGTTGATCATGGAGATTTCTGAGATTGAAGATAATTTGCTCTCCATTGGTGAGCCAAAGGTATGGAGGCGTAAATGCAGAAACTTGTTCATTTTGTGGCTATGCTTTCCAAATTATATGGTGTTTGAATATTACTAATAGCGATATGTGGAGAATTGGATACTTGAGATTTAAATGTTCAATTGCATCTTCAAAATTGGACCTTTTCTAATTCACAATCATGTTGGTGCAGTAGCTGCATAAAGTTGCTAGCTTCAATGCATTCTTAGCAGAAATGATGATATAGTTTCTGAAGATATTAGCTACGTTCTGCATGAATTCTTGGGTTTAATATTTCTATTTGTTGGAACATTGATGTCATGGTGGAATATTATGCTGCAAGTTTTTGCTGGGGTGTTAGTTGTAGTTTCTATGAGCTGAGTGATTAATGAAGATATGATTGTTGGTGCAGTTACATGATGAGATGTGCAGGAGCCTATGTACTTTGTATGTGAAAGTTTTGGCAATATTTCCTGACCTAGAAGCAGCTAGGCCAAGGAGCACATCCGGCATCCAGGCACTATGTGCTCTACACATAGCACTTGAGAAGACCAAGAGTATTCTTCAACACTGTGCAGAATGTAGTAAACTGTACTTGGTATGATTGCTCTCTTTGTTACTTACTCTTGGGTTCTAGTGTTTATACCAAAATGAAATTATCTTTGAATAAGTAGAAATGGTGGTTGCTACCTTTAATCTCTCATTTTGTGACACGATGAGATCTACATGAGTCAACATCATTTTCATGTTCCATAGCTTTCCTGAGGTTATCTCATCACGAGTGTCTTTGTTCTTGCTTTCTGCCTTAATTAGTAGTCCCATACAATATGGTTTGATCAAGTCAATTCAAATGCTTCCTTACACATTAGTTGTAAGCATAACTTCGTAAGTGCATGCATATATGTGTATCAGCACATACAATTAAATACTGATGTGGCTACATGTCCCACCTGGGCTTTGGTTGAGTAGTTTGCAATGGGAGCACTCCGTTTTATTTTTCTCCTTCCCGCCCTCTACACTTTCTTTCTTTGCAATGGTGGTTTATTTATATCTTTTTTTTGGTCATTAGGCAATAACTGGGGATTCTGTAGTTCTGAAATTTGAAAAAGCAAGATGTGTCCTCGCAGATAGTTTAATGCAGGTTGAAGATATTGTTTCTCAAGCAATTGGCGGTCAGGTATTACTGAATTTTGTTCTCAATTAACTTCTATCAGGAGTTGAATCTCTTAATACTTGAATTTTGCTATATAATAATAATAATATTGCCTTCTAAATAGGAACCAGTATCTAAATATGTAAAGGTTTTAGATCTACCCAAACTTTTACTGTCTTTTGGCATTTCACTTAAATTTCTGATTGTGGGTTTCACACACTGGAGGTAAAACCAACATAATATTTTGATAGCAGTTTCTCCAAAATCAAATATTAGGTCAAGCACCATCACTAGATCCACACTCCTGCTCTCTGTCAACCAGATTACAGTCCACAACCACAAGCTTCTGCCTTTTTCGTCCTGAATCAACTTCATCCACCACCATACTCTACCACCTATCTCTCTGTGCGCCCCACCCTCTCTTCCGGCGTACCACATCACCGCCATCTGTCACCATCTGCTAATCATTCAGCAGGGACATTGAAAAGACTACTGTTTAATGCTTTGCAGTGATCTTTTGCCTTTCTTAAGTGGATTCTAAGTTTTCGTTTTAGTCATGATTGTTTATGATAGAGTTGCTTAAAAATTTATGCTGCTTCATTAGAAAGTTATTCTGATTATGGACAGTGCCCCTACTTCCAGATTGCCGAAATTTTAGGTGAACTCAGGAAGATTGAGTTCTCACTTGATCCAGTAGAGAAACAAATTGGTGATGAGATCATTTTATTGCTCCAACAAGGGAGAAACTTCAACAGCAGTTCTAATGAGAACAATGAACTTGAATCTTTTCACCAGGCTGCTTCTAAACTGGGTATCACATCTTCGAGAGCAGCACTTCGAGAAAGAAGGGCTTTGAAGAAACTTATAGAGAGAGCCCAGGCTGAGGAAGACAAAAGGAAGGAGTCTATCATAGCCTATCTTCTGCATCTTATGAGAAAGTACTCAAAGTTTTTCAGGAGTGAGTTCTATGATGACAATGACTCACAGGGGTCAACACCTTGCTCACCCACTATCCATGGATATTTGGAGGATGGTAGTGTGATTTGCCGCACTGGTTGTGCTTTTGACCGGAAAATGTCAAAACTCAGTTCCTTCAATTTTAAGCCTAACTTCAGGAGATCAGAGCAGATGCCTATTCCACCAGAAGAGCTAAGGTGTCCAATATCATTGCAACTTATGTATGATCCAGTTATTATATCTTCTGGGCAGACATATGAAAGGGTTTGCATAGAAAAATGGTTTGGTGATGGCCACAATACTTGTCCTAAAACTCAGCAGCAGCTCCCTTATTTTTCTTTGACTCCCAATTACTGTGTTAAAGGCTTGGTGGCTAGTTGGTGTGAACAGAATGGGATTCCTGTTCCAGATGGACCACCAGTGTCACTTGACCTCAACTATTGGAGGCTAGTGCTGTCAGAAAGTGGTTCTCCAAATTCAAAGTCAATAGGAAGTGTTGATTCATGCAAGTTCAAGGCTGTTACGGTGGTACCTTTGCATGACAGTGGTATTATTGTGGAGGATGAAGGAAATGAAGAGGAAACTTTTTCTGCTCTGCAGGATGATTATGAAGTTAATGCCTTTGAACGGTACGAGGATTTTTTGACCATTTTAGAGAAGGAGGATGACCTGATGAAGAAATGCAAAGTGGTAGAGCAAATAAGGCACTTGCTAATAGATGATGAAGAAGCCAGGATTTGTATGGGGGCTAATGGTTTTGTGGAACCATTGGTGTGTTTTTTGGAGTCTGCTGTCTCTGCAAGGAATAGGAAGGCTCAGGAAATTGGAGCAATGGCTCTCTTCAACCTTGCAGTAAATAATAACAGGTAAACTAAGCTAATGTTATGAATTCTTAAACTCTCAGTAGCTCCACCTGAGAGGGAAACCTTTGCACTTTTTAGAGTCTCTCTTTGCTTGCTCGATAATGTTTGTGTTTAGCTTGCACATACCCACTTGTAACTTTTATGTCCAAAACATGATATTATTGTATTTTCCCATAGTATGTTTCTCCATTGTTCCAAAAATTCTTATAATTTGTTTGAAGTTAAAAAGAAATATTTCGAACATCAAAAGCATCAGGTGTCTGTTGTTTGGACTATTCCACTCCTATTGTCCTCTTATTGGCAAGTATATTCTACCAACACACAAACATAGACAACATTGATGTACAAACTACACTCTTAATGGCTCATAGACAATTAAGCAGATTTCTTAATTACTGAATGAGTTCTTCTGTTGATCTTATTAATTGGAATCTTCCTGGTGAAAAAGTTTTGGTCAAATAATAGCATTGAGCTAGTCTCATTTCTGAAAACCACTAGGTTATGTATATCTTCAGTGGATGCACCCAAGTGCAATACCAGAAGCATTGTATCATTCAGGCTACCGCATTGATGGTTTCTGTGGCATTTTAGTATATTGTGCATTTGTGCAGCTTTATGAATACTGCAATAATATTTTGTTTCCCGTGCTTTTCAGAAACAAGGAATTGATGTTGGCATCAGCAGTACTTTCAATAATGCAGAAAATGATTGCTAATACTGATTCAGTTGGAGCAGCAACGGCCCTTTACCTGAATCTTTCCTGCCTTGAGGAGGCCAAGCCTGTTATTGGAACTTCCGAGGGTGTCCCTTTCTTGATCTGGGTCCTTAAGCATGAGAATGACATGCAATGTAAGCTTGATGCTCTCCACACCCTCTATAATGTTTCCAGTCATCCTACCAATATCCCTCATCTTTTGTCAGCTGGCATCATTGATGGTCTCCAAACTATTATTACATATCCCGGCGACCACACTTGGACTGAAAAATGCATTGCTGTATTAATTTATTTAGCTTCAAGTAAAACTGCAAGAGACGAAATCATAATGGCTCCTGGCCTTGTTAGTAGGCTTGCTACTATTTTGGATGTTGGTGATCCTGTTGAACAAGAACAAGCTGCAGCATGTCTTCTTATCTTATGTAATGCAGACGAAAAGTGCAGCCAAATGGTCCTTCAAGAAGGGGTAATACCTTCATTGGTGTCGATTTCAATAAATGGGACCATGAGAGGGAAACAGAAAGCCCAGAAGCTTCTGATGTTGTTCCGAGAGCAGCGGCAGCGTGATCCATCACCTGGTCCTACTCAGCAGAGGTCTGAGAGTAGTGAAGTGGGCTTGTCTACTCAAGATTCAAAGCCATTGTGCAAGTCGGTTCCGAGACGAAAAGTAGGGAAGGCATGGAGTTTTTGGTTGAAGAACAAGAGTTTTTCTGTGTACCAGTGTTAAAGACTTGCTAACTTACGTCTCTGGTTAGTGTTGTAAAGTTCTATTGGCGCTCCTTCTATTTTCTGCCTTATCTTTGGTTTTGCTTCTATTTAGATTCTCTTAGAAGAGATGTATAGGTCCCTGCAATGAATGGGTTTTGCCTGGCCTCCCCGCTACCGTAGGATAGGTTCATGTACTCTTATCTGTATAAATTAACGGTAGATTTTCAAGAAACTTTTAGCCAAAATTAGGTATGAATAGTTTTGGATTGAACTATATACCACTAGTTATATGTTTTCTAAATCTTGGTTCAAAGAGAACGGAAAAGAGCAATTCAGGTCATAATTTCTCCCACTGCCCCCCTTTTATCGACTATGCATTATCAACAACACAGATTCCGTTATCAACGGCACCTTAATAGTCTTGGTCCAATAAAAATAGAACTCTTAAAGAGTGTTAAAAAAGAAAACAAAAGCAAAATCTTTCTTGCCACCAATTACTATAAATTTATATAAGGGATTTCATATCGTCTGCTTCCTCTCCTCCCCCGTCACTTTTTTCTATAATTTCCTGTTCTTTCTTATCTTCTCCTTGTACCAACACATTCATCTTTTTCTTGCACAAAAACTTAACAACTTTCTCCAGGGGAGTTTCCATTTCTTCACTCTTCATCAGCTCTTCAGCAATCTCAGCTGGTGTTACCTCCAAGCTATCAGTTTTTTGATCTTGCTGAATTTGCAGTGGCTTTTGATTACAAGATAATTTGAGGCAAGACTCTTGAACCCACTAAATGTGCAATATGACCATGTGAATATGCACGCCCATGCACCCGCGCCTTAGCAATGCAGGGTCCAACGTGTCCGTGAGGTTGGTTGTGAACACGATAATCCTCTCTTCCCCGCAGCTCAACCACAGTCCATCAAAGAAGTTCAGCAACCCAGACAGCATTAGCTGATTCTGATAATAATCAGTCAACTTAGTATCATTAGCAAATTCAGCGACGTAGATGATGTATCTGAGTTTTACTAGTAAGTTAACTGAGTATGACTACTGTAGTGGTGACACTATTATAGGAGAGAGAATTATTTGAAGTGGGAAAGATGAATTTGCCACTGTAAATTACAATGTAAAATGGGATATTTGGTTTGACCTTAATCTGAAGTACAATAAAGTTACTTGACCATAGATTTAGGACTATCCTCTACCTTCTCTGTTCACCAAGTCAATGCTGAAATCTATATCCTCCTCGATCACGAGCATCGATTGGTTATTTGTGAATACTAGCAGATTCCTGAGCTCTGCATTGCAAGTCATAAATGTAGAATTTCAAGTAATTATCCATGGCTGCAACCTAGCTGGATTTGCCTGTTCCAGGAGTGCCATACAGCATGTATCCCCTTTTCCTTGCTTTCCACTATTTCGTAGATATGCCTCCTTCTCGCAAACCTGTTCACGTCATCCATCTGCCCATGCTTAAGTGCAGGATCCATTGCCAATATGTCAGAAGTGGATGGATGCTCAAAATTAACTGAGCCCCAAGGCCACATCATGTTCACCGTGGTAATTTCAGAAATTTTTACCACCTTTTTTTCTCTTCCCTTATGGCTTTGGATCTCTCTAGCTAGCACAATGGGTAAGTAAGAATCCAATAGCTTTTCTTTATACTTCTTGTCAAAGCCAAGCTCAAACGTTTTTGGTTCCATGTTTTCAGTAGAGAAGTATCCATCGTAGTCAGAAACTAGTCTTTTTAGTTAGTGCAGATGACTTCCCATTCGAGCACTGTTCCATCAAAAGTGTCTGTTATTTCGTCGCCTTTGTTGATGGTGACTGAGAGTTACTTATCTCGGGGTCCCTTCGACTCTCTGATCTGCTTAATGGCGGGGCTAATTCTTGTTCTCAGATAAATTTCTGCTGCTGCAAAGACAATGCACATATTGGAAGAGAGATTTCCCATCAAGATTCCTACTTTGGACATGACTCTCTCTTGGAGTCGCTTTGGAATAATCTGATTGCTCACATATTGGACTTCATTGATCACGGTGCAAACCAGCACCGCTGATGCAGGAAAAGTGGCGTATGTTGACCATAGTGCTGTTGTTGATGGCATACCTGACAGAGAACATGTTTTTTGGAGTATAATATGAACTGATCAAGGATAGTAAAAAGAGGCCTGTCAGGGGTTTATGTGGTCTCTTTTTCCTGTGTTTGTATCAAGAGTTTAATCTCTGTGTGATTGTAATCATTCGAGCTGGTGGGATTTTATAGCAACTGTGAGTTGCTGATGGGAGCTTTCATAAGTAACTGTCTGAAAGCTACACGAAAGCTAGCTTGAGAAAGAGAGCATAGCGCCATAGCCTGGTCAAAATTGTCAAAGAATTTTCTTTAGGTAAACAAAAAGATTATCTTAGTGTGATTACTTGCTATTCTATTGTCTTCCCTAAATTTTAGCATTTTCAGAACCAGAATATATAAGGAATTATGACAATTCATTTATGACTCCTCCTCGTGATGAATAGTGATGAATGATTATGATTATAATTTCAATTCTATTGAAAAATACTCATTATCTATAATACTAAATATTTTTTTATTTATGTTAAGTACAATATACAATCAAACTCTTTAATTTTGACTAATTTGTCAATATTCCAATCTTAAAATTTGTTATGCTATTCAATAATATTGAATTTTTTTTTTGAAAAAAATTTGACTGACTTATATGTACTTGATAAAATGGCCAAATTGAGCGAAGTACAAAGGGATCTAATACCTAACCGAGCATTAACTAACTTTCAAAATTCCTACCGCAAAAAATCTCTCTCGGCCTCTCCAATTCCAACTAAATCGCATTCTTCCATATAACGACACAACCTCAATTTCAAGATCCCTCCACTCGTTAAAAACTCAGTGAGTCAACTCGGAATGACCGAGCCATCTTCTCCACAATACAACACTATTTTTCCGTGGACCGAATTCGATTCTCTATATGATGATAATGATTGAATCCTCCACTTTACAACCCGACATGATGCTTGCAGTCTACGACGTCGTATTACCACTCCCTCGTAGACAAAATCATCAGCATCATATACAGGTAAGAATAAACAATGTTGCAGCATTTTGATTTGGAAAAATAGACAGAATTAATTATCTAATATGCCATTTCGCTGCCTAAAATCTCAATTGGCCATGCATAAATCTGACCTTTCGCTCGGTAACGATCTCCGGACTATTCGTATGTTTTTGATTTATTTTTTTCTGGGTTACGTTCGTTTCACTCGGATTTGATGTGTATTTTTGGGGTATATTTTTTCAAAAATGTAATAATTGATGACGCTATAATTAGGTTGCTTGTTTGAAGCTTAGATATTTTGGTGACGTTTAGTTTATTCTTTTCGTCGGTTTCACACTTTCTTTAGCGTGTATTTGTTGTATTAGAATCTAGGCTTGTTATTAATTGCTGTTCTTTGAAGTTCAGGTTTAAACTTTGTTTTCTTTCTTTTGGGATATTCATTCTTTTAACATGGATTTGGGTTCAGGTATGCGGATATAATACCTCATATTTTTGTGAAAATGCTGTTTCATGATCATGTATTCTTCTTCTTCTTCTTCGCTATTCTAAATTAGGTGGAACAACGTGTATATAGTTTTCTCGAACTGCAGTGTGTAAGATCACAAGAGAATGGAGAAATGAGCTTCCTGTTAATTAAAAGT
Organism: Paulownia fortunei; assembly: GCA_019321725.1. Classification (NCBI taxonomy): domain Eukaryota; kingdom Viridiplantae; phylum Streptophyta; class Magnoliopsida; order Lamiales; family Paulowniaceae; genus Paulownia; species Paulownia fortunei. Next base: position 622,689 of record CM033111.1, read on the forward strand.
GTTTTTTTAAATCTAATGGTTGGCTAGATGAAATTTAGAAAGATAACTATAGCATCCATATCACGTTGCTTGTGCAGATATAATGAATTCGCTTCTTCATGTGGATTTTCATGACTATGAGAATCATATACTTCCACTATCTTTTAGGCCCTTTTTTTTTTGGTTGTTAGCCTAGCCATCAGGTGGTAGATGTTACAATGAATATATTTGCTTCAGGGATACCAGGGGATGGGAGGTGTTTGTTTCGGTCTGTGGTCATGGTGCTTGTCTGAGAGCAGGAAAGCCGTCTCCAAGTGAATGCCAAGAAAAGGAACTCGCTGATGAGCTTAGAGCAACAGTAACAAATCTCTTCTTTTCTGTTTTGCTGTTACAGAAGGAATTCAGATGCTTATTGTCATTTAACTTAAAGAGATGGGATACTATTTGGTTATGCAGGTTGCAGATGAATTTGTTAAGAGGCGAGCAGATTCTGAATGGTATGATTGGTGGAGTATCCTGGGATTTTGAAGGAACTCTGATTAATTTGAGGAGTTCTCACTAGTTAGTTTTGTGTGTTCTCTAGTTTACCTTAAGAAGAGGAGAGATTAAGAATATCTTTTGAACTACTAAATTTGTATTTCATTATATCCCTTAATTAGAATAAAGAGTCAAATACGAAGCACATAAACAAGATGCACTAGAAAAATGTCTTAGCTTTTCATAACTTGAGTAAATTTCAATTTCATACGATTACATTCGTTATCAATCAGGTAACTCGAATTTTTTGTCTTTTAAGGTTTGTTGAAGGTGATTTTGATACTTACGTTGCACAGATGCGACAGCCCCACGTATGGGGAGGGGAACCTGAACTACTAATGTCATCACATGTGCTACAGTAGGTGCTTTTTGTAGTTTACTTCTCCGTTGTTTCTGTAAAATCTAAATTCATCTTCATTTCGCGGACTGTATTTTCTTAAAGGTTAATTTCACTTGACTTTCTTTAATTAATACTGTCCTGGGGTTAACACCCTCCTTGGGCTCTTGGGATCCATTTGTGCCACAAAGTTGGGTGTGTCTGATTTGTCTTTCACTTCCTCGTGCTCACAGCCACCTATTTAACAAAATCATTCAATCCCAGAAAACCATCATCAATGGATTTCACCGTGTGGGCTACTTGCTGAGCCTCTTCGAGCTGTAACTACCTTTTACGACTTTACACACTAATAATCTTTTCACAAGTAATCAGCATAATGTTGCTATTCACAAGAGTATCTCTCCAATCTTAAACTTCCCTTTCAACAGTTAGAAAATGTTGTCATCACACTTTTTTTTCCAGTGTTAGTTATCTTGATGAAGAATGCTGAAGAAAATATGTTAAATGAAAAATTTTTCAGGGTTCCAATAACCGTTCACATGTGGGATAAGAAGAAGAATTGCCTCAAGATTATAGCTGAATATGGTCAAGAATATGGAAAGGAGAACCCAATTCGCGTTTTGTATCATGGTTATGGGCACTATGATGCATTACAGATCCCTTCAGGTGGTCTGCAGTCAAAGCTGTAAGTTCTCTTGATCTCTGCTTTTTTTTCATGTCAAACTGCATTCTGGGGATGTGTATGTAGGTATTATTATTTCTAGCCTGGAAGATATGGAAGCATGCATGCATGCATACTTGCATATATACGAGTAGAAACATGCTTAATATACTCGAAACCTCCACATACACACAGGTATAGGTATCTGTATTCTAATGTACTAATTTGTTGAAATGCAAAATTGCTTGCTGGCACGAAACGAAGGAAGAACAATAAGGCAACTAATTTTTGTTTCTGAAGTATATTATTTCCTTAGAGATTTTTTGCTTCAATTATTGGAAGGGAGGGAAAAAAATAAGATAGAGAAAAGAAAAGGTCACCTTTTGTCCTCTTTTATGATCATCGGTACCTCTTCCTCAAGGACTGTGGGGGCATTAGAAGTTACTGTGGCTGTTTCTCATTTACATGGAGGCTTATATGGGTCCTCGCAGGTGTTCTTTCTTCAGGAAGATAGTGGAGGTGGAAAATCTTAGTTTGTTGAGTTACCTAATCTAGATAATGAAAAACATGCTTAACCTTGTCAGCATGTCAAGTTTTGTTTAACTAAGCAATTTTCTGGGGAACTATGGAATTCCTTGTTTTCAAAATTCCAAACTAGGGAGTACAAATGAACTTTAATTCACATCGTCTACATGTTCATTTGATCTTCTGTTATGGGTCAGAAATTCTTAGCCATTTGCTTCACTATTAGATGCTATTTCTACTCAGATAGGCAATAGCAGGCGTTGCTCTTAATCTGTTAAATACATCCTAGAAAAAACTTCAACCTGAATTTGTGCCTTCACTTGCTTAAAAAAGGACCATTATCTAGATGTAAAAATTCTTCTCTATTCTACTAGTTACAGACTAATGTTTGCACCCAACAAGATTGAATATCTTGCGAAGTTAATATGTATGTATCATTATGATCCTAATAAACGACATTGTTTCAATTTTGCAGAAACAAGAGATGGCGAAACAATAATTGCTAAAGTTATGATTCTTACACGCAATTGATTGAGCCACTCCAGCTCCTGTATGTCCTTCCCTTTAAAGAAGAGATGGAAGAAGGGGATAAATTTATAGGAAAAACAGAAGAAGATTATTTCCTGACACTTTGTAATTCTATGAACACTTCTTGGCACACTCAGTTTCTCAGAGAATAAATCAAGATAATCAATTCGATATCTAAATATACAGCAAATGATTTATGGGATCGGTCCATGAACTCTTGATTTTCTCATAATTTACTCCTGCAAATGAAATACCCGAAATTTCATTTATTGGTTTGTGCAAATACTTTTTCTATATGGCTAATGTGATGGAATACACACTTGGTTTGTGACAGGAGATGGTAATGAGAGAGAAACAACTAGGTAACATTAAGCAATCTTTAAATTTGGGCCCTTACTGGTGATTGAAACTTGCCAGGATGAAAATTAGAACTTGAGGCAATTAAACATCATCTCTAATGGAACAAGGTTGGCTCACCCCCTTCAGTGGAAAAACTCAACTCAATGACTCATAGTCCCTAAACAGTCTATTTGTTATGTTCCACTGCAAAATGTAAGGTTTTAGTACTATAATTTAAAATTGTTTGACGATGACAAAGGATTTGTTCAAAAATGAACTACAACCTTGGAGTCCTCAAAACGCTTTCGTATTATGATGTAATAGACAGTAAGCTATACGTATATATACATACTAAAAAAGTTTGGTACTATTCATCATCTTTCCATATCTCCCGGAGCAGCTGATACCGGACAACATTTCTACCACCCTTTTCTTTTGGTATCAAGCTGAGTTTTGCTAAAGCAGAACTCTGGAAGCTATCAGGAATGATTGAAGTGAAGGGTGAGTCGAGCTCATCAAGTTCATCATCACTCGTATAGGATTTTTTGAGTGTTAATAATCTGCTACTCTGAAGCACTTGGCTTCCAACTTCTCCCACACAAGTTAGTAAAGCTGCAGGAGGAGGTGAATATACTGTAGGACTTGCAGAGCAGGGAAAGCTAGTGAGTGCATCTCCCGAAGCATCTGAAACCTCCTAAATCAAGAAAGAGTAGCTAAATTAGGAGAACTGGAAAATCAGATGGCATTTTCTATGACTAACTGCTCGGTAAAGATTGTGCAGTGATATAGACAATTGCGACATTGACAATCTATTGTTACCACATTGAAGATCACTCAAGTATTCTAATTTGGATGGACCTATAGGTCTATCTGTATAGAGAGTTTTTCAGTTAGCTAAAGAAGTACTGACCTCTGTATCGAGGGCATCAATGATGTTTTGGGGGATGGGATCTGGACAGAATTCATCTGGAACGAAACTGTTTAGAACCCTATTGATTATTGTTGGACCAAACATTGGGCAAACCTTCAAACAGAAAAAAAATGGATGATGAGTATGAACCAAAAATAATTGATATTGTACAAAAGATTGTTGCTATGGGTAAACAATTCGATTTGAAGGCGACTCACTTCTTTTCTGGTAGAAGCATCAGCAAGCATTCCAAATGGAAGCATCATGAGATCACTCAATGCATGGAGTAGACAGAAAGTCTTGAAAGATCTAGGTCTCTTGCCATCCCCAAGAATATCACTATGCTCAGTTGAGTCATCTTCTAGGCCAAAGAGATCCGTAAGCCATCTGGACCAGTTCCCTATCTGCAAGATAGTTAAAGAATAAATAACCTTGAACCAACCGCAGGAAATTAAGATTTTGTTTTATGGCCTGTATAGCAAATTATGTGTGAATTGAGGATCATCTATTGAGAAGAACCATCTAGACCTTTTAGTTTGGAGAAAACCTGATCAGAACACAGATAATTAAAGGTAAACTGATTTTTTCCAATAAAAACCTAATGATTAATATTTATAGTGAAGCGACTTTTGTAAGTTTCCAGAGCACAAATTCAGAACAAACCCAGAAGTGCCCCAAAATATTCAAGTTAACCAGTCAAAAATATTGAAGGAAATAACAACTGGTGCTCAATTTTTTCTTTAGTGTATTTACTTTTTTGCATTGCAGGACTCTTAATCTTTTGTATCAGAGAAAAGAGTGCCTAAGACCCTAACATATATCGTGAGCACAGATCAAGCCTAAAATGATAAATCTGACAAATAACTGTAATTTCTTCAGCCATGATAATCTATATGTACCAATGCGTAAGATATCTGAAGATGATCGGCTTTGTACTCTCATATGAACTCTTATATGCTTTCACATCTTTAGCAAGAAACTTTTCCACAGAACCTACTGAAGAACATTAGATCCCGAAACTAATGCTCCCAAAATCCAAAAGCTTTTAAGGCAATAATTCTATATTAAATAATTATGTGTTTAACCAACAGTTACTACTGTGTTTGGTTCTTGGATTTTCATGAGGAAAAACTAAGGAAAATATTTTTATCACTTCAAATGATAGTTCATTGTGCTTTTTTCCTTTTAATTTCCCTTTTCCCCATCAAAATCCAAGGTCCAATAGCATTAGACAAAATGAAAAACTAAAAGAAATAACCATATCATGTTTGACATTATAGGGTGGCATAAAAGCTAAGATCTTGTAAACTGTTCTGTACTTACAGAATTTTTCAATTGCACACCAGCACCAAAGCTTGATTTCCCAGCCGGGATTGGAAGGACTTTAGAATCGCTAATGGGATCAGAAAGAGGATCAGTAGGCATTTCTTCATCAGATTCACGTAGAATAGCATTAAACATTGCCATGTCCAGCCTATTAACTAACTGCTCCATTACCTGAAAAGCAAAGCTAAAAACATCGTTATACTATCTCCAATAATTTGACAATCCAACATTCAAATAATGCATTTCAGCCTTTCTGGAGCAAGAGACTCAGGATCCATTGTGTTCGTACATTTAAGGGCCAGTTTTAGCAAAAATGATTAGCCCTAAAAGTACTGGATCTCCGGAATGTCTAATGATATAGAAAATAATAAATCCTAATATCCTTCCTTCAGCTTCTTTTTTTTTTTTTTTCCATTTTCTAGTCTAACAGGCGTAGATCACACTGGAACTTGATAGCCGGAATCACTTGCCCCAAGCCCCACAGGAGCCTAAAGCCATTCAAGCGATTTAGTCACAGATTATTGCGTATTGACTTGTTGCCGAGTCATATATATCAATATTCAAAGCAGAAATGGCATGTGGTTCACTAAACGATGTCATGCATGGATGTTAAGCATGTTTATAATATGAGCCATACCAGTCTAACCAGCACAGACAAGCAGCCGCACTCATGCCCTCCTGCCCGAATCGGACAAAGCCTTTCACAGGCATCTTTGAATGCTTTCTTCCATAACTCTGTAGAGAAATTTCCCTGCTCATGGTTACCAAAATTGTTTCTTTTTCCATACATTTTCTTTGTACCTGAACCTGAGGTTACATCACTACCTTTTGCAACTGTGGGCTGCATATGTGGCGTAAAAGTCTGCAGTTAAAAAGAAAAATGACCATAATTTATCAGAGAACTGTGTAACTGAATAAGAAATTAGTCAAGTATGGAAAAAAAAGAACTGAGAAACAACCTGCCACCATACAGACTCAACAATTCTAGAAAAGAGCCAAGATTCAACTTTTTCCAATGCACTAATAAATGTCGAGACATCCTCCCAGTCATCAGATTCATCAATTGACTTAGATTGCTCTCCCTCTAAACGAGAGGAACCTGCCCATTTATGTGGAAGTCTTCCAGATAATTCAGATCCACTGCCATTACTTTTTCTTTCTGGTCGATTAGAATGTGACAATTCTGCAGCAGTCTGGCTGACAATGGCCCTCAACATTATTGAATTTGATAACCAGAAGGTCAACCTGTAAAGAATATCTTCTAAATAGGTGAGATGTTTGGCATGATAGAGAAGCAATTTAGTGAAGTCAAATTCAGACAACTTTCAAATTAGATACACATGCATAACTAACCTTGGAACATCATTTCCACATGATTTAGAAACCAAAACTAACCCAGATACTGCAGCTCTTGCTGCACTTGCCCGTTTAGTTTGAGACCCTGCTTTGCAAGCATTAAAATAAAATCTGGACAGTCGTCGAGCTGGAGCATGGACCTTATTTCCTGAGCTTGCATGTTCAGCAACTACGGAATATAATCCAACCTCAGTAGCTGCTGCTTCCCTCAATTCTTCCTCGAGCATCTCAATTCTAGCTTTCCATTCATTTTGACAATCAGAGAGTTCACCCTTTGGTTCTTTTCTTTCAATTACTGCACCAAGTTCACCTTTCTTTTGAGAGCCATCAGGTATATCTACATCGAGTGCTTTTCCCCCTTCGTAAATGTCAGATAGGAATCTGTCTCCTTTAGCCGAACTATGTATTTGGACAGACTTCACATGCTTTAGCCGAGCTTTGTTACTGCTGGGTAGTGGAACTGTTGGTGCTTTCTTACTCTCCATTGTTACCTGCCCTCTAGTACCATCTTCTGATAATTCCCCAAATAATTTGTTCTCTGGAAAATGCCTCATCTCCTCCCTGATCTGGTCTTCCAATCCACTATCTTTTATTCCCATTTTCTCCTCGACATTCACCAGGCCAACATGCGCATCATTTATTTGCACATCTTCTAGTTGCAACTCTTTTTCTTGAGAAGCGTGGGAGTACAGAGAGCTGGCAGAGTTGGAGTTATCGGCATTTTTTCTATAATTATTAGCTGATATAGCTTCAGGCGTAAATCCTTCAAAGGATTTGCCTTCTACTGATTGTTGAGTATTTTCAATAGTTTTATGTTTGCTGTCGGCAATCACTTCATGGGAGTTATGGGAAACACTTTTCTGCACAAAACTTGCTACAATGGTGTTTGGCTTCCCATTTACATCTCGACGACTTATGGATGAGGGAGATCTAATGAAGGGGGCATCTGAGTTTTTCTTGACAGATGTCATGTTTCGCTCATAAAACTTGGAGAAAGAAACATTGTCATTTAGGTGGTTCCCAGTATCTGATGATGCACCAGTAGAGGAAGGCCATACATTCCTGTTTTGCTCTGGGTCAAGTCCAGCATTTCCATATCCGTTCTGCATTTAGCTACAATTCATTACACAGTACAAGTATTCACATAGGGGCTGGAGAAAGGGGTGCCTGATATCCTAGGTGTTTTAAGACAATTTAAGAATTTCCTCAAGTGGTATAATTACCCATGCTATGGAATCTCTACATATGGCACATTTCCAAACTCTGACAATTTGGGACATTCAGATCTCTCTCCTTTCTTTCTTTCTTTCTTGTTTAAATTGGTCTTTTGTGTTACAATCAGAGTGAAAGCAAAAATTTTCATGGCAAGAAACTTTTCAATGCAGTAACACAAGCAATATAACAATAGCAAAACTGTGAAGTAAAATAGACATCAATGAATAACTTGCCTACCTTCTCAATGTGAGATGGTGAAGATGTTGCAACCTCAAAGGTCGATGACCCCGCAGTCCTTGATGATTGTGAAGAATCATCGTCATCCGTAAAAGAGGCAATTTCAAAGTCATCATTATCATTGTCCAAAGATGCTTCCTTCGATAAGCCAACATTAGGTGATGAGTTAGAGCTATCCTTTTCAACCGGCTCCAGACTAATTATCAAAGCCGGCTGCACTGAGTTATTAGAACTCTTCTTGAAGTTTACTGAAGCACTAATGCTTATGATATGCTCTATTACTCCATAATCTGCAAGGTTTATTACGGCTGTCCCCAAGAGTTGTCCTTTAGCCTTATCCTTACGCGGCACAAACAAGCTAAACTCCAAATAATTCTTCTGAAATTTATCATGGGCCTTCTTATTTTGGTAAAGAATTAAGGGAAGCTTGAAAGACTCGTTAAATACAATTTTGGAATCTCGAGCAGCAGCAAGAAAGGACCCAGAATACTGATTACCATTTTCCCATTGAAGCAACACGGTTTGAACAGATCTCAGAGAATCTGACGGGGGCCAAGGCCTGATCTCCTGTACATGGACAATGTAATTAACTTTAACGGAAGCACCCCTTTTGTGTTTCGACCTAAGCCCTAGAACCATAGCTTGAGAAAAATATCAAGAGCTGGCGCTGGCTGTCTCAAATTAAGCACTATCCAAACAAGAAAACCAAAACTAAATTATTTCCATCAAACAAGAATACCATATCAACAGAGATACACAAAATTTACAGATACATGCAACTGAGATGTACTTGGGACAGGGGAAAACACCATATCTTATGAAGTAGATTACTGAATTTGTCAACACAAATAGACAAACAAGAAAAAGTGTATTACGCTCACCATAATGTATAAGAACTTCTTTCATCTAGTTTTCTAAACCTAATCAGAAATAAGCGTGTATTAATATGCTAATCTGTACGTATGCACATGTGCGCCCGAGTATGTGTATGTGGTATTCACAGACACAAAGATTCATACCACAAAAAATGAGGCGAAAAGAGAGTTCAAAATTAAGCAGAGCAAATATAATGAACCAGACCAAGCTATGCCACCACATTGAAAATCAGCTACAGAAATCACGTTATTATGCAAAAATCATACGTTTTTCACATCCCCACCATCCTTAAAAAAAAATATTTTTAAACAAAATTCAAACATAATTAAACACAGAATTGGATGCATATCAACACCAAATCGTCTCCTTCATATCCCACACAAGAAAAAGGGCAAAAAAGAAAAAGATTAAGAAAAAGTTAAGTCCTTTACCTGGATTGAAGAATGACGCAATGATGAAGCAAACAGATTTCAGCTTCCTGGAATCCTTTCCAGTCTTTATCTTATTATCCTGCAGATGGGATTCCTTGTTTGTTTGTGGAGAAAGTTATCGTGGCAAGATTGACAATTCACAAGAGGAGGAAGAAGATGCTGTAGTAACAGCGTGTGTAGAAGTCCACTGGTTTGAGCTTTTTTACTGTATGTGGAGTTCTTGCCCCGTACGGCGACAAATCTAAGTTAACTGCTCTCTCAGAATAACAAAATAATGAACGAGTATTATTGGATATTGACTAACATACAATCGAAAAAGTAAGTGTTGGACTCAGACTTATATACTATTCGATACTTTTCTATGTGTGTGTCTGCAAATATGTATATGCGTGTGTATGTACGTATGTTTATGTGTATTGTGTGTGCGCGTGTGTAGAACAACATTTGTAATGGCATTATTTGATTATATCTCCATTATTGATGGCCGCAATTGTTGGCTAAGACTCAGAGATACACTTTGTAATGATTTATTGCATTACGTCTCTCTTTTTTTTTTCTTTTTTTCTTTTTTATCAATCCTCACTACATTAACTGCCATAGTGAAGTAGGGGTAGCTGAGCTGAACATAATTTCAAGCAGCTAAAGCTTCTCTATTTCAAGATAAGAATTAAGGTATAAGATTTTATTTTTCGATATTAGACATTAGTAAAATAGTTGTGGTATTAATATACAGTGATGAAAATTTTGTGTATTTGTATATTTATATATAAATTTTCCAACACTATACATATATATATGTATAGATTTTTCTCATCACTGCATGTGTGTGTGTGTGTGTGTGTGTGTGTGTGTGTGTGTATATATATATATATATGCACACGTGTGTGTGGTGTCGCAATAGATAAAATGAAATGATGCAGCTATGAAGGACGGTCTAGCAACCGTGTCTGCAAAGTTGAATTAAGACTGAAATTAATGTTAGAAAAATGACTCACGTCAAAGTTAAGGCGGTTAAGTTTGGAATAGATCCATCCTAAATGCGCGAGACTTGCATATTTTTACACCCCCCCCAAAAAAAAAGAAAAAAGAAAAAAGAAAACAAACATTTGTTTTGTTTTGCTTTTTCTTTTTTTGTCTTTAAATAAATATGCAATGAAAATACTTTTTTCTCATTTCATATGCAAACTGTAGGTAATTTGAATATATTCTTCATTTCTTTTGCATATGCCCTTATGAATAATATTATATCTCTGCTGTCACTTTCGAGAACACAGAGAACAGTTACTATACAAATGATCTGAGGGGTAAGGAAACAGCAGAAGTCCAGGCTGAAGCTATGAAGGAGAGTTGATGAGAAGTGGGTTCAACCTTTCTTTCTTTCTTTTTTTTTTTTGAATTAAAAATTCGAATCCTAAAACGAGGAGAAGGAAGAAAGGGATAAGATTCAAATTTGAGGGTTATATAACATCACTTCTAATAAGTGTTAATAGGGTTCAACCTGTAGTTCTGTTCGAAAAACTCAGAAAATCCATAGTCGCTTATTTGTTGTAAAAAGCTCACTGACGAAGTATTTTATAACAAATAGCACAGGCTTGTAATTCAAATAAAAACAAGGGAAACTAAATCACATTGAAAATGTGTTAAATGTACCATAAATCCATAATGAGAACAAAGATCACAGATGAGCAACCAATAGTTCTGTTTCCAGTTGAGATCAACATGCAAAGCTGAGTTCAATAGAATGCAAAAGTTCGTCACCTACATTTGAAAGGAAGAGTGTTTTGGTACACAATATTATTATCATAATGAGATAAAAATATTTTGGCATGTAGTATTTGACCAATCAATGCCTCAGTATTAAGGCATGCCATCTAAATTATTGACAAAATTACAGAGAGACAAACTGACTGAACATTAAAGATAAATATCCAGACCGGATGAAACTTCCATGTTATATCCGTTAAGCCTAAACAACAGTAGCAGAGCTCATATCAATGTAGAATCTTAATGCAGTCATACACGATACAACCATTAAGTTGAACATGCTGCTGGAAGGATTGATAGAATTCTGAAATGTCTCTCCACTTTATCAAAGTTTATTCAACAGAATGTAACACCAAATGCATTCCCTACAAAACCAGGAATCCAAAGTGCATAAGTTATGGAATGAGAAGTTTGAAGTTGTTCGTAGCATAACTGAACAATAATAGTGCTAAAAAAGAGAATTTGTTAGTTTGTGGTTCAATAGACTGCACCTCATAAAATATCTAAAAAATGAATTGGAATATAACAGAGACAAATCTTTTAGTAGCAAATTGTGTATATTTAAAAATACAAGGGCAGATAGCATCGACAATCTCCATTACCTCTATATGCAATCGGCCCCCCTTATCAAGTGCAGGCTGATCCCTTCCCCAGGCTACCAGAGAAGAGAATTTAAAACAAGGGCCACTTCTCAAATGAGGGCACTGAATTAACTTAATTGCAGCAATATGTAGAATATTATAGGTGTCTGCATTCACATTCAAGGGTAAAACTGAAGAAGCATTCTGTGGCACTTTATGGAAAAGGCATTTGCTCTAAGACAGTTCCAAGTACAGGCAAGTGCCAGATTATCATAAAAAGAAACTATCCTAATGTTCTTTATAGTAGTAATTTGTCTGACTGGCCAAAAAAATCTCGTCAATTAAGCCTATCAAACCGTCTCAAATCTAAGCAAGAGGATCAGGTTTTAGAGTCAAGGACTGCAAATGCATTAAACAAGAAATCTCAGTAGATTACCCCTTGACTCATAAGCAAATGTAACTCCAAGAAAAATAGAAATCAATATCCAGAATGTTATATTTTAGCTCCAACCTTTATAGAAGAATCAAGCAGCAGCAGCCTGTTGTAACTCTCTATCTGCCCGCTCCCTGATCCTCCTTTCAAGCTCTGGTCTAAAGTGCCTGATAAGCCCCTGAACTGGCCAAGCAGCGGCATCACCCAAGGCACAAATGGTGTGTCCTTCAATCTGTTTGGTCACCTCCTGAAGCATGTCAATCTCCTCCAACTTTGCATTTCCCACCTTCATTCTCTCCATGATCATCCAGAGCCATCCTGTACCTTCTCTACAAGGTGTACACTGCCCACAACTCTCGTGCTTGTAGAAGTAAGAGAGTCTTGCTATAGCATCTACAACATCAGTGGACTTATCCATCACAATGACAGCAGCAGTTCCTAACCCTGACTGCACTGCCTTAAGCGCATCAAAATCCATGAGCACATCCTCACATATGTGCTTGGAATTAATGGAACAGATGAACCACCTGGTATAACAGCGAGTAAATTATCCCATCCACCACGAACACCACCACAGTGTCTCTCTATAAGCTCTTTCAATGGTATACTCATCTCCTCTTCAACAGTGCAAGGCTTGTTTACATGGCCTGAGATACAAAATAGTTTTGTTCCAGAATTGTTTTTCCTTCCAAAACTAGCAAACCATTCTGGTCCACGCCTTAGTATGGTGGGCGAAACAGCCACTGTTTCAACATTTGTAACAGTTGTAGGGCAACCATATAGCCCTGCATTGGCAGGAAAAGGAGGCTTCAACCTAGGTTTTCCTTGCTTACCCTCAAGGCTCTCTAGAAGAGCTGTCTCTTCACCACATATATAAGCCCCAGCACCAAAGTGGATATGCACATCAAAATCATAACCTGATCCACATGCATTCTTGCCCAACAACCCAGTTTCATAAGCTTCTCTCCTGGCCTTCTCGAGGTTTTTTCTTTCATTCACATACTCACCCCGAATATAAATATATGCAGCTCTCGCCCTCATTCCTACTCCAGCTATTAGACAACCTTCTAGTAATTTATGCGGATCATGACGCATTATTTCTCTATCTTTACATGTTCCAGGTTCACTTTCATCAGCATTAACAACAAGATATGAAGGGCGGCCATCAGATGCCTTTGGCATAAAGGACCATTTAAGCCCAGATGGAAAACCAGCGCCACCACGCCCTCGAAGGCCAGATTTCTTCATCTCATTGACAATCCAATCAGCACCCTTAAGTACTAGGTCTTTTGTTCTGTACCAGTCTCCACGTTTCATGGCGCCTTTGAGAAAGGGATCATGCAGCCCATATACATTTGTGAAAATGCGATCCTCATCTTTCAGGCCTCCAAAGTGGGTCTTCTCTGGAGGTGGCGGAGGGGGTGGAGGCTGGGGGTGGAAGAAGTTGTTGCAGCCTGGGTGCTGAATAATCTCCTTGCTAGGCCCCAATTCTCACCGGAGCGCTGAACCAAAGCAGTCCTTTGTAGCGAAAGAATGCCCTTTATAGGTGCCTGTTGAAACATAAAATAAAATGATAATATGGAAAGTTTTAGTTTCAGGCCACAAAGTTTAAGTATATGAAAATTCCTCCCATTTCCCCTCAAATGAGATATAGAAACTAGCAGCAAATGTCGCTGGAAGAAGAATAAGAAGACAAAAAAAACCAAAAATCAAAACCAGATATGCATAGAGACGAGTAAGCTGCATAACATCATAGTGGGTAACTAATACTCAAAGCATCAATTAATATAGCTGACATTTTGTGGTAGTTGCTCTATCTACCAAAAGGACAGTCCCTCAAGATTCAAGAACTTCAAGGAGAAGTGCTATCATCTTTATCTAATTCAATCTCTGGAAAATAAATTAATTATACATGTATAAACTCAAAACAAGTGAGATAAGGGGGCAACAAGCTTAAGGCTTATCGAAAATAAACCCTTGTCATCCCATGCTATTTTGGTACACAGAGGGATCAATAAGTTCTTAAGCAATTTTTCAGAATAATATATCATACTCATAAGCGGATAAGACCTAGAATAGGGAAAGGACACAGAAAGCAGGCCCCAACCTCCCAGGTACAAGCACAGTCGGTAGCCCTCATCACAGAAAGTTATATTCTTGCAGCAAACTAAACACATCAAAATATCAAATTTGGCCGAGACTATAGAGTGACATCAAAACATCTGCATGTACAAATCTAGAGAACAACTCAGGCAACAAGAACCTTCAAGCCCTTTATCACCCTCATATTAAACTCCTTGTTTCCAGGAAAACAACTGAATTAAATTCTACAGTGACCTGTTGGAATAAAGGTGCCAAACACTATTTCCAGAAATTTTCATTCTTTAGCCAGACATTTCAAATTCTCAAGTTTACTAAAAATTTCATATTTCCCCATACAGACTCCGAAATTACCATTTTTCTTATATCAATGAAACACCCGAAAAGCACATTAACAAATGCATACAAATCAGAACTAAAAAAAAATTCAAAACTAGGGTTCGATCCCTTTGCACTGATAAGATAATTCTTTTTCAAAATTTACTATTTGACTCACAACTAGAACCCCGAAAAGCAGCATTTATTTACAATAAAAGGATAGGGCTTCGAATTTTCTGATCCAAAAACAAATAAATCAATTCTTAATTCAAATTTGCATTTTCAACTAATTCCATAAGCAAGATCCAAACTTTACATTTCCACCAGACACGATAAAAAATAAAAATAAACAAGATAAATCAATTCGATTCAGATACAACGCGTACCATGAGGGCATCAAATGTTGTATTATCACAGGTGCTGTGATGAACCGGAGATGCAGCTGATTATTAGTGCTTTAGATAGAGAGAGAGAGAGAGAGAGAGAGAGGTGCAGAGGAGAAAGCGAGCTGAATAATCCTTAGTGAGGGCAAGCCTACGGTAGACTTGTGGGTGCGGTAGAACAATTGACGGTGAGGATGCGAGTCTTTTGTTCTATTTGACCAGTGTGAGAATCGGACTGTATGTAATACAAGGATTTAGCTGTGATGATGGAAGTGGACACGTGGAGATATCGTGGAGCTTCTGTGGCAACACAAGCTTTTAAAGAGAGCTGGGCCATGTTAAAATTAATTGGGCTGGACCTTGCTTCTTCTATTGGATTTGGACTTTGAAAGGCTTTTACCTGTCTTCGTATTTTTCAAATGTGTTGACATGATGGGCCCTGTTTGATTGGATCATTTCTGTTTAATATAGGTAGAAAATTGTTTTTTATTAATGTTAATTTTTTATCGAGATCTATAAACGTGAGCAATGCATGATTACACAACAAAATTCTGTATAATTTATTTAATGATTTTAATTTATATTTATTATTGTACCACGTACTTTTATTAGGATTAGTATAGTGCATTTTACTACAAAATTATTGCATTGTTAAACTCTTTTATTAAAATTGATTGTAGATATATTTCATCATTGAAAAAATTATTAAATACGAGCAAAAATGATGATATATATTTTTTTGTCTACTCTACTTTTGTATTATATTGGAACTCGCACAAGTTAAATGTTCATTTTATTTGTTATTCATGTAATTATTACGTGCCTTGGTCCATTTCATTCTTACTTATCATGACTTAGATCACCTAAATAAATGATGGGCATACATATTCAGCAAGACTCATTGCTTTTACACTAATGGCTCTTTAACCAATTTGTGCTTACTGACAATTAGGTTAGTGATGATATTGGAGTGTAGTAAGTGCACTTTGGTGCTTTGAATCCTTCAAATATACTTATAATAATACATGACCATTTGGAGTCCTTAAAATTAAAACTTTGGAGCTTCGTTAATTTATATTTGATCTTCATAACTATTGTCCGGGATGGTAACGGGCAGATTTAGGACGGATTTATCAAAATTCGAAATCTGCTCCTCCAAGATTTTTGAAGATTCGAGACCCTCCCCACCCTAGACTCATCAGATTCGGGTTAAACCCGTTAGATCCACTAGACCCGTTTTATAATTTTTAAAAATATAAAAAAAAATATTTTTTAAAAAATAATACCATTATTTTTTTAAAAATATAATATTATATAAATGCATATATATTAAAATAAATAAATAAATTAAATGGGGTGGGTTAGGAGCGGGTACGTTTGAAAAATTAAAAATCAAAATCCACGTTCATATCCGCTTATATCTTTTCAATCCCGCTACAAGTGGAGTGGGTTCAGGATGAATTCGGATCCAACTCGAACTCATTGTCATTCCTATTTCGTAGCTTCAAATAAAGTAAAATATCTAGATTGGATTAACACTGAAATCATGCTAACATTTTGTCGTGTATCTTTTTATCTACTTAAAAAATAAATAAAATTTTAATTCATGCTTCTTGTATGGTTCGTTGCCTTTGGGAGGAGGAGATTTTGCAGGCCAAATCCGGTTATGAAGAAAGATTAGTTGGTTTGGTGTCTGGTAATGGAAAAGTCTTTCATCATCATATCTTTGCTTAGCCGGTTAATCATTTTTAATTCACTAATGAGTAGATAATTCTTATGTCCCTAACACCTATTTAAATCCTATGATTGATTAAATTTATAATTAAAAGAGGTGAAATTCTAGTGGAAAATTCAGAATTAGTGTGGAAATAAAAAATATGGAGAATGCAAAAGATAAAGGAATGCAAAAGATGCACACAACTCTGACAATTGATATTCCAATTTAGACCTGGCCATGGTCAATAAATTGTGCAACATTTATAATTACATTTTATCATATAATTTATTATAGAGTATGAATTATTTACACGACTTTTATATTATTCGTGCTATAATTTGATGCATCAATGAGAACTAAATAAGTACAATTATAAAATTTTAATTAAATACAATGAATCCAAAAGAAATAAACTGCTATAACACTAGAATTTTAGATTCAAGCCAAAAACTTTCAGAGGGGTAAAAAGGAACTTACAACCTTTCTTTGTTTGCATGGTTATTGATTAAGATTTATTTTTTCAAAACAAAGAGAATCACAATAAGTATCCTCAAATTAAATTCGTTTATATCATAATTAAGAAATTAATCAATGATTAATAAAAAAAATTAAATATAATGTTTTAAAAACTTGGTTAAATCATCCTCACACTCCACCACTTTCTCTCTTTCATCCTTAAGCTTCTCTTCCTCTACAAGCACACGCACCGCAGAAACATCACGCAGTTGAAGCTTTGATGTGATATTGCGCCTATCAATTATTAATGACGACAGTATTCACCACCACCACCACCTCCGGCAGCGGCGGTGGCGGCGGAGGCCAGTACGTGATCGGAAGGAAACAACAGGTTTTCCCAGTGAGACTTCGCGCCGAGTACGAAGACGAGCCTATTTCTCAACGGCTCGTCGACGCGGCTCACGTCAACGATCTCCAGCTAGTTTTGGAGCTCGTTTCTCAACCATCTGTTGACGTTAATTTCGTCGGAACAGTGTGCTTGAAATCTAGAAGAACTGAGGTTGTGTTGAACGGAGAGTTGGCGAGTGAAGTTCGTATCGAGTTCGAGGAGTTCAGGACTGACGTCACCGCTCTTTTCCTCGCTGCTCATAACGGAAATGTAACGCTAGTCAGAAAATTGCTGGTGATCAGTCTTCTATCTTCTAGTATTAAATTTTGGATTTTACCATTTTTTTTTTGTTTTTGGCAAAAATCATTACTATTTACCTCTCTATATTTGATTTGGACGTCTCAGTGCGCTAAGTCAAAGTTTCTAGTTTTTATGCTAATTTATTGCATTAGTTTTGACAATCATTGTATTACTTCAAATTATATATCCATATTTTTATGTTGCTTAATACTAAGTAATATATTATTTAAATAAATTGCATATTAAAACATAATTATCAACGACGAGACATTTATTCGTGGGCCGATTGACTGTAACGTTTATGGTGCATCATGCGTGTATCATTGGTCTAACGTGAAATGCCAGGTAAAATTTGAAGAGTTGTGTAATTTTGGTAGCAAATAATTTATTCTCCGTGCCAGTATTTGCTATGCGATTGTTTACTTTATCTTATTTTCTTTTCGTGAACTTCAAGATTTTACCCATTTTTGTAAGAATTAATGTGATTTTAAAAAATTATTACGGTGAATTATGGGTCTCACATGAAATACTGAGCAATGTCGAAAGAGTGTTTTTTCCCCCAAATTTTCGTGTTTTTAAAAAAATTGTTTAAGGTTAAGATTTCATGTTCGATTTTCTATTTTGTATCTGAATTTTACACCACTTTGATGAATCCATAGTATTTTATTTAGCTTAGTTTTAATTTATGTCTTATGTTTTTATAGAGTCTGCAGATTATTTGTTGGTCCAAGATTTCAATTTTTGAAATCGATGTACTGTATTTGATTGTATTTTGTTTGAAGATTGTGTAGATTTCTTTTGAATTTGAATTTTCGCAAGTTGTTTTGTGAGCTGAAACTTCGTCATTTCAAATTGGTAAGCAATTATTAGCACTAGAATTAAATAATAATTTCTTGTTTGTCTTCCTTTAAGGCCAGCTCAATAAGGCCTAAAAGTTTCAAGGCGTATTTTAAGTTACTAAATGGTTGCTTTGGAGCGTGGTAATGAATTTGGAATTGTTTAACGCAACATATCTGGTCACAACAGGGCTCTAATTTATTCATTCAATCTTTTGAAGTCGACTAATTAGAAAGCATTCATTTTCGAACGAATAAAAAAGAAGAAAAAATCAATGGGCCTATGTGTGTCACATTGCAATTTTGCACATAATCTTGTACTAGTAGGATAAGAATACTGGAAAAATACGTTGTTAGCCAGTGTTATTTTATTGGTCGAAAACTATATTATCACAACTAAGTCACTAGCAAATATGCATTAGTAAATAGGTTGTTTTTTTAAGACTTTTTTCTGTTTAATTTCTTTGGCTAAGATTGTGGGTCCGTGCGTGGATATGAATATTTGATCCATGATAACTAATTAAAATCTGGTTGTTCCTTTCGGAGGACAGAATGTTGGAGCTAATGTTAACCAAAAATTGTTCCGAGGGTACGCAACCACAGCGGCGGTAAGGGAGGGACACATTGAGGTGTTGGAGATGCTGTTGAATGGTGGGGCAGCTCAGGCTGCATGCGAGGAGGCTTTGTTGGAGGCATGCTACCTTGGGCGGGCCAGACCTGCTGAGCTGCTCATGGGCTCTGATATGATCCGCCCTCATGTTGCAGTGCATGCCCTTGTCACTGCATCCAGCAGAGGGTTTGTTGATTTTGTTGAAACACTCATTAAGGTACTTTATGCTACTGTTTTTTGTTTCCTTTTTTCATGTGAGATTTTTTAAGGATTTCTTCAAGAAGATAGAAACACAGTCATTGGAAGTGAATGATTCTAGAGTGAAGAACCAAGCTATCAGGTTCAGCTTTGGCTGCATGAACAAGCTTAGAATTGTAATGGAAACTGCATGAAGTGTAAGAAAACGAGCTTAAAAGTATAATAGAAACTCTAATATGAGTTAATGAATGTTATCTGCTATGGTAAGAGTTGTGTATACACATTGGTGATCAATGGTAAAATCTAGCTAGATTTTGGTAATCTGAAAAGTTTTGGTCGGATGTAATGTAGGTATCAATGAATCTTCAAACAAGTAACGTCCTTTTGCTATGTCCAATTTCTTTAATTTCTCTTTTGTTTTCTTTTTCCCACCTAAACTCAAAGGAAATGTTGGAGTTCTTATATGACAGAGAAAGGCATGCTTCAGTTCTTGCTTCTATAATTTTCTCTTTTAATTGATACAGAATGGAGTGGATGCCAATGCAAATGCCAGGATACTGCTGCAATCTTCCAAACCATCTCTCCATGCCAATGTTGACTGTAACGCACTTGTTTCAGCTATTGTTAATAGGCAGGCCTCTGTTGTCCAGCTGCTGTTAAAGGTAATTATTAAGAGCCTTCGTAATTTCCAGCATAGAACACATAAATGCAGTATTAGCAACAGTGCGGCCCAATCTAGTAGCATCTAACTTTAAAGTCATCATGGGACATGCTTTTTCAAGTGAGGCATTTTCGCAATTGGAATAGCCCTATTTAATTAGGCCTTAGTTTCCAGATAAGCTGGCTGTTGATTACGATTTCTTGCATACAAGCAACATGAATCTCATATGGCATTTATAATCTAACATTGTTTTTATTTTATGGTTGAGGAAAAATAGGTTGGATGCAGAACAGATACCAAGGTTAGGCTGGGTGCTTGGTCATGGGATGTAACTACAGGAGAAGAGTTCCGAGTAGGTGCTGGGTTGGCCGAGCCATATCATGTCACTTGGTGTGCTGTGGAATATTTCGAAGCCAGTGGTTTTATCTTGCGCATGCTCCTTCAGTATCTCTCTCCTAATATTCCCCATTTGGGGAGGACAATCATCCACCACGCAATCCTATGTGGCAATGCAAGAGCGTTTGAGGTGCTTTTGAGTTGCCGTGCTGATATAGAATTCCCAGTTGAAACAACTCAACACACAGACTACCGCCCTATACACTTGGCTGCACGACTTGGGTTGGCCACAATTCTTCGCCTCCTGATCAATGCTGGCTGTAATCTGAACTCCAGAACAGGATCTGGGGAGACTGCACTAATGATTTGTGCTAGACATAAGCAGGAGGAGTGTCTTAAACTTCTGGCTTCAGCAGGATCTGATTTTGGTTGGTCTAATATGTCTAATCAGTGTGCAATGTCTATTGCTGGATCAGTACGCTGGACACTTGGCTTCCAACAAGCAGTTCTGGACATGATTCGAGCTGGAAAAATAGCTCGATCTAGCAACCCTGAAATATTTTCTTCTTTGTTATTTGTAACTCGAGCAAACGATGTTGAGGCATTAAAGAAACTCATCAAACAACCAGATATGAATCTCAATGAGAAAGATGAGAGCGGATTCTCAGCAGTCATGGTTGCTGCAGCAGCTGGTCATGTTGAGACTTTCAGGCTGCTTGTTAATGCCGGAGCTGATGTGGAGACGCATAATAAGTATGGTGAAACAGCAATAAGTCTAGCACAAGCAAACCAAAACAGTGATGCATTTGCAAAGGTACTATCTGCATATGTCTATACAAAGGGCAATAGCAATTGTAGTGGATCGTCTGCTCTACATCGTGCTGCACGCCTTAGCAACCTAGATTTAGTTCGAGAATTGGCAAATGAGGGTTATGATGTTAATGTTCTTGATTGTGACGGATATACTCCGCTCATGTTGGCAGCAAGGTCAGGTGATGGGAGTATGTGCGAACTTCTAATTTCGTGTGGGGCAAAGTGTGATATCAAGAATGCAAGGCATGAGACTGCACTCTCACTGGCAAGGAAAGGTAGTGGTGGAAATGACGCAGAACGTGTGATATTAGACGAGCTTGCTCGAAGACTTGTATTAAGCGGGGCTCAAGTGAAGAAGCACACGAAGGCAGGCAAAGGGGCTCCCCATGTGAAGATGTTG